>VYZV01039209.1:0-36441 GCA_013401275.1 Pandion haliaetus | reverse complement strand
ATGCAGTTCATCATTTGCATCAGTTCAGATGACAGCTCCGCCTGAACGACTAATGTATCGCTCTGTGAAACCAGAATACAACATTGAGACATGGCTCACTTGAGCTAAACGAACCTGAAAATAATTCAGGTATATTAACTTAAACAAGCTTGCATGGCAAGAAGCAGCACCTGGTTTCACTGAAAGGAGACGGCTCCTGATACTGGTTGCCATCCTTTTTTTCCAATACACTTGTTTCATGTAGAGTAGGGGAAAAGGGCACAAAGAGGGGCTAAAACAATAAGGAGGAGTTACTTTTAGCTGTTGCAAAGTGACTGCAGACTTTATCCAGACTTGATGCTGCCCTTTTTGGCTAGACAAAGCTCTGCGGGGGGTGTAATCTTTAGTTCTATCAGGGCAGCAAGCTCAAAGTCTTACTTCTGCATAAGTAGAATGATGTTGCTTTGTCACAATACTGAAGTGTAACAGCAAAATACATTAAAAAAAAAAATATCTACACCCTGCATGAAAGTCACATTTTCTACATTTAAAGGTTGTGTACATGTCACAATATCAGAAACATACATCTAACTATCATGCAAGTTTTCTTAATATGTTCCATAAATCCCTTAAGAGTTACAGTAAATCTCCCACTTTCAGGATTCCCTGAAACTGAAGTGAAATCTAGGAAGCCCCAAAGCCTGAATTAGTTTAGATCACCTCTCTACAACAAAGACTGCAGAACTTACTTCTGTGAGCTGAGGGTCTCCCCAAAATATTAATTTTTAGTTACTTGATTAGCTTAAAAGAAAGGATTGAACATTTTTCAAATTTGAAATATAAACGGAATGACAATGCCAATTATTGAAGAGCTTATAAAGATACAAAGAAACTATATCAGTACGTAAGAGTTTTGAATTTATGTTGTTCCTTCAGAAGAATGACATACTGCATGTAGAAGTTCAATAGGAAAAGAAGAAGGAAATACCCCACATACCACCTGCTGTTCTTTTGTAGAGATCTCTCTGCTCTGGGCAGTCTGCCCAAGACATAGCAAAAGATTTTGTTCAAATAAAGATTATGTTACAAAACAACTACATAACTTTATTGCTTAAACAAGTGTTTGAGTTTTGCCTCCAAGGCTGCTTCTTGGCTCTTTTTCACTACAGCAAGGACAGCACCACACCAGGCACTGATGGGTGTACATCAGAGGGCATTTTGGCTTAACCTGTGGGAGTCAAGTCCCTCAGTTTCTATGACAATTATTAATCTTGGATTTTTCATTCTAACTATGACATGCCAAAAAAGTCCATGTTAAGCTTCTCTCCAAAGCAGACAACAATAATATTACATACCACTGATTTAAAAAAATTTCACTGTAAAAAAACAAGTAAAACAGAGCAAGGACCAAAGATTTCAGTTGTCCTTTCCATTCAAAATCAAGGCATAAATCTTAGGGTGGTTTTTTTGTTGTGCTTTTGTTCTTGTTTTTATAAAGGAAAGGTTTAAAAAAAAAAAAAACAAAAAACCCCACAAACCAAAACCCAACAGATCTTGATATTCCACTGATAAAGGCTTCATCAGTCTTAAGATGTATACTTCCCTAAAATAGCTAATATTTACAATAAAACTATAGTTCCAGTGCTTATGTAGCTTTAACGACTTAAGAATGTAAATGAGGCCATGTTTGTAGGGAATTATATACCTTCTATTGGATCAGCAGATGGAGCTGGAAAAAAATAGATAAGCTTTCAGGCACTTGTAAACTGAAGTGAGCCCCCTTGTTACTTAGAGCAGAATTAGTCAATATGATCACCTTATTTCTGATTATCAAAATAGTATAAGATAACATATTTATTAGCTTCTTTTTCTCTTTTCATACGCATTCTTGTTTTTTACTGCTTTATTATTCAGAGGGTTAAATCTGGATGCTTAAATACTTTCATATCTTAGTCTACTTGACAGATAAAAATAAGTTTCTAGGAGACTTTAATAATGAGAAGTTAAAAGTAACAAGGACAAAAAAATCCTGGGAAGACGTCCTGAGCCACAGGGCACAGACACTTTTGATCACAACTGCAGCAGATCTTGGAGAGGGCTCTAGAGGCTCCCTCTGCTCCTGCCCTGCATTGCATCCAAAAGCTGATACCCAAAGTATATGCATTCAAGGTATCTGGTAGGTCAGAGTTTCTAAAGGGCAGATAAGTAACATAACAGTTTGACGAGGCCCTTTAAGTGAAAAATCTAGCCATTCAACAGACTCTTGTGAGAAGAGCTCAAGTGTTTTTTTCTGGTTACTGAGCTAGTTCAGTTAAAGGGATTGGGGATAGGATGCTCTTCATGGTAAGTAAGAGAGCAGAGGAAGATATTGCAAAGCCAAGTATGCAGGATGTTTCAGTAGATGTAACAACCTTTATTTGTGTTGCTTTGTGAGATCTGTGTTGTTCTGCAAATACAGATCTGGAAATGCCTGTCTTTATAGCAATGCATATTGCTGTTCACATTGTGGTACAGACACAAGGCACGATATCATTCTTTGTTCAGTTGAAACACCCGGTTAATCCAAACAAGAGCTTTATAGGCACTGGGACTTCAGATTAGGGTATCTGTCTGTAAAATGTACTGAAAAGTAAATTGCACCAGTATTCAGAATTTAAGATATCAGTGCCTTATCACAGCAAATGCTCCCTGAAAACCCTGCGCATAGACAAAGTACATTTCCAAAAAACTCTGAACCACCATGAAAGTAACACAGCTAATGACAGCTTGTGAAGAAGCAGTATGTTAAACACTAATTATTGAAAACATAAGTTTGTGTGCTCCAAGAAATAACATTACAAAACATTCCATTAAAATAAAAAAAAAAATTTCCAAGAATACAGAAAACAAACCAGACTTTTGGTAAGCCTTCTGGCTACTAAGTTAAAATAGGCTTTCTTGAAGGCACCATGTGCATTCTTAATGACAGCTGTTTTGATGACAAATGTTTTTAAATGTGGTATTAAATGGCAGCAGAGTAGGTACCAGATCTCAGGCTAAGCTTAATTAAGATCAGCACAGAGCCCAAGGCAGGACAGAGGTTAAAGTCACCTTTTCTCTGAGTAACCACTGCTCTCTTTGAAACACAGGCATGTCCAAGGCATACAGCATCCTTTAAACTCCACTTCAATGAGTTTCTGATGTTATGCTCTACAATTGTTGCAGAGCTGCTTTAAATGGCACAATGCTAGGGCTCAGGTCTGTAATAGATGGGGCAGATATAATGCACAGCTCAGAACTTCATGCTTTTGTTTACATTTTGAGATAAAAATTATTAATACGTTAAATACCAATTGATTATCCAAACCATTAATTCAAGATTAAGGAATATTAAAAACGCACATCATGCGTAACTGCTAATCAGCAACAAATCCAAACTTAATAAACTGGTATTTAATTGTATCTTGTTAAATTTAGCAGTTGTCTTAATAATAATTAAAAGCAATTCCAAGATGCAATTTAAATCATTACCAAAACCTCTTGCCAGTCCATTTCAAAACCAAAAATAAAATTATCTGAAGTGGCTATTGATTTTTTCCTTCTCCAAGCTGACTACATTAATTTGTACACAACCCTGTGTCTGTCCCAGTAACCATGAATAACCCACATTAGCCAGAGCCAGAAAAGCTGTCCAAGGTGACAGCCGAGACAGACAGGACAATAAAATATAACTACACCACCAACAGCAATAAAATGCTTTGCTTCACAGCACTGATTTCTTCAGAGTCTCACCTGGCCAGCTGCACTGTAGTGCTATAGTTCTGTGCAGCATTATAAGGGGACCACATGAAAAACGGGCTACATTTGTACATGACTACAATGCTCCTATGGGTTGTTGTGTAAAAATGAAATACTGCAAAATGAGGCATGCAACTCACAGAAATCATCTGTAAGAAAAGGGACAAGGACCTTGGATTTACAGATTCTTTCACCTCAGCAACAAAGGATTGCAAGGCCCAATTATGTTCTCTTGGTCAGATTCAGGTAGCAGGAAGCTTGTATTTGCACCATTGTCTTCTCATCAGAGGCGACTGGGAAGAGCTTTTCAGATGATACACACTGCCCCAAGACCTGACTGTTTTCTGTTGTCCCTGAGAATGAGCTGAACACTACCCATGCAACTATGTGAGAAGAAGGGATGAGGCTGCGCGTGAATCACGTACATACACATGGTTGAGGGCAGAGCTGGGAAATGCTGCCACAGCCCATGAAAAGGGTCTACCTTCCTGCGGTATGGCAGTGGAGGTGGGACAGGCTAGACTCATCTCTCCTATACTTCCAGCAACTCTGGTACAAATGGGCCTGTTCCTGTAATCCGCCTTAAAGTTTTTGGACACGCTATATACAACTGCATGGGCAGCATTTGCTAATATGTTTACATTATATCCACAGACAGGAGAAATGGAGATACAGTGTATTAGTGTAATAGAGACACTTTACTGCCTCTGTAGATGCAGTTTGAAGATAGCGAGATTAAAAAAAAGGGGACCCCCACCACCTATAGCACAACACATGCTTTTTCAGAGCCTTGTGGGTGCATGTCAGTGCAATGCCAGAAAGCACAGACCTAACATTAACTTTGCTGAAAAACAGTGTACCTGGAAAAAAAAAAAAAAAAAATTCTTTCACTTTGAATCTGATAGTCCAAAATTTCACTTTTCTCCACATAACTGGGCTCCTACAGATGGAGAAATGGATTATGAGACCTTTTTTACCACAGAATTTCCCCAATTGTTCTTACTGCTTTGAAAAAATCTGTGGTTAGAATTGCCTCACAAACCAGTTCTCCAATACTTTGAAACAGTTTCAGAAAAAGGACTGGGAATAACCCTCTGTGGGCCAAGTAATCAGGGATGTAAATATGGAAAAAGTCTGGTGCTACTTAAGTGAATTGATTAGTTCAATGGGAAATAATAGAAGTAAAGACATGCTTTCTCTTTGCTCTTTGCACCTTTCTACTTAGGCCGTAGAAGTTGCAGCCTTTGAGTTTTATTCTTTTACAATTTAAATGAACTTTTTTTCATTTTGAGCACTTTTCCTGTTTGCTCTATCGTGGTATACATCTGTCTGTATTAAAGCTCATTTAATACACAAGGGCTCATACTTCAGCTTGGAATTCTTTCAAGCTTCCCTTATTGTTTGTTCCACAGCCTCTGCTGCTCCAAATTTAGTTTCATCAGCAACTAACTAGTTCACTGTTCCTGTCAGTCATGTATATAGATTAGACACTGTCTATGTTCAAGGACTACACCTTTGGGAACCCTGCTTAATACTTCTCTCCAATTTAGAAGAGCTTTTCTGACAAGCAATTGCTTGTTCCCATTTTTTTTCCAGCTAGTCTTTATCCTCTGTATCCACTCTTATGTCCTCCCTTGGCTAGCTGCAGCTTTCAGCTTAAGCAGAAGTCTGTGAAGTGGAACTTTTGCTAAGACTTTTCTCCAAATCCATAAATTAAGCTGTATACAGTGCACTATGAAGGCTACTGCTGTGCGTTCAAAAGAAACAGCAAGAAAGCTTGGCTTAGCGGGAGCCACACTGTTCCTGCAATGTTGCTTCTGCAGTCATGCTGGCTAGTTCCTCTGAGGTTAACCTAAAAGATGAATGTTTCATCACTTACTTCTTTCTAACATGTTGAGAGAGATTCTGCTCTGGGTGACATCAAGTTATCCATGGAGTAACTTCACAGATTTCAGAGATTTAGTGCCTCCTGCACCTGTCCCCTAGCATGGATGTCAAAAGTCAACATCTGGTGTTACACATTCTAGCATGTAGCACAGTTACAAAGTAATATGCCTCCAAACTGGTTCAGAGAGTGAGACTTTTCTTAAAAAAAACACAAACCAACCAATCAAACAAAAAAAGGAATCTAAGATTAATGCAAGTCCTGTGCATGGAACAAAGGCATGACATGCTTGGGATTTGTTCTGCAAAGAAGAGTTCAAGTTGAGAATTGTGCCCTAAGGGCCAGCTACTACCCTTAATCTGTGCCTCCAGCTTCCACCAGCATCACTGTAATATGAAGCAGTTAGACTTTTAATAAGCCTGCATCCAGCCAACCTTCATGACTATTTAAAGTCTCCGTAAGGACTCTCTTATGATTTGTAACCAGAACATCTGCCATCTCTTGTTCAGTTGTACATCTTTTCTACAGTCTCAGAGAGCATCCTGATTCTCTGTGAATACTGAGCCTATATGCACATGTAAAGATGCTGAAAATTGCTTCTCAAACTACCAGACACACAAGAAACTGGCCATATATTTGCTACTATTTTGCATGGAAGTCAATTGACATGGAAGTAATAATCTAACGCGGCCAATGTGTCAACATTTGTGAAAGTGTTTTCAGTGCACTGTATCCTTACACTGGGAGACAACATAAACTCTTTCCCCCTGTGTGAAACCGTAGGAGTATCCTTGGAAAAATAATATGAATACATCTGAGAGTGTGAAATGGCAGAAGAAAAGAATAGGAATGAAACTGAATGGGAAGTATGAGAACAATTCTTCCTTGCCTCTCGTTTTGAACTTTGTGATGCAGTCACAATCACGTTGGTTTAGGTTGAAGAAGAATGGAAACTGGATGCAAGGACAATATATCAGGCCATATAAGCTGACCAAGGAAAATCTTGTCAAAGGAAAAGTAAAAAACGGGCATGGACCTTACAAGTTAAGACATCCTTAATTTAAGTGTTGCATAAGAATTCTTTCTCTTTTCCTCCAGTACATTCGCATGCAGAATCCCCTCAAATCCAAGGAATTAATCCCCTTCACTTTGCATTTGGGGGTTGAACTCGAGAGAAAATATAAATCAATAAGATGTCTCTGTGTCATTAACAGGTTTGTTGCAACTTTTATATTAAACCAAAAAGTGAGTCAAATCAAGACTGCCAGTGGAAGGCACATCTTAGCTCTTACAAATGGACAGATGGGGAATAAGGCTAATAAAATGAGAAGACAGCACCTCACTGGAAAAGGTGGAGGAGGTCCTCTATTTGCATTCTGTTCTAAATCCCACCTCCATAAGGATAAAGTAAGTGCCTTTGCTGAAGATGACGGAACAATGTGCAGATGTCCACCTTGAGGCTTAGATGAAGGACTAAGCACAGATGTCTAGTCTAGGGCTGAAACATCCCCTTTATTATAATATGCTTAAAAATAAAGGTTGAAACTACACATTCTGTTACAGTAAACACCAAACAATGAATATGCATTACCGTGGTAAACAAGGACATGTGAAGCGTGGGCTGCCAAGCAGCCACCATACTTTCCAGGTGGACTGACCTAGGTTAAGGGTTCTAGCCATGCCAGGGGCCCCTGCTGTGGGTTCTGAACTGAATAGGAAGTGGTGGCTCTCCAGACATCGTGCAAAGCCATTAGAAAAGTCTCTGCAAAAAGTTTGAGGCTGAAATAAAATACCACAAGCTCTTCTGAAGCTATTCACAGTCCTTGTTCTAAATTCTCCAATGAAGCTTCTGTGTAAATTTCATTTTACAACTTCTTATACAGCTCTTAATTCCATTTTTTAGGCTATGCTGTTACTTTACTTCAGTAACTCATGAGCATACAAATCATTACTAAAAATCCTACTTAAAGGCCCTAACTAATAGAAAACTCCTACTGTGTCATGCATCATAAAGCAGATCATTTTTTGCAAAGAAATCACAGTAGAAATAAGTAGCTGTTAACTTTATTGTAGAAACAGAGGTAGGAGTTTGCCCACATTCCACAACTTTTACACTACTGACAGAAATCAAATCTACTTTGTCTAAAGACTGTTCTTGTGCACCTCTTCACAAAGCCAATTTTTTTCTAGTTCTACCATCTCTCTCATGCATCTCCAACAGAAAATGAGCTCATTTAGTTATTTCATATGCTACTAGATATGGAGTCTGGAGAATTTTCAGTCTAAAATCCTGAACAAAATACAAAATGTAATTCCTTCATCAAGCTGATAATTTGAGGTGAAAGGAGACTTTCTGTCTTAGTTTAATGGCTACAAGCAATCAGATATTCAGTGGGCTATTCTGATAACTACAATTTCAGTTTTTCTGAAAAACTGTATTTTTGAATGGAAAGAGTATATATTTCCTTCATGCAATGCTTTGAATAGATCATATCTATGTTAGCACCAATAATTATTTTCTTTCTGTAACTGCACATGGAACTATTACAATTCAGTAAAAAATCCACTGCACGGTAAATGTATTGAGTTTCTCACTTGTTATTTTTCAAGCCTATCACTTCTGTACATACTTTTTATAACCGTATGTCTCACGGCCCATCCCTTGGCCTTCATCAGTGCCCTTAAAGCCAATTTCCTATGATCATTCTCTTTTCCTTCTCAGGATCAATCATCACAAACAGTGATCATTAATGGTGCAGCATTTAGCTACATTGCAGAAACTTTGTTGGACCACAAACACAACCAGGAGCAACTACTGAAATTTTGTAAGACAGCATAGAAAAACTGTAATATTTTAAAGGATTTTTCCCTATTAATAAGGAAATAGTAAGCTCAGCACACTCATGCGTTTCACAATAAGCTTTTTAGCTTATGTTCAGGAGTAGTTGAAAATGTTGGACAAGCTCCATTATATCCATCACAGTCTCTTTTCTCCCATTTCTTAAAGTTGCTCTGAGCTGTACATTTACTTTTATAAATATGCCACTTACAAGCACATCCCTGTGTTAAACATACCCCTGCAGCTGCAACTGTAACACAGAAAATGGATAAGACTTTAACAGAATTTTTTTATTATTAAAAAATAAATAGAGATGTCCTTTTGACATATCTGATCTCACCAGTCAACATTCTCCATAAAACAAATTAAACAAAGAAATGTCACCTGTACCACAGGGAATAATTGCCACATCTACGTTTTTGTACCAAGCATGACTGAAGAAAACATACCATACCGAGATGTAAACAGCATTGACAAGCATCATACAATAACATCTCACCCATGCATCATAAAAAAATATGCAAATATGAGAAGAGCCTCTCTTGCTGCAGGTCCTTATACAGCTACTTAGCAATTGGCAAAATAACTGCGCATAGTTTTAATATCTCTTTATGGAAAATAATAAATACATAACGAGAGATCTTGCACGCAGCTTCATGTGGAAAGAAAAAGGTCAGTTTTCACAAGGAGTAAAAGCCTGTCCTCTGCCTTCTCTCTCTCTCTGCACTCCCCTTTCTCCTCACAGCTATACCTAGACTCCCTGCAGGGTTATAATCTATATATTCCCTAGCGATGTAGTCATGTTTGACTGAATTTTTCAGAATACTCAGTTATTATGTGATATTTACGTGGTAGTAGAAGACAAAACACTTTCTTCATGCTGTAAGGTAAGGCACTAACAATTCAAGAAGAAAGCAAGATGTAACAAAGACCTGCTCTGCTGAATCTATTTATATCAGACATTAGAAACAACTGTCCTAAAAAATCTGGTGACACATCATTCGATAGCATCAGTAGAGCCTGAAACTTGAAGGAGAGGGCTAAAATACAAACAAATTTACTTCTGATCAAAGCGTAATGACATGAAGAAACACCAAAGCATACATCATTTTCCAATCTCATACTGCCATTTTTAACACAGTACCTCTGTGGGTTGCAAATTTTAGGAAAGCAGACAGCACCACCTGTGTCGTTGTTCCAGACCCACAAAAGCAGACAGAGCAGCCTACTGCTGCAAGGCAGAGTGCTCTGGGGAACACGTGGGGCCAGGGATTAACCCATGGAAATATAGCCTTTGCTGGGGACAAACCATGCTGGATATGTTGGATCATGTGTAAAGTTTTTTCCATCCTGTGCATATAAGTGAGTTTGGAGCTGTTTACTCTGATTCTTTTCTGGTTTGTATCTAATTTTATAAACAAACTAAGCCCCACACATATTAGAAATTTTTCAGATTCTTGAAACATGGAGTGCTTGCAAAACTCACTATACAGTGGGTGTAAGTCTTGTTTGGAAATAATGAAAGGTAATCGATTTAGTAAGAAGACAGGATCTGAGGAGCCTGTCTGCATTTACCTGCTTTGCTAGTCTGTCAGAAATCCATCAGTAAGTGAAACTGCTAATCATGTCTAGATATGCCATGCTAGACTGCTGTCTATCTCAAGTACAGAGAAGCCCATCTTCCTGGGGAAACGGAATAGAAACAGAGGAAAATAGCATGAAAAATAAAAATAACTTAATTTTAAATAATTGGTTTAGAGCTGGAGTAGATAAATATTTGTGAAAACAATGCTAATGAACATTTATACCTGAAGAGAGCAGCAACCATTGGAACAAATGGTATTCAATACACTCAACATGGTATAGCTACAGTAAATAGCTGAGGACTGACAAAATCCCCAGTTCTGACCATGCAGCCCTCTAATGAGTCAGTCACGTCTTTGACCCCAGAAAAGACATTAGTGAAAGATGAATATGTATTAAAAGGAAGTATTTGTATTTCTTCCAGCTGCTTCTCTGGCAGGTAGCAATCACCAGTCCATTTAAGCCAAATCATTACTGTTAAATTCAGTGACACTTGGTAGAAGAGTAAGCTTGAAGCTAGCTAGGGAGAGTAGTCTACAAATGAAGCAGTACGTTTGCATTTTGTTTTTCACCAGCAACGGGCACGTGGACTGCCAGACGTCAGCAATAACACACAAATGCTGTGTCTCCCTTTACTCCCTGGAGAATCTGAAGAAATTGGTTGTATTCATGGAACAGTGACAAACACAGTCCCTTTTTTACCAGGCTCCAAAGAATTTCGTACAGTAGATGACAGAATCTGTTATAACATATATTGTCAATCAAATTAATAAAAACAAAGAAAGAACTAGAGCTGCACACTAGACAGCAAGCCCCTTAAGACACACACATCATGTCACTGGGATATAAAATGCTAGTAATGTGAAATTTGTATTACCCTTGCAGAAAGCGGTTTAACACAGCTGTTGCTCCAGACACAGAATTTGGCTGGCCTTTGCAACGTCATTGTGCCTTCTCTGAGAATCTGTCACACTTAAACTATGATGCCTTTTGTGGTAGGACAACTCTGACTTTCCAGTGAAAATACTTCCCTTTACATCTCACTCATCTGTTGTGGAACAAGTATCCTCCCCCTACAGAAAGGTGATTTAGGAATTGCAGTTATTATACTGGAGGAAAAAGAGTAGCAAGGTTCCTATTTTCACCGCTCTATTTCTTTCCATTTCCACTCTACTTCACAGTTTGCCCCTTGCTTTCTACCTTCCTGTTTTCTTCAGATTACATGTCCTAAATATCAGCTGCCAGCACTCCAGCCTACTTACAGCCCATCTGGTGGGAAGCAATTGCTACAGATACTCAACTTATCACCACATCCAACACATATCAGTACTTTCTTTAATGTAACTTTTTTCTCACCTAGAAATTACCACAGAATATAAATCTTTACAATCACCTTAAGTTATTTAACTGAATAGCTGTTGACCTGCTCCCAAACAAAATGTTGGCTGAGTTGTCTATTTTGGTGGAATTTTAGCAAATCCTCTGGAACCTTGAAAATTAGATGTTTATCTCTTCAGACGAGAAGCAGTGACAGAGCAGTGAGACTCTAGCACGTGCTATCACTGCCTGTAGAAACATGCTGCAACTCTTGGGTACGTAACGTGGATGCTCACTAATTTGAGAGCTATGTTGCCTCAACATTAAGCCAGTCTGGAAAGGCACTACAACCAAACCATTTATTCCCTGTATCTTCATCCTGGAAAGGGCAAATTTATCTCCATTCAGATACTGAAATTCAGGAATGGTATCTTAGGCAACAGATAGTAAAATAAGGATAAATATTTACAAATCAGAATAAAAGAAGAATTTAAATTAGTTCATACATGTAATGAGGAAAAAAAGGGCCATAAATTCAAATGAGATGAAAAATTCAGTAGATGCTATTATGGGTAATTATAATAACATTCTGAAAAGAAAACAAAATATATGATTCACCTGATTAGTAACTTAACAGTTCATTTGTTAATAACCTAGAATCACCTGTTAATCATGGCTGCATAATTTTGAGACTTAAAAACAGTGGAAAGTTAGACACTGAGCTACACGTTAAGCCTCTCATCTGTACTTTCTTACCTCAAAAAACTTCATATTTATAATTTCAGTGGAAAATCTGAATTTTAAGCTTATAATGATAAGCCAAATAATAGCTTTAGATAGATCCAAGTATATAAAGCTAGCAAATAATGTATAAATAAAAGTCCACAAAAATTAGGACTTTTTAATGGCCTTGACTACACATACTCTCACAATGCAATGTCTCTATCATCAGATAGAGATAGAATGCAATTCATTTGCTGCTGCATAGACAGAATTCTAAACTTAATTTATTATCTGCAGTGGAAGGATTAATACAACAGCAGTTTTCCAACAGTCTACTATGGAGTGTCAAAAAGGAAGGACCTACTAGAACTGTTTTCCCACAGTGTACTTGCTTCCCACCTGAGGAGTAAAAATGAAACTTCAACAGAATATGTCATAATATCATCATACCTGTCAAACACAATGTTGAGAAAAGCAGAGACTCCAGTCATATTGTATGAACCCTAATTTATCTTGTTTTATTAAAATGTATAAAGCTGGGCTAAGAATGTATTTAAGAGCATAGGAATTGCTCTTCTCCCAGGTGGCTTGTGCATCTATCATCTCCGAGAACTTACATATTTGTCCACCTCCCTTACTTACATTCCAAGCCTTTAATCTAAAGCTAAACCACAGTTGATATTTTTGAGGTTGAAGTTTAGAAGGTAAGAAGCCGTTTTTAACTGTTACTATTGCAGAGTTTCTCCTCAACTGTACATATTATGAGTTAGGGACCAGCTGGGAATCCAGAATGGAGATTCTTCTAAGATAATAAAAACAGCTAGCAAATAAATATAGGGTAAATGGATATGACAGTATTAACTTGAGTCTGCGGACAGGCTGAAACAATAGCCCCAAGAAAAATTGATTTTTTCATCATGTGTTTGACTATGAAGTCAGGCAATGTTAAATTAAGAAGTATAACTTTTTCACTATTATTTAAACTGAGGGGAGAAAAATTTTAAAGTCACAGAAATGATAACAATTTATAAGTTACTACACAGATAACAAACTGCAAGTTCGTATTGTAACACGACCAAATCACTGCAACAAAGGATGAATACAACACGCAGAGTTATAGAATCAGCTTGCTCTGAGCAGACTGTCTTCAAGCCCCCTTTTTGCTCTTGACCCATTACAAAGCAAGAGCTAAAGCACTGTGGGACAAGAGGTCCTAAGTGAACAAGTGCTGAAAGTCCTATTTTGCTTACAGAGTTATAAAAATGCAGACTAGACATGTTTCCAGCATCACATGGGTGGAAAAAGAAATCAATTGCTACATTGACACACCCGCCCATTTTTTCCCCTCCAATTTCTTTGATTTAGGATTATTATAATCCAGTTTCTTTCATAACATGGAATCCAGTTCAGTAGCTATGCCTTAAGGACACTTGAATGTAAAAGTAAAGGCTTTTCAAACCGATTTTTATGTGCATATTGGCTATTACACCATGACCAAGGTCTATAAATCTCTTACTTGAAGAATAATAGCTCTTATTGATTGTAGTTTGATCACACAAGATAAGGCAAGTGTGAATAATAAATAACCTTTATAGATCATTTGTGTACATCAAGTAAATGGGATTAAATACATGTTTCACATGTTTGCTGATGAATCTGATTTGTATGTAACTAAGGATGTTTCCTTGTATAATCTGTTAATGAACTGTCACACAGAAATGGAAGAAACATTTTCAATCATTTTAAGCTATCAGTCATCTGTCTCAAGAGCAAACACTGGCAGTGCAACACTGGGAAATACTGACACATAAATCATCTTATCACTGGTACTAAACCCAGAGTATTACATTAACTTAATCAAATGGCTGCATGAAAACACCACTGAAATTAACTAAATGGAAGTAGATATACCTGGAAAATTACCCACACCTACTTTAATCGTGCATACAACAGCTGTTCTCCGATACTCTTAGGAATTAAACTCTTAAATTACGACTTTACAATTTACTTAGATTATCTGAGTCACCCAAGAGATATCTGTAACTTGCTGTGAAGAATAACTCATCACTGGATTCACAGGTTTTGAAAATTATGTCGAGATATTCTGGATTTTTTCCGCACAAACATAACCACTTAGGCACTTTTTATTCTGCTGTGAATAACAGATTGTGCAAACCCCAGAAACAAAAGAGATACAAAAATTCCTCCTACTTACTAAGCTCCGTTCCCATTATTCCTGGAGCTACAGGATGAACTCCATTTGCAATAAACATTCAAAGGTGATTACCTGAAATTCTGAACGTTGATGAAATGTAACACAGTATTTAACAGAGCAGTCCTAAACTTGCCGTGGAAGAAATGTAGTGTTACCCACCCCAGTCTTCCCAAACTGGCTTCCCATCCATTAGTGTCAGATCTAACAGATCTAAGTGTTTTCTCACTTACATTTCTCTCTCCATTCCTGCTTTTTCCTCTTTTGTTCATCTACTTCATTAAGAGAAAAAAATATGGGGTTTTAGTTAGCCTGTGTTTTTATGTGAGCAAGCAGAATTTGACTTTTTAGTCCCCATAAAAAACCCAACACATTGCTCAGTTAAAACAAAATAAGATTTAAGGCCTCAGTTATGGGGTCTCTACAAGTGCTAGTGTAGTTAAGTGACTACATTTTTTTAAGGTCATCACTACTGGTCAAAACATCTTGCAACATTTTGTTATTAGTTCTCATATCTTTAGTGTGTCAGAGGAATGCTTCTCCCATTCCACAAATGGAAATGGAGGCACAACCCACACAAGCAGCTGAATGGCTGAATTCACTACTTCCAGCCACATGCCATTTACTTCCGAATGGCAATTTGCTATTTCATCTACTAGTGGAAGAAAATCTTGTCTCAAGGACAGCTGGCTGTTCAATAAGAGTATATGGTGTCAGAAGGTTATATTTCTATTACGTTACAGACTTTAGAAAACAATGACCTTGTTATGGTAAGTCATGTTGGCACAGAACATTAAAGGTTTTCTCTGTCTGGGAGACTTGAACTTACACAGGCAACAGACCACAAGTGGGAAGGGTATTCTACAAGGTAGGAAGAGAGAAAAATTTGCCATCCACCCCTCGCACCCTCCCACCTGACAATTAAAAAATGGATTCTATGGCAGAGGGACATGTAAGGTATGTATGGATAGTCACCCGCAAAATCAGGAGAACTGTAAGCTAAATCATGTCAGTTCTTGATTCTGACCAGGACCTCTCAGACCCTTCAGATTACTGCTCAGGTCAAAACGTGGCTTTGTCAAGGCGTTGAAAAAGTAAGCTTAAACAAAACACCATTAGCAAAGCCAGATTTTCGAAGTTTAGAAAGAACAGCATGTTCAATAACTTTTAACCAATGAAAACCAATTTCCTTTCTAGGCAGTAATGACTGTTGAAACTCCCCATCTCCTGAATCATTAAAATTCAAAGCAAGTGTGATAGAGCATTGGTAAAAGTCATTAGACGGTCATAGGGAACAGCCTGCAATCCCTGGAATAACAATTAATTCAAATCAATACAGAAATTAGAAGGTAAGATTAGAAACTGCTGAAATTTACCCAGTGATAACTAATTTATATTTTTAGCAAAATGAATCCCGATACATGATCAGTAAAGCTTCTATTAAGAGTCAAGCTGAAGTTCTCCAACTTCTTTTTAAAACACACTCTTAATATACTACCAAACTTCAGAAAGACATGCAGCCATTTACTGTAGTTTGTAATAAACAGCTGTAAAGCTTTGGAACATAGACAGCTCAAAGTCTATGACAAAGAAATTAAGCTCTGGCAGAAGTAACCAAATGGACAAGATTAGATTATTTAGGAGGTCTGAACTGTTTTTTTCTAAAATATGCAACAGGAAGACTACTGCAATATTTAAGCCTGACAGAAGAATCAGTCATGGTGCGTTGGAAGGAATAAATTTGTTTTCAGAGTGATCACTAAAAAGACAGGCTGGTGCCTTATTAACTCTCTAATGGCCAGCTCTCTGCGTAGGCACAGATGCAGAGGAAAGGCACCATCTTGTTGCCCAAGCACTGCAAGTTTTGGTTACAGCTCAACATATACGCACTCATTGCACCACTATTCATTCATTCAAACAGAAACAGCACACTGTAAAATTCAATGCAAGAATTCAAAGCAGTTTTCCCTCTGGATGTCTACCAACAAATTCTCATTATATATCAAGGCTGACAGGCAAAGCTTTGCAACATTCTAGATAATTATCTGAACTTTCCCCTCAACAAATCAAATAAATAACGACTCCCTACTCATATTGCAGTCCTCCTCTCCTGTTTGTTTTCTCTTCATTTGACAACAGAGAACATTCTGATGCTTTTCTTTTCTGCCTCTCTGTGAAAAAGGGCAATAAAAAATGGAAAATACACATGCACACCAGCAAATGACAGCCTGCCACGACTGTAAATTATTTGAGGAAAAGCTGTTTCTTACAGGTCTCCTGAAAACATTTGACATATTGTTGGTATTTTGAAAACCAGCAAGCAATGATTGTGAGCAATGATAATAAAGCATTTCCGTATAATCTTTTTTACAGGGCATGACATTAGTGGATAGATTTCTTGACTCTCCACCCATCACGTTTGCCTAAAGCATCACAACAGTGAATTAACAAACATCACACTATCATCTCTGGTATGACAAGAGGTCACTGCTGAAAGCACTCCTCTGTCATGCCTGCAGGCTTCTAGAAAGAAAAGAAAAATCCTGAGAAAGCCATGCGTCTTTTTATTTCTAAAGGTGCAAAAAACCCTAATAGGTCTGCTATTACAAAAATAAGGACAACTGGAATTTCTAGTCAAAGGCTGCTTGCAGACCCCACCTCCTGCACATCTCATTATAAGAACAGGACATTTGAAAGAAATGAGCTTACATATCAGCAGTCTGCAATGTTAAGAGGAAGGACAGTTCAGGTCAGGCTCTTCAAATGACTCTTCAGAAGCCATTTGCTTCAAACAAATACATTTGTGCAAACACTGACATTAAGATAAGCTGGTCAACTCTTATTGCCAAGAGTTAACCGAGGGACAACACAGGAAAGGTGCATGCAGGAAAATAGCTCTTCCCCCTTCCCAGCACAAGAACCAGAGTTGAAGAGCAGGAGGCTGGCACAGCTAAGGTTGCTTGGAGGCAAGAAATATTATATGTGATCTTAATAAGAAGCACTTTCAGCTCACTAGTCTGTGAAACCATTATAACACAAACACCTTCAGATTGCTCATTTCTCACAATTTGGCCATTATATCACGAGTCCCGCTGCAGGCCTCTGCCTCGTACACATGAAGTGCAGACCCACAGCCATTTCCCCATGCAACAGTTGTGGTCCTGTGCCACATATCTACAGCCCAGGGAGAGTCCCGTAAGTCAGCACAACCCTCATGAGCAACCTGCTGCTGCTGGCCCTTCTCTACCATGGAGGTCCCTGCCAGCTACACGCTTCTGCACAGAGAGCTGACCTGTCCCTGACCAGATGTCCACCTGCACCTTGCAGTCTGAGAGGTGTCAACTTGAAAATTAGCATTGTTCATACCCTGGGGTTGGAAAGATTCTCCAGATGGGTCCTAGGTAAAAAGGAAAGGAGTTTGCATGCCATCGCTTGGCCCAGCAAGAAGATCTGTGTACCAGTACCTAGCAAATTATCTAGCTTCACAGGTGAAATACTTCAGGATGTGAGAAGGAGCAGAGTACAAATGTGAAGGCTAACAGCATTAATGTGCACCTACCTTTGTATTTTGTGGCCCCTTTGGAAGTTATTGAGCTCAGTGAAAGGGTTTGTCATTTCACAGGGAAAACGAGGGGAGGAACTGTCAAAAGTATTGGCCAGATCTTTCAGGATGGTTCTCTTTCAAGACCAGCTGTTGCTAACTGCACCAACTGCCCCACCGCTGCTGCTTTTTCAAGCAAAACTTTACTCCTGTCACCTTGGACCTCTTGTCTGATGATTGTTGAGCACACCAGTGGAGAAGAGGGAGGGGAAATTAATCAGCAGCCAAGCAAAACAGAGGTGGGATGCAGGAGAGGGGAAAGAGATGAAACCACACAGACTGCACAGGGAAGGAAAAGAAAAGAAAATCTATGGAATGTAGCACAGTGAAACTTTAAACATCCTCCTCCGATAAACTTCTCTGTGACATGGAAATAGATCATCCAGTCCTACCAGCCTAACAATGCCCACCGCATCTGCTTAATAACATTTGACCAGAGAACAGCTGGATGTTTTCCTTTCCCTTTTAAACCTATTTTAATTAATGACTTTTTCAAAGGACTTCAACTTCTTTCGTCACTCTTGAAACTTTCACTAAACTTGGCAGACTGGTTTCTTGTACTGTAATTCATGAGAGCTGGGTTACCTTTAAAAATGGGGAAACAAGCTACATTTGCTTTCCAGTCAGCAATTTGAGAAATTAATAACCCCTCACTAGCACGTTTTCTAGAATTGGGTGAAAAGCTGCACATATTCTTTGGTGTTAGTAATTCAGTGATGAGGATGGGAGATGAGAATATCAGCATGGCAGTTGTGTAATTACTAAACAATGTATAAACCGGTGTTAATGATCCTAACATTTAATAAGTACTGAGCAATATGGTATTAAAAGCATATTTTAGTTTTATTGCTATATTTAAGTAACTTTTAATATAAATTACATTAAAAATCCATTTTCAACTTTCTGCAAGGCCTGCATGTCTGAAAGACTACAGCATCTCCGTCAGGCACTGTGCAATGAAAGGCACCAAAACCCATCATTTTCATTAGTGTTCTCTTTATCTTATACTTTCAGGTTTCTAGTAGGAAACCAGCTACAGGACTTTTTAACATAAAGGCTGCTAGCATATTTCCACACCTTCTGCATTGCACTGTATCTTGCATTGGGAAGTCTGTTATACTTGGCAATATGCTGTTATGAAGTGGCCTCAGCAATGATCATAGAATCACAATAGCCCACAAACCACCAGACTCCAAAACGCATAGATGTGACCCTCTTGGTCAGCAAAGAACTTATTTTAGGCTAAAGGTATGACGCAGTTCTGTCCAAACAGTCTTTCTATGAGAAATTCTGCAAGCCTCTGTCTACAGCCTATCAGTTTAAAAAGCCTCAAACAAAAATGGAAAGCTGCAAAAACCAGGAAAAGCCTTGATTTCGGACGCAACTGATGAGTCACGTAGAAAGACACCTAAGACATTAGTCACTGCCTGCTTTCTCATTGTACACTACTGTAATTTCATTTCTCAATAGCTTTTCTGTAGCATCAACTTCAGTATTTCACATAGCCTCACAGATAGCAAAAACCTGCACAACAGATGACATAAAAAAAAAGCGATGAAATCTGTTAACAAAGCAGCTTTATAAAAGAACGGAGAACTGCAGAAAAGTATGAAGTTAAATAGTCCTGTTAACAGGTATGAAATATCAGGTAGGGGTATAAATCAAACCAACAACATTATTTATCNTTTTTTTTTTTTTTTTTTTTGCACTGCTTTTCTTACTGTTGGCTGAAACCTCAAGAGATTAGTTCAACATGGCAGAGAGCATAGGAGAAACGGAGGTTAGTAGATTTCAAGAGAAGGCATGTGAAGTGTTGCTGAACATGAAGAGCTAGAAAAAGTGCTCTTGTGCCTTATGCAGAACTGAAATCTTAAGGAATGGTTCTAATACAAGTTTTGAAAACTGAAGGAATTTAAGGAAGTTTGGTATTATTTACCTGTTCAAGCCTCTGTCAAATTTAATTAGGAAGATTTGCTAGCAGCTGTCCACTTGGATTCCCACTTGTGCTGAACTGGAACTGGGTAGGCTTGTGGAAGATAGCAAAAGGCACCAGAAGACAGCTTGAATAGTGTCAAAGCACCGACTGTGTCAATTACAGCAGGAGACCTGCATTGAAATAAGGGAGAGAAGCCAGAACAGATGTGAACGTGCCATCATAAGTATGCTAGATGCAGTAGTTAATTAGAAGATAAGGAAAATGTATTAGTACAGGAAAAATAACGAGCTCAGAAAATTGAGTACGTTTGACACAGAAGAATATTGGGGAGAATACCAAAGGTTAGAGGAGGGGCAACTGCAATTTCCAGTCCTAACCATATCTAAGTTTAAGATTTTAAAAACATTTTTGAAGTTCCTTTACTTCAAATTAAAAACCAAGGCTTCCAAGAAGTTCAAGCTATTTTACTATTCCTGACATATGCACTTTGGTTCTTTCTATTCATACTTTGCTAACAATGAAACTATAACCCTGACTGCCCCTGTTCAAAATGAAAACTCTACGTCTGAAAACACATTCTCTCGCATTCTTTTCCTACCTTGTCACAAAGACACTTGTTTTGGTGTTTACTACCAAAGTATTACCCTGCACAGGTGCTTTATAAAAACATGCACCTCACTGCAGGACTTATGGGTAGGATTTCAGTTGTTGCTACTTGAAATATTCCTGTCCTGTTCTGTGATCTTATAAAATGTGGGTTCATGAGTTTATTGATGGCCATTGGCATATAATCAGGGCAGATACAATGAATGAACCAGGTATTTTATGTTCTCACTAGTTTAACTTTTGAGGCCTGCAGAACTGTGAGAACCTTGCCGCAAATTTTCTGAATGTCCACAGGCACCAACTAACCCCAGTAGCAACTAAAGAAAGAACTAAAGCATAAGAGCACTTGCATGACTTAAGTAATTCCTAATTTTTTTTCCCCCAGGATCACTTATCTCTTGCACCACTTTTTTTATCCACTCCCCTTCTCTGAAAGATCAAATCAACCTAAATCAGGAGCAGAGAAGGTTTAATGGAAACTGGGGAAGCCAGGGCAGCTCGTTAGAAGGATTGGTTTGTTCAGTGCAGAAAAGAAATTATGTTTACTAGTGGCCATGATTGCTCTCCATGAACATCGGTAGGTAGAAAAAAACCTACTTTCTTCCAGACAGACAAAAAGGTGAATTGAAAAGGTGCTGGACAATGTGGACACAGTGGGAAGTTTAGGTGCGAGATGTTCCCGAGTACGTTCAGAGTAGGGTGAAGACAACAGCTCCAAAACACCAGAAACTCTCCAGGCTCCCTCCCTCTTAGTCACCATTCCAGGACTAAAGAGGGTGCAGAGAAACACCCACTTTGGTTTCATTAAGAGATTTGCTACGTTTAACAAGACTGAGTTCAATAGTATGGAAAGGAAAGCCTTTTGGAAATACCTTTTTGTTCAATGTTTTTTGCTTTTCTCCATCTGTGTCTACCCACAGGCATGCGTCCTGGCATTTGGCAGAAGTTGCGCTTTTTGTTTAGCAAAACCATAAAGCAATTCACGATCATACAAAGTTAATGTACCACTATCTAAAATTCATTAAGTATTTAAACAGAGGATGGAATTGTTGGTTTTGTTCATAAAATTACACAGATTAATAGGAATTTTTAAAGTACAATGTTTGACTCCTGTTACTGTAGGTTGCTGCTCAGCAATCAGCATCCACAAAGTCAAGGAAACACTGAAGAGTCAGGAAAGTTAGTAACTACTGATTAATTAATAAATGTTGGTAACTATTACAAATATTATTCAATGCTCTTCTATTCCCAAAAGGGTGGAAGAAAGGCTGGATCTAACAACTCTGACAATTAAATATTTATAAGTTGCTATGCTTTAAAGCATTTTTCTTTTTACTCTTCAGTTGAAAATGCTGACATTCCATAATCTTTTGTAAAAAGTTGCAGTATGTTCTTCAAGATAAAGTTTCTTAGGAAGGTGGAAACTTCTGTCTTTGGTGTAGGACATCGGTTAGCTACTACATCATGACTGAAAAAAAAGTTGATAACATTTTCAGAAACCTAAGAATTTCTGGCCATGCTTCCAAGGCCCACCTTTTTGCCTATATTTTTGGAAGGAGTGGAAGTCATCTGAAAATTACCTGCTTGGTAACTTTTGTTGACCTAAGTAGTCGTTTGTTATCATGTATGATCATACTGGGCTGTCAACATCACTCAGAGTTGGCAAGAAGCAAGATGAATGTCTCTTGAGGAGGTACAAGTCTTAAATGTAGAGAATCCATCAATAAGAAAAAACCCCAAACCTAAGAAACGCATATTTACTTAGAAAGGAAAGCAGAGCTGGGCCATTTAAGCATAGGGTTGTGAAAGAAGCTTAAAGAGTGTCCAAAACCCTCTGAATATCAATGAGATTTGGGAAGCTATATCCCTTCTGTACCCACGGAAATTCCTAACTTAGAAAGCATTGGCTACAAGTTATAATGATCGTGGTGAATTGAATGTGTTTTGCTTTGATCTTTTGGGTCAACCCAAACCCCAGATTGAAGCCAAATGTGTGGCTTGGAAACCTGCAACAAGAAAAAACAGAAGACGCTTTATAAATCCCTGCGAAGAGATTAGTAAAGCCTTATGTACTTGGCTGTAATCAGAGAGAGGAAATGCAAAGCCATGATACAAATTACACAGACCAATGGCTTTGGTTAGAAAAAGAGAAAAATAACCTTTGGATGTTTCCTATGAAGTTGTTGCAACTACTATGCTGTTCGAAGTTAAATGAAAAGCAAAAACTGCTAATAAAAAACTCAGCGTCATACCATAATCAAGTTACTGCAAACTTGGTCATGCCTGTGTTTTTTGGCTACACAATCTTTGTCCATCGACATAATGTGAGTCTCAACAGTTTGCTGTCAGAAAAAGAACAGAGAATCAAAACAATACCTCATTATCACACCCACGTAATTACCCACCAGCTTTTCCAAAGCACCTGTTTGCCCTCCTGTGCAAGCCAGCATTGCAGCTAGCCTGAGCAGCGTGCTCTGCCCAAAGCTCTCCCAACACTGAAAAGGTTGCTGTTGAAACATGCTTGTTAAATCCTCATTAGTATTTCAGCTTGTCCCCTTAAAAGAATGAAATTTAACCTTCTTTTCTTATGCCCCTCCCCATCGTCCCTATAAACTATGCTAAACAAAGGGAATCATAGAAAAATCTAATTTTTACCTCTGCACTTCCTGCATTTTGCTATTCACAACATTACAGAACTAATAATGACATTAATATTTAACTGATAGTACTTTAAAAGTGCATCATAGAATGAGACGCTGTCCAACAGGATCCTTAATTGCAAAACATCTGAACAATAGAGTTCAGAAATGGATTAACCAATTGCAAACTAGGACCATGTTTTTATCTGCTTCAGCTATTATTGCCTGAATTATTACAAAACAACACAGCAACAACGCCCCCAGCCCCCCAAGAAACTAACAAAAAAAACCCCCAAACCCCAGCAACCCCCAAACCTAAGTCACGGATTTCCATATTTCAGGATCAGTTGCATTAAAAAATTTGGCACGTGCTCCGCAAGCACAGTAACTACATTCAAACACCTTGCTATGCTTGAAAATATTTATTTTATGGTTACCCATCTGTTTCAGTGAGGTCCATTACGGAGTAAGATACCAATCAACATGCATAAAGTAACAGCATAAACCCAATATTTGCTTACAATTTACATCAGGGCTTAAGCCTGCGAAGGTTTTATTCATGTTGCTCTCAAGGTGTGTTCAGATAAATGACTGGTGGCTTTGTAACCGTCCATTACATGGCTCAGCCTTTTGCAAGTTTCTGTCTCTAGAAAGCAGTCCCTTAAACTGCTGGGAGACTGAAAGAGTAAGGGCAGCACTCGGGGGGGCTTGATATTTCTGTATTTTAGACAGGAAGATCTCAAGTCACTTACACTTCAGGAACAGTCAACCAGTTACCTCCAAATATGGGTAATAATAACCTAATAATATCACCATTGCAGCCCTGGGTATACCCAGAATTTTTGTTTTACTAATCCATAGGAGGAAAAAAAGAAAAAAAAGTCGTAGCAGGCAGACCTTCTCTACTAGCTTGAAGTTTGTTTTAAAAAAAGAAAAGTTTTCACAACTTGTCTGTGGCCACCCTGCCTGCTGAATTAGCCTTCAGTTCTAGGGCTGTCCATTCAGCGCCTTTTATATTTGTAAGTGGAAAGGACTGGCTTGTCAGCAGATCACTAGCTGCATGACTCAGGAGTGGCTAGGAACAGTGAAAACACAGAACAGGACTTCTGTGAAAAGTTCCTTAAAACACGCAGTTCAGCCCAGGATGAATTCTCCATAAAACTCCCTTGTAGAGAAAACAAATACTCCATGTAAGGAAGGCCGTGAAAAGCTCATTAGCTAAGCCAAGCGCAGCATCAGCATTTGCAGGCGTTCACTGCTGTACCTCCAGCCGCTTTCTCATCACTGAGGCTTCACACATTTACACATAGGAAGCCCATTTAAATTCCACTGCGAGTCAGGCCAGGAATCAGATATCAAACTTGACTCTGAGCCTATCTCACTTTACATGCAGCACTTACTTTTTCAACAATATAAACACAAGATTGATGAAGGTAAGTGTTGCAGGTGAATCCAGACCCTGACCCAACAGACTGTCTCTGCTTATGTCTCTGCTTTTTCACTCAGATCATTAAGCAGGGCAGGGGTACCTTATGAGTAGCATTTTCTAACCTGAACATTTCAGGAATTCTTAGAGACTACTGAACTTAATAAATTAGCTCCATCCCCAACACTGGGAACTCTTTAAATGGAAAGTTCACCAAGCAGTGCAAAAATCAGTGAACATTGCAGTTCCCTGGAACAGTTCATACTCTGAAATTACATAAGTGATCTGAATTGAGTGAGAACTACAACCCTTGGGAGCAATTTCCAACAGCGCTAATGAGAGCTCGTTGAGTTCTTTATGTCCAGAAACTGTCACTGTTTGCAACAGTATTTAGAGCACATCTTGAGGCTGACTCACAGATGCCAAGCACATTCTATCACCTTTCAGTGGTTCTGTTTAGTCAGCTATAAAGTTCAGCACCTGGTTCCTATTCCTATTATTTATATAGAACACCTACTTATATTCTACACACAGGGACATGAACGGCAAAGACACAAAGGACTGATGACAAAATGGAGCATTAATGCAGATACAGAAGAACACATTCAGCTATATCTACATAGAACCAGGAGGGGGGCAGGGAAAGATACAGCCAGCTTGAGAGGATTACTCAAGTGTTTCACGATATGATTTTTGGGACCCAGAACACTCGAGCTGTTAAATTATCCAGGACAGTCATAATGAAGATATATCACTTTTTCCTTAATTCAGTTGGAAGTTTTTAACATGGCCTTCCAAGTTTCTGTCTTGTTTGCTGAATAGTTTCAATGGATAAGTGCTTGAAATACTCTAGTATTAGCACACACTTGAAAAGGGGCAGTGAGTGAGCTGACTGGAAAAGCAAAGGTCTGCTATTATCTCTGATTCTTGCTAAAAGATCAGAGTTTCACAAAAAGACTTTTCTTAACAGACACCACCAATAACGCTCAAGTACAAACCCCACTGGGTAGGAAGCAATGTTTTCTGTTTTCTCACCACTGTGTCTTGAAAAATACAAAAGCAGGTAGGTTCTGGTCCATCAACGTATTCCTTGATGTAATAGGCTATACAAAACAGACTGCAGTATTATACCTTAAAAATAAAAACCCTCAGAATGTTAAAAATTACCCTTCATTTTCCTATGCTCAAAGCCTCTCCTTCCTGGTGGTTTGTATTTAATATTTGATTTTGCTAGAGAGTATTGAATTTGCAGGCTAGTGGTTTGTGCCACATGAAAGTTTGGAATCCCATCTTTCAGACCGTGCTGCAAAAGCCTCTGTTCTTGCTCTCTTTTTCTGACATTGTTTCAAACTGGATACTGCAAATCCCAGCTCTCGGCCAACCTACATTTCATTCTCTCTCATGTCACAGCTACGCTCCAGAGAGTAGGTCTGTTATGATTTGCACATTTGTAACTGGAAATATGCTGGTTTCAAATATGCACCTTGGAATAGACTTAAAGGTTTCTCTCTTCCCCCAGCAGCTGTGTGATGGGTATTTCAGACATTTACCACCAGAGGGAGGTGACAAAATTCAATAAATGAAAAAAGACAGGAATTGACTAAGACAGCTAAAAATGTTTGGTTTTTTTTTTTTCCCTCTAGATGGCTGGAAACCAACTACATTTCACAGTATAAAGTAAGCTCAATGTGCATGCCATATTTGATGAACATTTAAACTTAATTTACTATTTTTTCCTCCAGTAGAGCAAGAATAAAAAGGAAGAAAGGATTTTCCTGTTATAGAACATTATCAAGATGCTACTTTTTAACCATTAACATTGATTCATTGTCCCTTTCATGAAAGCAAATTTTTGATTAACTGAGATTCCAAGAGGTTGCTTTACTTATAGAAATATGTATGAGAAATGGAACTCTTTCTTAAAAACTGTTCAAGACATGTTAGTTAAGCCAGAAACGCTTAGAGGAAGTGGAATCTATACGAGTCCTTTTCCCTTTTTGACAGGAGTGACCAGGAGCACTGGCAATGGCAGAGGCTGGGATTCAGCCCCAGCTTCAGAAAGTTCTGGTCTGAGATCAGGGATACACTGAACACAGAAGACCCCACATCTGCACAGGGCTGTCGAATCAGAACCAGACATACATACAGTCTCCAAAGCCAAGGAGCATTGGAATAATCTAAGATAAACTCAAATGAAAAGCTGATCTACACTGAACTTAGAAGTTTCTTTCAGCCTGGCTTAAAACATCGAACAGGAAATATGTAGTTTGGATTTTTAAAAACCCCTAAATTCTGATGGCAAAAAGCAGCTGCCAGTTTCTTCCTAGAAGAGAACTCACAGCAAAGTCCAGATCAGCTTTTGGACAATAACATGCAAATATTCATTCAAGTGGTTTACATTTAGCACAAGCCTCACACACAACCCTCCCTTCCCTGAGATCTTTGCCATTTCTGCCTGTACAAAGATCTCAATTGGAGGGATCTATTCTGTATGAGTTACAAATGATCCTTCCAAAAAAAGGCTGCTCGTTATAGAGAAATATAATAGTGGGAGAAATCTCTTCTGATTTTAGGTTTGTATTTGTATTTCTATTCCAAAGCATTTCTTTAGCCTCTCTCTTTCCAGCTGTAGGATTTCTTCTGAATACAATTTTTATCTTTTGTGGCCAGAGATTATACCTGTAAATGCTGTCTTTTCATACCATGCTCTTGCCTCTTCTCCAGATAACTAACGCTCCTAGTTCCTGAAGTTACGTTTAGCAATTGCCGGACAAGTAATACTTACTCGTGTCCAGAGCATGTGCCTCCAGGGGAATCTTACTTGGCCCAATTGCTGCTTGTTACTCTATGAGGAAACCTGCACCCCTCACTGTAAGGCTCAGTGGAGCTCAAGGCTTATCGCATGCAAACCATACTGTGCTATAGGGGCAGAGTGACCCTGCCCATGGACTGGCCTGCTGTGCCACCCAGCCCCCGTCCTACGGCAGAAGTAGAAGCAACACCGAAGGAGCAAGGCAAGTCAAACTAAGAGGGAGCGGCTGTTTCCCTGGTTTCCTTAAAGCTTCTCTTCTCATATTTTTTTCTATTCAAAACTGACTGCGAGGAATTAGTATCACCTTAGAGACAAACTGAAACAGGCATATGAAAAAAAATTATAGTCTGTGCAAACGGTGTTAGTCAGATGAGCCAGCCAGCAGAATCAGAACTAACTGCTCTGAGCTGGACTGAACAAACTTCCTCCAAACTACTAGACTTGAAAGTAATGAAATCAACCCTTCCTCAACTGGAATTTTCCTACTGACTTCTTTTTAAAATAATTAGCTTGGAACCTACAAATGTAATAGACATTTCTGTTAGTTTTTGCAGTTTCAATCAGAACATATTTTAGGACTCCAGGTGTTTGTTAAGCAGGGTGAAATACCGGACGGTGTGGTGCTTTATGTAGTCTCGCCTGCTTCTATAGCATGCAGCACTGGGCACGGTCAGAGGCAGATTGTCAGACTAAAGGGATTATTTGTCCACTCTGGTTTTCAATTGTTATCTTTTTATAAGCAGAGCCAGATTTTGAAAGAATCACCATTTTAATTAGCACAAGTAGCTCTGCTAAACCTTTTTTTAAAGTCTAATCAAGTAACAAGACAAAGAAGAACATCATGTGGTGGTTTCCTGAGCAATAACAGCAATAAAGATAGAAAACGATGAAATGGAGAGTTCACACCCCATGAAACAACATAACAATCAAGTCTGTTAATTAAGGAATTTTTCTACAGCATTTACCCCATTCAATTCTGAATTATTTCTTTTCCTTCAAGAGAAACGACTCAAAACCTCTCCACTTACATTATTAACCAAAATTGCTCTGCCACCAGACATAATTCTTGCTTGAGCATTTAGTTTAAAACACATGCTGTATGCTATCAGAGAGGCAGTGCTCTGCTTTGAAGTCCCTACTATCACCCAGGACCCTTACTGTCTAGATCGTCGATTCCATTTTGGATTCATCTGGAAAGATTCCTCTCTTTAACTGTGATCACTTTATGAGCTGGGATCGCCTTTTAGAGTTGCACCAAATTCTCCAGTTCCAAGAAAGGAGCATTCCTAATGTTCCTGGCTATTTAATGAGCACTAACACACACATGAAGTTTA
Organism: Pandion haliaetus; assembly: GCA_013401275.1. Taxonomy (NCBI): domain Eukaryota; kingdom Metazoa; phylum Chordata; class Aves; order Accipitriformes; family Pandionidae; genus Pandion; species Pandion haliaetus. The sequence continues at coordinate 7,771 of VYZV01039209.1, read as the reverse complement.
TGCCATACTTAGCCTGTAAGTCTGTGCTCTAGAAGTATTTGGGAAAAACAAAACAAAACAACAGATTCTCCAAAGGACTATTTCATAGAAGAAGCTGAGCTTTCTTTTAGTCTATGCTTAAGAGTCTCCAGGAAAAGAGTTTGCAATTCTTTTTTTTTTTCAGCAAAAGCACTGGTTTTAGAGAATGTTTATTAGAGAGCTTAGCATATCCCTAACTGTTTTTACATTGAAACAAAGGGAATTTAATTTCAACAAAGGCAAAATTTAACCTATCACTGGCAGTTTTATTATCCTCCCTAGAACAACACAGTTGTTTCAGTGAAGGAAAATGAAGGAGAAAGTTAGAGAAAAAAAAATTAATTGTACTCCTCTTGCAGGTCTTGCTTACCAGAGAAGCATAACAGCATCCAAACAGCCTAGAGAGCTGAAGGAAGGAGGACTATGGAGGTCACAGCAAACAAGTGAGGGTTGCTGGGTCCTTCGGCTCAATAGGTTTCAGCTGGAGGATCAGTTCTGCCCAAAGCAGCAGCACCTCTCACCCACCCTGCCCTCACCTGGCCCCCAGACTGCCTAAGGGAGGAGCTGCCAACAGAGACAATTAAGAGCAAAGGTTCACCTTGTGCTCCAGGGCTATATTTCTAATTAATTGCTGTTCACAATCAGCAGGCAGAAGGTTTCCAACAACACCCTCTATTATGCACGCTGACTACCATTAAAATACTGCTTGCTAACAATTAGAGCGTTAATCATGACTTCATTAATGCATCTTTTTTCCTGTATAAAATAAAATTATGGGAACTGGAATAAAAGATGGAACATGATTAAACTTTTAAATAAATCCATGGTGGTTCACTTCAAGGAAAGACTGACATCTGCTAATGATTTGCAACTCCATGCTGTGGATAGGGAATAATCTGTAAATTTACGAATAACTATATAGTAACCGAGAAGAAAAAAGTTAGCCGTTTTTATGTCCATAGCCAGACACCTAGTGATAGACATAATCTACCTTTTTATTAAGTCTGACCTTGAAACCTGCCTTCTTAGGAACACCGCAAGTCATTTTTTAGTAAACTGAGGTTGCAATTAAAAAAATAGAACAAAGTATTATTGCTTGCATTACAGAACATTTTCTCAAACAATTCAAGTATTTGTTTTAAAAAATGAACTGCTCTTTGGCCATTTGTTACATCAACTAATTAGTCATCACATCACATTCACTTAATTACCAATTGTTCATTTTCAACAGTTAAGTTTGGATTAATTATCAGAATTGTCATTAAACTGTCTGCCACATCAGACATCACATTAAAAATTACGTAGCAGGAGGAATGAAACTATCACTGGATCCTAGCAGACACGCTTTGGCCAGACCTCTCCCTGTGCAGCACTGGGTGGGGCAAGGGCGAGTCAAAAGCTCTGTAATACTAAGTAGATCATTGTGTAGTTTCAAATAACTGTAGATTTTCTGTTGCACTTGTAAATCTCTTACATCTTAAGCTGTACGAAATAATTTCTCTCTCACTGCAAAACAGGATTCTGAGGTCTGTGAAGCAAGATGATAATATTTAAACAGAAGATTTTAAAACAAGTGCAAGACAGTCAGAGGTGATAATGTAAATATTTATGTATTTATTGTTATAAAGTTAGCAACCTGTGGAAGGATTCCAGCTACTAGAGGTGCTTGGATATTTTCTGCTAAATTTTTTTTAAACTTCTGAGAAATTTTCAGATAGAAACATTTAGCAAAGTACAACCAGTTGAGAGAAATTTCTAAGCTCAGTACAACTACTAAATCAATACCAAAAATGGTATAATAGGATACAGACCTAATTTAAATGATAGATTTCCATTTTAAACAATGGTTTGCCATTTAACTTAAAATATATTCTGGCAACACAGTGGAAACACAAAACCAAAACATTTGGTTAAGCCTGTGTATGTTTGCAGGGATTTTTGTTTATTAATTTGTGAACATTTTCTGCCCTGCTTCAGGATGATGAAAGTATTTCACCTTGTGATACTAACCCAGCTAATCCCAGAGTAACTCCTAGGCAACAAGAACTGTCCCAAACCTCCTCCCTTGTTCAAGGAGACAAACTGGAAAGAAAAAACATTTTGGCAAGGTGAGTTGCTGAAACAGCTTGAGGCAGTGGTGGCTGTTCAACAGAACACAGTCGTAGTCATTTCTGCTCCCTGCCAAATATACAGGAAAAATAAAGCAAACTAACAGGACAGAACAAATCAGTAGATGGAAACAAACAGACCTACCCCAGTCCTCTAAACACTCTTTAGCTTCCCTTGGCAGTGCTTTTCAAATTAAATATGCAGAACTCAAAACAAGCAAGATAATAAGAAACATCACTACACTAATAGACATTGGTGTGGGGAAAGAGGAGATAGGGGCAAAGGTTTGATTTGGATATTCTCACTATACAAACCTGAACACATAAGTACTAGAAATACTGAGTGGGTTACAGTAGGCTTACTTATGAAATATCAATCATTTAAATTGCTTGTTAATATGCACACTGAAAGTGTAACTTTTGCAAAGGTATTTGCAAAAGAAAATAACCCATCACAAAGCATAAACAGAAAGCTTAAAAATGTTAAACGTAATGACCAGCTCTATGTATTGCCCAAATCTTAAAAAGATACCTATTTTTTATTCTAGTTGAAAGTCATCAGATTTTTAATTTTAAATAGCCAATATCAGTGGCAGATTAAAAAATAACGAAGGAAGTAATTTAAGACAAACATAATGAACTACAGTCTCTAAAAAGATAATGGAAATTGAGGGCCAGAGTAATAAAAAAGTTAATCCCATCTCAGAAGTCTAAACCCATGTAGCTGACAGCTTCATATCTCACATATGCACAAAGAACTGCAATATCCTTGTAATAAAACTTGTTTTGTTATAAGCCCATCACATAACTTTAAGTATCGTCTCCAAATTTAGCTCAATGAAGAATCTGAGAAGTGTGGAGTTATCATGTCATTGGGCCTCCATAGAATAATATAGGAGGAAAACCCTGATACCATCATATACATGAAAACAGGCCATATTTGTATATCATTCAGGGATCCAACTCAGACTGTAACTTTGATACTTACCACTTAAAACCAAAACTGGGTCACTACTGTGTATAAACAGTGTCATATAAGTCAGTGTGTACAACAAACTGCATACCAACCCTAGAGAACTACCAGGAATTTGATGGCTTAATAAAACTAACCTCACAGAGAAAGCAACAGCCAAGTCACAGGTGAAAGAAGGTGGAAACGGAAGCCGAGGATCTGAACTTTCAGACCAATGCTTTATTAAAGACGGTTTAGTTTCAGGTCCACTTTAGGTCAAATCCAGCCACCAATATAATTTGTAAGCTTAAAAACTCTGAAACAATGTTACCAAGTTGTCCTGGCTAAAGCTCGGCTCTGAATCTTCCTGCAATTTGGAAACTCTCTAAAGGGACATTATAGTTTCCTGCTTAATTTATCTTTTTGATTTTAATGAGCTTTGATATGCACCAAAGCAAGCATATGGTTTTTTATAACAGCAACTGTGATAACTACAAATACAGACTTTTGTCAATAAGCCAATTTAAATCGTTGCATAAATACAGACTAATTGTTGGGTTTCATTTAACTTTGCAATTCTATTGAAATTAACTGCCCTGCCTCCTTCAAGGAGGCAATTTACACCAATTTACGCTGAAGGCTGCTGAGAAGACTTCATCATCCCTATAACAGACTTGCCAATTCTGTCGGAGTAAAACACCATCTTTTCATTCTCCAAACGTAGAAGAGCACAAAGAGTAACTTCGTCTGAGAAACAATTCTCCAAGACATTCTGAGAATGTCTGGTTTGACAAAACATAATTTGTGCCTGAAGGAGCAGAGGGCAAATGAATTTCCATCCAATATTTTCAATACAGCAGTTGAAGAAAGTAGAGTACTACTTCACATTTATTTTTTTAAGAAAAAAACAAAGCAAAATGAAAAAACTCAACCAAACAAAAAAATCCCCACCTAAAATAAAACACCAAAAAACCCAATCCCAAAACAAAAGTATTGCCCACAAACTAATCAGAATAAAAGTTATCCACTGACTTCCAGGTTCCCTTTTGTTACTGGTTGTTCCTCTTTGAAACACTTAATTGGTGGCAGCAAATGTAACTCTCGTCTTTCTAAAACCATTTCCATTCAACTACCTCTGTTCCACCAAAAAAGTTGCATAAATATAGATCAAATGAAGAATTGTATTGTGCTAAAATCTGGACAGAAAGCAGTTTTGAGCATTCAGATAGAATTTCTTTGTACTGTGCTGTGAGTTTCTTTGTACAAAGAGCTCATATAGAGTTTATAAAATTCTTCTGACATTCTCTGCAATGTTCAAAAAAGTTATGCCCATTTTAGAGGAAGATGAAGAGTGAACAAATGACTTATTCAAGAAAAGCACAGTTTTGGAAAGCGTCCAGCAGTCCAGGTTCTTGTCTCCTCTTATAGTCGTGACCTCTTTGGAGACTTGTCAAATATAAGAAAAATCCTCATACCTCTGAAAACATGGACTTTATCAGAGATTGAGTGAAAGGAGATGTGGGAGGGAATCAGAGCTAGGGATGTACTGAAAGTCAGCAAGAATAGATTAGAGACAAGAGTCCTGGCAGGGTAAATGTACAGGTCACCATCTATACACATATGATACTGTACCCTAGGCACATGGCTGCTGAATCAGTGCAGGATGAGAAGTGGCATTTAAAAAGCAATAACCGTGGTTTATGTGTGTGGGATTCTACAATCGGGGCTGGTTCTCCCTGAAAGACAACATTATCTAATGAAGACCTGAGATTTGGAAGATCTGAGTTCTAACTTTTTGGAGTGGTTTTCAGCATCACTATGTACTTCTAAGCATGACATCATTTGGAAGGATGTCTCTCAAAAGAGCACAACTAACCAATTTTAGCTTTTCCATTCTGCAACAGCTAAATGACATGGGAATAAACATGTTAGCCTGGGAATTTGAAAGGGTGAGCCACACAGATTTTAAAATCCACTAAAATTAAGAGAGGGAAACATAATTATCAAAAATACTTGTGTTTAAATGCTTTGAAAGTGTGACTCAAAAGTTAAGTCCCCAAAATTGGAATTCACGCTGAGTACCTGAAATTGGTATTTCAACACTCCCAAATTACCTCAGTATTTTTTTCCTGCTAATCACTACTGTTAATAAGAGTAAAAAAGAAAAATAATTTTTGCTTTGTTGCAATAGAACCACACATTTAAAGGTTATGCCCTGAGATCTACAGAAATTCTTTTACAAGATAAAGTTCAAAAAATAATTAGAATATGTTTGACCATCATTCAACATTTCTCAGTCAGTTTCTTGTTTTCCTGTTTTCATAATTGCTTAAAATCAAGCAAACAACATCTATAAGATCAGTTCTTGAGATAAGCATGCATCAGTGATTTAATTCAGGTTGGACACAAGATCCTTGTTGCAAATGTTCATTTTCTGAGTCTTACAGACGGTGGGTGTTGCGAGGGTCAAACAGTCGTGAAAACGGTACTGACGATCCATCCCTACAAGTACAGGAAATAGAGGCTACAAACACACTGTAAAAAGTTTTGTCTGTTACAGCCTGCAGCTTGGTCCCTATATTTTCCTTCTGACTTTGTCACTCCTGTGCCTATGCAGTGTATGCATACAGTAAAACAAATAGCTGTTCGGTTGCAGCTTCATCTATAATGGAAACAAATTGGATCTCTCTCTCACACTAGCGAGTTGCTGACAACAAAGCTTTCACAGTCAGAGACATGACTGTTTCTGTAACAAGCATATTGATATAAATGTAGGCACCAAAGTAAGTTAAAAGAAGAAATCATTCATCCATGAAATAATGCTTCAGATATACACTACCTACCTTAAAGAAATAAAAATATAGAAAGAAACTCCCTACATTTTAATAATATGCAAGTTCTTACAAATCTCATTAAGTCTTACGCAGATTAAAAGCAGTGACTATTAATCAATTTATCTTATACAGTGACTGCTTAGAGAATAAGTGGGTGAGAAAAAGGACCAATCTTAAAGTTAGTGTCATTTAAAACCCAACCACTCTTATCTGTTTCAAGGGAGACAGTGAAGATAAAATGCTGTTCTCTAGAAATCATTTTAAGGTCAAATTATTCTGGCCAAATTAATCCCAAGAGCAACTGTTCATTTCACTGGAAGTGCACCAGAATTAAATTTAGCCTATAGGGTCCAATGAAGTAAATAGAAATATTTCAACCTGACTTAAGCAGGCATTATAGGAAGCTGTACACTATTTATATACAGGGTGGAGAACTTCATCTCCATATCAATTACATGGAGATAATTTATTGTTATATCAGCTTTTAGGGGTTGTTTTAGTTTGGGGTTTTTTGTTTGTTTGTTTTTTTCGAAAGTCTTCAAAAAATCAATTACATTCGTGGAAGAATAAAATTACAAAACTCTCATATGAAACAAACCTAGAGAAGTTTATTCCTCTGAAACTGCTAGGCCATCTCTTGTTTGTTTTCATACAGCCTTAAGTCAGAAATCATTCCACTGAACCTTTAAGGAATTCAACAGAACACTACCAGAATGTCATATAGCTTAGAGGTCCAACGTACAACGTTTTACAGTTAATTGTATTCCTACCACACAGTTCTATCCAAAGAGCTTGAGAAACATAGAAAGGTATTATTCTCTAAAAATTGTCAGAAATTAAGAGAGTAATTTCTATAACGTTGAACAGAATATTCAATGGAGAATTTATGCTAATGGAAGAGAATAGACAAAGTCTGACATAGCTAACCAGTATAAAATAAACCTATCACAATTTCTGAGTAAGTCTGAATGAGAAGAACAATCTCATACCAAACTGGGGTTTTGCATCACGTGGCCACAGCATTTTTGATTTGGGGTGGAAGGTCCCCAAATCATATTTTTATACTGTCTAACCATAGTCTTGTTTTGGTTTTGCATCTTGCAAACTTGTTTCTGTATTTTTTCTTAAATAAGGTTTAGTCACGTGATTTTTTTTTTACCCACTGAAAAAGTCCCATCACATCTTGTTTCCCTGACTTTAACCAGGTAGATTGCAACAGGAAATTAAAATTTCTGGATAATCCTTTATTTTTCATCATGAAGAGCACACAGATAAGGGAACTGAAACGGGCCCCAAATAGTCTGAATTATCCACACATTTAAGATAAGTTCTCAGTAAACTAACTTGCACCAAAGTCCATGCCTCAGTAGCTAAAGAAATGTGCATAAACAACTGAACAGAAACAGGAATTTTGTCTTTTAGAGGTGATAGATAGCTTATTCAGGTTCCCTGACGGTGTTCAGCAATTTTCTCCTCTTTTTCTCCAACAAAAGGTGTTGATCACCTACATACACTATAATTTAAAATTCCTAGGATCTCTGGCTAAAAGACCACTTACACTCCATCTGGAAGTCTAGCTTTAAATATACTGGAACCAGTTTTCAGGAAAGGTGAAATTCCTGGTGAAATATTGATAAACTGTATATATTCTTGGTACCGTTGAAAGAACTAATCAGTACAGTGTGTTTCAGAGACACTGACTGCTACTTCTGAGGACTGTACAGACTGCTGAGATGGCTTGAGATGGCTCAGAGAAATGTATCGGCACACTTTCTTGCTCAGACATTGTAATGGAAAAGTACACTTCTTCATTGCTTAGTGAACATCAAGATTTCAGAGATTTTCTGTACTAAGTTATT
>VYZV01039202.1:353976-377196 GCA_013401275.1 Pandion haliaetus | reverse complement strand
TGTTCTTGAAAGCGAGCTAAATCAGCTCGTAGTCGTACAAGAAGGAGATTATACATCTTTGTAACATCTCTCACAGGAACCACGAAATCAACATTTTAAGCAGTTGAGGACTGTATAAAAATTATTCTGCCTTGAACCACTTATCAGTTAGAATTGCTCTTAGAGTGGGAATTATTCAGGGAAAAGACTGTCTTCCCTGCATTTACCCAGACTTAGCATTTTTAGGCTTATGTAATAGCAAAAGCATGACTCTTATTTAGGACTTCTGTGGTCATTATTACTGTGATTTGATGACAATGAAAACCTAGTGGCCACCTACTATTTCATGGTGCACTGTACAAACATTATGGGAAATATTTGATTTTCTGATATATCATCTGCCAGGAAGAACTGCTGATGACATTCAGATTGCTCAAATTATTTCCAATGTTACATGTGCTCATGAAGTCAATAGAAACCATGTATGCATAAACGTGATGGCACTGAGCACCAGACACAATTGTAAAGCTATAAAGATAAGGTTGCAAAAATGCAGAATAACTGCATTATACATGAAGATAAGCAATGTTTAAAGATTTGGCAAGTACATTCTATTCAGCACTGCCAAATATTTGAGGCAAAGTCCCACATGTGGTAATGAAGAAAGCAAAGTAGCCTACCAGCTAGTACACCAAACTTTGAGAACTCAGAATGGATTAAATAAATAATAATGAAGGGCTGTCCTTCACCATCACAGCATGATTAACAGCTGAATGATGAAAATGTCATATCCCACCTAGTATTACTAAGTTTGTTAAAAATTTATTAGAAAATCCTAATTTAGTGCCACTCAATATAAACATCTTTCCTTTTGTACGTTTACTGGTAATTAAAGTTTATTTAAGTTAAATAATCAGGTTCTATTAAAAACCCAAGGAGTTTGTTTTCATCAAATGAAAAAAAAAAACCAAAGCATTTAGCATGTTTATGTACTGTTTTTATGTTTAGTTTGTATTATTTATGATAGAATAGTGAAAAAACAAGCAGTAAATAAGAAAGATCTCTGCTTTCCACCAGATGCAAGCTCCTCCTTGAACAAATAATCTCCAATTCTATAGAATGGATCTTATTATTGAATTTTACACAAGCTAAATGAATTTGGCTAAAATCACACAAAAATTATAACTACACAGATATTTCTGTGCCTTGCTCACTAAATTTTCCTGACATCAGGAGAAACCCAGAGCTGTACTGGCATAGCAGAGCTGTTTGCCTTTTCAGTGTAGACAGCAATTGTGTAAAACCAAGCTGTGTTTCTATAGATATTGCTGAATTCTGGATAATCATGAACTGACAGCACAGGCTGCAGGTAGGACACCAGTAGGATTGCTTTTGGTTTTTCCTGATAAACTGTATTAAGAGCTTAAGTGCTCAATTAATCCCTTCCATACAAGTTTAAAATTCCCAGTTTCTGCTCCAAGTCATCATGTGCAAGGTTGTTTCAAAGACTCCCAAATCAGTATAAGCTCTCACAGCTTTTATTGCAGTAATTAACACCCCCGAACTATTTGACAAAAGCATAAATCATTCTGAATGCTTGGATAAAGGAAAATATACTGAAGTATCCCCAGAAAATGGTACTATTAAAAACATGTGATCATGTGAAACCACAAGGCCAGGGTTTTCTATACTTCTCTCCATCCAATGCAGTGCTCTTTCTGTATTAATATGTGAAACCAGAACAAATGATGAAATAAAGCCCGTTTCTAGTAACAAAAATTAAGACCTCCTTATGACCAGCACCAACGTTACTGAGAACTGAGCATGCAAAGCTGGATTTACCCTTTTCTCAAGAGTTAAAAAGCTCTGTTCACTTGGCACTGACCCCAACCTGCAGCTCTGAACACCTGGGTACAATGAAGACTCCCATAGCGCAGTGTCTTCTTTCCCCTCAGGTGTATACTACATGGAATATGAACTATTTGCTGTAGTAAGTAATTACATAATTTTAGTTTAATACATTAAAATGGTACTGTGAGGTGCAATAGAAGAATACGCTGATTGTATTTGGTGAGCGTTATGAGTATTTAAAAGCTATTCACTCTATAGTGTTTTACCTGTTAAGGGGGTGATCCAGTACTGCATAGAAATAGCTGCCAAATATGTGTTTCAATGACTAAAATGAACATTGATAAATTTATTTAATATTATTAAATCAGACCTACTGAATACACTTTCTTGCTCTTTCACTACATCATTTTTCCCTAGTGGCCTTCAGTTTGTTTTTGGTACAAGAGACCTCAAGATAAACATACTGTTCCAAAGACCTGTTCATGTATTAAAATTTGCAGTCATTAACTCAAATAAGTAAGCATAAAGCAAGTATACAAGAAGCATCAGCACTGCTGCTCCAACTTACAGTAAATATAGTTGTGATTCAACTACCCTCAGATCTTACAGTTTTACCATCAAGTTAGGGAAGGTCCTAAAGCTTCCCAGGATACTAGAAGGCTAATAAATATGGTACAGTAGGGGAAACTAATCTTTTCCCCCTCCTTCCACTCCCATTTCCCTCACTGTTAAGTTCATTATTGTACGGGAGCTTTTATTAAGGTCTTTACTATAAGCTGAGACAGAATTTCCCTACAGTGAAACAATAAATCTTACAAACTTCAAGCAAGTAAGGTGCCATAGCAATATATCATTTACTAAGCTAACCTTGAAGCATGAAGACATTTGTATCAGAATTATAAATGACATTACCAGTAAAATTGGTGTTACCAGCTTTTCAGCACTGTTAAGGAGCATCGTTCTCCCAACACACAGGTAAAAGAAACTGACAATTAAATAACATAAGTTGGCTGAAGATCACAGGTCAAGTCACAAATGACAGCAGAACCTAGACCTCCTAACCTGTGCTCTAAGTACTGCTGATATGGCAAGACACAAGTTATTATTTCACAAAGTAATGATGAGAGATGGAAAGACTCTGGGTAAGAAGCAGAGAATTCATCCCTCACTTCCAGTCCAGTTGAATATTCTTGTCTTTCTATTCCACATTCCTGTTTGCTATAAGTACTTCCACAGTTATGAAACAGTTTAAAACACCACAATGCGGAGACACCTGTGGATTAATAGGATTATTTTCATGTGATACATTTCTCACCAGGCATGTCGCAGAATGAACACAGATCATGGAAATGAAAAAATACTCAGGACAGATTTGTTGGACAGAGTTCTCGTGCAGAGTGTCTGAATAGGAGATGCTCCTTACATTTCTTTTCCGTTTCTGAGTACTATACCATTAAAGACATCCTCCTGTGAACACTGGTATATTGTGAAGAAACAGACCATCTTCTGGTCTATAATGGTAACTCCTGGCTTTGCAAAGCAGTACCCTATGACAGCAGGGTGAACTCATTTATTCAAAAATTCTTCTCCACTAAAAAAAAAGTAGTAATCTGTACATTAGGGCTAGTAAGTTATTCTGTGAATGCTTCCCTATTGGTATATTATTTGTAGGAAAGCCCAAGTTTAAATATTTTTATAATTAAATTATCAGTTTCATTAAGAAAGATTAAAAACTGCTTAGGATAGCTTATGTTAATCTGTTTAAAGCTGTCTAATGAATGCTTAATAAAGCAGTCCATAAATACAAGCTCTTTTCCTTCTTTTCACTCTGATTAGCATATATACTGCTGGGTTGCCTGTGAATTGTTTTTATATACTTACGATACCTCGGTCCATAAAACCAAGTCCTTTAGTAATAAGAAATCTAAACAATAGGATCTGCTTCGCTGTAGATGGATCATGGTTCAATGCAGGATTGTTTCACTCCATTTAATTACGCCTACCCCGGTGAAGGTGGATCTACAGAAAATAGAAGACTTGCCACTTTCATGTCCTATCTTTATCCCCTCCCAACTTGGTCTACTCTGTGTCCGCTCTGATGTTCCTTGAACCATGTGTGCTGACATAACTTACTACCCTAGCAGAAAACCAATGCAGCAGAAAGAAAGAGAGGCCTGGATTAGTATGTTATCTATGGCACAGTAGAAGGTCTGGGAGCATGAAAGGTCTACACTCCCATGCTCCTTCAACAGACTAACCAGTGACCACCTTGGGTTACCATTTTGCTCAAGTTCAGGATCTGCAGATGCAGGATGAGCCAGGTGTAATGCAAATCTTGAAGCCTAGCCTTAAATCTGCAGGGAAGACAAGGAACAAGAAACATAAAGCATAGATAATTTTAAACGTTTCGTCTTGCCAGAGTCAAGAGACTGAAAGTCTACATTACAGATCAAGAAAATGGGTGCAAGAGAGACCTAACTTGCTGTAAACTGGAAAAACTCCCAGTCCTTGTATGTCTACACAGCAAAAAAAAGGTATGATGGTAGAAAGAGCTAACATGATCTAAGTGGTACTGGTAAGAGAGTAGCCAGGGTGGCCGTAACACATGCTAGCAGAGTAAAAGCAGGCCAAAGACAACACACAACCACTCTGGTCGCCAGCACAAGGTGAAACTCCTGTTTCCATGCCCTTCTCACTGCTGTTACCTATGCTAGCCAGACTGAGCTAGCAGAAGCATGTCAGCACATGCTTTAGTCTCTCTTTCTCCTTGTAAATCTACCAAAAAAAGGTTAGTGCTGTAGCAGCAAAAAGCAACCTAGTAGGAAAATGGAAAACATACACTAATGGAGGACCCTTGGCACGGGCTACGACAAAAGATCATGCTTCAAATCACTGTGTCTGTTNAGGATGGGGGGGGGGACGGGAGAGGTGTCCGCCCTGCAAAAGATTAGGTCTCATGCAAAAAGGGATTCAAACTTTAGATGACAGCTATTTAAGTACACAAAAACATTTTCTTTGAAATGATGCGATTGACATAATTGACCTGCACTTTAAGAAAATACATAGGAACAATGCTGTTCTAAATAAGTTTACAATAAAATTCATAAAGACTGTGGGCAGGGACAGACCACCAATGCCCACAGAGAAGGAACAGATGTCGTGCATACAAGGGAGTGTAAAAAGTTCAGACACTGGAATAATACAATCTGGAGACACATAAAACTTGCAGTGAAGTAAAAAAGGTCGCTGAGTTTGCCAGTCTCGGGACTCTGAGTCATAGATCTGTTAACAATGATGCCTGTTTAAGAGAACCAGTGAATTTCTGTATAAAAGCCCCACCTCTTATATTAAAGAGATGCTACTCATGACTTATCAGCCCCTATTAGTAAATGCTGAAAAGGGAACTAAGTCCCATAAAGCAAAAACATAAGCCAATAAAATGCCTATGTACTTTGAAGGGATCCTCTTATAAAACAAAATGTCCAACTATAAAGTAAAAATGGTGAATGTGCTCAAAAATGGTTTCATCAATATATCATCCAACAGCCATGCAGTCATCATCATAAACTCTATGGTTTTTTTTTTATTTTTTATTTAAACAGTGAGACTGTAAAACAGCAAGAAATAGGTACAATACCCTCAATTTAAGTTGCTGCAACAGTATTTTACCTAGCTGTCACCTTAATTTTCAGATACAGTTTTAAAGGGGTGCTGCTGTTTGCATAATCCATTCAAGTACTCAATAACAAAAGCAATGTAACAAAACTATTTAAGATTTAATTATTATTTTGACTATAATGCTTTGTCGAGGATGTAACTCCACCACTTTCAGTGATATAATTCTCCATACACATTAAGTGTGCCCAAGATTTAAGTTCTCATTATCCATATATCCATAACAGAATTATGTGAAGAAAAAATAAAGGACATTTGGGTTAAATCAAATTAAAATAAATCCATCTGAACCCTGAGATAAGTAGAAAATTTGCAAAGGGACTGAAAGTAAATGCACAAATCCTCTAGAACAAAGATAAAAATGTTTGCTTTGTTACAGTCAAATAATGAAGGCAAATTTCAACAACTACCTAACACTTAACTGCCTATATTATAAGCATCTGAATTTATTGTTCCCACACCTGTTGCTATTCAATAAATACCAACAGAGGGGAGATCACCTGTAAAATACGACAAAACTGTGACTCAACAGCACCTTAAATTCTAAGGTGGAAAGGTAAGCAGCAAAATTACCCAATCTGATCTTGAAACAACTCTCTTCCTCAAACAACCCCATCAACAGAGGATTTGGGAAACTACATTAATTTTACAAACACGTAAGTTACTGTAATAACCCATACTGAAATGTCACTTTGAGGTCATGTTCACACTGGAGGATCAGCAGTACTGGAAAGGATAAAAGACAACATCATAACACAGTTAAACAGTTAACATCTATCATGGAAAATATGCAGTAAGGAAGGAAATATTACATATTTTTGGTGTTTCAAACAACAGATCAATTAGAAAGGTATTTAATAGAATCCTTGTACATGCAAACCCTGAAGCTGGTAATAGTCCATACTAGTAAATTAAAACAGTAGTAAAGAACGGACTATGCTCTCTGGCACATAAATATTATTAAACCCTTTCAGTTTCCAAACTAGTGCGGCTGTATCTAAACTGCCCATGGGGAACGGCAGCTAAATTCTCCCTTGTGCTGCTGCATTGTCTGGGTAAGCATCAGCTGTCCTGGGCAAAACCACTCCACGCTGCGCTCCAGCAAATTAACAATACAGGGGACTGCATTCCCGTGACCAGGAACATTTTTTGGGACTATTTAGCTCCCCAGCACTGACAGAGAGGTTTGATTATCCATCTGTTTCACACTGCAGCTCTTCCTATGTACTAAGGTATATTTTCAGAATCATAACTGCGATTGTGTGTTCATAAAGTTTTTCATAAACACATGACTGTCAAGCTAAAGAAATGGCCATGGCTTGCCATGCCCTTGGCACTAAAAGTTGAGTTGAGAATGTGGTTCTGTAGACCGGAGGCAGTTAGATGTGGTGATACAGATGGCAGATCACAGAGAGGACACTGCTGTGTGAAACTGCACTTCCCAAGTGCTTTAAAACAAATTTCACTGCCAGCCTCTCCTCTACCACTCTCTCTCCAAATATCCCTGCTGCTGCCTCCTCATCTTTCTCCCCAGTGCTCTCCCAGCCCTAGTAATCAGAAAATAAAAACAAACTAAAAAGCACCGTAGGACTCACTGACAGCTAAAACTAAGGTCTTTATTTATCTGAAGAGAAACTCTCAACATGACCTCCTACAATAACCTCCTACAAAAATCTTTATTTTAAATCAGTAATTCTTTGACTATCTTTTTCATCTTGTACTTTCAATCAGAAAGCGACACTGAACTGAGCTGGATGGAAGCCCCAGTACCAAGCACACCCAAATTTCTTGCCCTCTCTGATCAGATGGAATCATTTGCCAGTTCATGGTCTAATGTTTAAAACTAACATTAACTGAAGGGAAAAAGAGGGCTTAAGAATAAGTGAGAGTGGCCTCTCTTAAAAAATAATTACAGAAAACCCAGCACAAAGTCTGATCAACAGTTTTAGTACAAAGGCTACATTTAGATTTGCCACAGAACCAGCAATAGTAGAAGACTTTAAACCTTGTTTAAAGGTTAACAACAGCAGTTGCAGCAATTCTACAAAATGCAGATTCAGGAGTTGTCAGGAGTTCAACTCTCTGCTGTTCCTTTTCAAAGTTCACATTTTAAACATCACATTGAAGGTCACATAACCACTTTTCAAACCAAAGCAATAGCCAAAAGAGTAGCAATGACTAATTTATTTCAGACAGTAACATACCACCCGATTTTGAACAACCCAGACATTTGATCCTTTATTTTAAACTCTGCTGGATGACTGAATAATCCAGATGGGCACATAATCTGGGAAATTCTGGGCAATTTAAACTCATGCAGCAGTGCACAAATGATGAAAAGCAGCTTTGCTACCTTCCTTGGAAACATTTGTATCTTCTTATGTGACTGACACCTTGTATTTTAACCCAAGTCTTGAAAAAATCCACTTCACAATTAAGAAACTTTGTCAGGTATGTCATTAATTTTTCCAGTATCTGAGCTAAAATTGCGAACAGAGTGACAGAAAAAGAAATTTCTTGATGGTATAACTGAACCTAATTCTCCATGTCTGATCTAAATACACATTTTAAAGCTACAGTCACTGTTCTGAGTCAAGAAGCATCTCTAATGGCAAGATGTCCATTCCTCGAGAGATGCAGACAGCTTAGGTTGCTAGGAGTGTGGTATTGTGAGAGAGACTATTTGTGCGAGAAACTCGCCTAGAGAACTACCCCACAAGCAGGCTTTCCTCAACACATACAAATGCCTGAATTCTCGTGAGTGAGGATCCTTCAGCAAATGTCCTTAGATTGGGTACCAGATAGGGTACTGCTTCACTCTCTATACAGAACTTTCTGTTGCTTTTTGCTCTTATGCGGGCTGGAGTCCAGATCATAGCCTCCTGTACCTTCCCCTACAGAAATGGACTCTATTAATGAGAGCAGCCTTTAACCTCTCTTGCATGCAATTTCAGAAAGTCAGCAAAAACTGAGCTGGGGGAGGGAGAAATCTAAAGAGAAGTCTACATCCAAAAGCAGTGCAGACATAATTGTGATAATGATCATTGCGAGATCTCACTTCTTAGTGCCCAACTCTCAGACTGCAACCTGCAACCCTCTGTTACAAAGCATGGGACATGCTGGGTACTCTAGCTTAAAAGAGAATTCAAACCAGCCTGCATACAGGATGGCAAGTGAGTAACCTAGCCAACACAAATGCTGAAAGAAAGGTCTAACTTGTATGGTATCCTTTACCACTATTTAGACCCCTAACTTCAGGTGATGTAAAGGCACTCAGGTCAGATCACGATTCACAAAATCTCCTAGAAGCAGCTAAGAGTTCCTTTTTTGAAAAACGAGAGTGAGGCTTTTCCCTGAAAACCCAGTAACAATAGAAGGTAACAACAGTACCTCTTTCTTACCAGAGTCCTAAATAGGAATAGTTCAAAAGTTAGAGCCAGATGCTGCTGAAAATGTTTCATGTGCAGATTCACTGGGAGAGAGAGAAAAAAAGTTTGACACACTTAGGTCCCCAGATCTCCATTCATCAAAGCAGTCCCCTAACAGCCTGCTGTCCAGCTGTCAATGTCCTGTTCTGGGAAACGACAGATGTAGGCTGGAAAATCCTGAGGTTGAGAAAAGTACCTGCTGCTATAAAATGGGGAGAAGAACAGTTTCTCTTCTTCCTCTGACATGTTTATAAACCAAAGCACCCATGGCCGTACGTCTGCTTTTGCAGAGCTGAGTTCTTTTGAAGCATTTCCCATGCTGCTTTGATAGAGAAATTCTTAGGGATCCTGTTAGGCCTCTTTATTCCTGAAATAACACACTGGCCCTTTTTGGGGCTCCTTTGCCTGAACAAACTCAGATTTTTCTTTTCCATGAGCAACGTCCCCCACAACAGCTGCTACGTTGGCTTAGAAGAAAAGCCAGGAAATTAATTACCCTCTGATTAGTAAAAGGTGACCTATTCTACTTTAAAACTACAACACATTGGCAAAGCAACAGCGGAAAGGCGAACCCAGCTACTACCCATATTTTAATTGCTCTGGCAAAGAATAGAACACAATGTGTTCTCCAGGGACATCAATCATGGCAGTATAATGAGTTCAAATGAGAAGCACTAATAGATTTTTAGGGAAAGAAAGCATTTTTGTGTGATGGCAAAAGAGCATTTTTTAGACTTACTGGGGTCATTAAGCAATGGTATTCCTCTATTTGCACTATGTTTGCTACCACAGTTTGAAAGAAGCAGCACAGCTGATGACTGGGAGAAGTATGATGCAATGCACTTACACCAAATGTTAACAAAGCCACTTGCCAAGTTCTCCTTCCCCAAAGCAGCTTCTATCAGTAAATATCTATCTAAGTCACAAGGAAAAACAGCTTTGTCTGCACTATGTTTTTTCCTACTGCAATCATAAAAACAAACTGAACACTGGAGAAGGCAAATCATGGCAACACTACAAGATACTTTTCTTTTTTTTTTGCTTATAAATGTACGTCCCGCTTGTAGCCTAGCAACAAAAGCAGCAGTCTGTGTTAAATGGATAGAGCCTGCTGCTGGGGCTCTCTCCTCAAAACAGCAGCCATCTTTGGCGTGTAACTTGATGAGAGATTTCATCGTTCTGCATTAAAGCTACCTCCAGATGTTAGAGGTTGCTGCGGCCAGCTCAGTGGTGCCGGCTTTCGATTTGCCACCTCTTTTCCCATCACATGAAGTATATCGCAGAGACATGTCATATGTTCACTTTGTCTCTTCATCAAGAAAAATAAAGCTTCTTTGCTAAAAAGGGTTAGCACAAGCTCTTATTCTTTTTCAGTCCTGATTGCTGCAAGCTTGTCTCTGCTTCTTATTTTTTACACCCGCTCCTGGTAAACTGAAGTAGGATTATCTGACTCTACCCAGGCATGTTCATGGCCCTCTTCTATAGTTTTTCACTATTTCATGTATCTTTTTCTGATAGGATCCATACAGGTGATTTTTTAATTGGACATTAGTACAAAACCAATCTTCATCCCCTCCTCCCCAGTCTCCCAATACCCATTATAATCACAATAAATTATTTATAATTCAATAATTTAGAACAAAGAAATCAATACTCATAATTAAAACCCCTGCCTCTGGCTACCAGATGCCTGACCTCCAAGTTATTCAGCGTGTTCCTACCCTGGAAAGGACAATCCCCCAGCAGGGAGGCTCGTTTGCTGCAGGCCCAGGATCTGTGCCACTGCCACGCACCACCCTGCGACAGACAGCCCACGCTCAGGGGATGACTCCTGGTCAGGGGGAGATTTTGGGAGCGGGCAGGGAAGTGGGGAGCTGTTATGTGTGCAGGAAGGAGGCAGGAGGGGAGGGCTGTGGCAGCTCCTGGCCAGCTGTCTGGCACTGTGAGTGTCCAGGCAGCACCTCCCCAGGAGAGGGGTGACCTGCTGGGACACCGTCTCTGCTCCCACAGAGGGGATGGGGTGACACACGGAGCTGGGCCCCTGTGGAGGGGACGGGGTGACACACGGAGCTGGGCCCCTGTGGAGGGGACGGGGTGACACACGGAGCTGGGCCCCTGTGGAGGGGACGGGGTGACACACGGAGCTGGGCCCCTGTGGAGGGGACGGGGTGACACACGGAGCTGGGCCCCTGTGGAGGGGACGGGGTGACACACGGAGCTGGGCCCCTGTGGAGGGGACGGGGTGACACACGGAGCTGGGCCCCTGTGGAGGGGACGGGGTGACACACGGAGCTGGGCCCCTGTGGAGGGGACGGGGTGACACACGGAGCTGGGCCCCTGTGGAGGGGACGGGGTGACACACGGAGCTGGGCCCCTGTGGAGGGGACGGGGTGACACACGGAGCTGGGCCCCTGTGGAGGGGACGGGGTGACACACGGAGCTGGGCCCCTGTGGAGGGGACGGGGTGACACACGGAGCTGGGCCCCTGTGGAGGGGACGGGGTGACACACGGAGCTGGGCCCCTGTGGAGGGGACGGGGTGACACACGGAGCTGGGCCCCTGTGGAGGGGACGGGGTGACACACGGAGCTGGGCCCCTGTGGAGGGGACGGGGTGACACACGGGGCTGGGCCCCTGTGGAGGGGACGGGGTGACACACGGGGCTGGGCCCCTGTGGAGGGGACGGGNGGCCGGGCGGGCGGCCAGCCGGGGGCGGGGGGCGGCGGTCGCGCTGGAGCCGGCCCGGGGCCGCCCGTTCGACCTCCCCCCTCCCTCCGGCCGCTCCTCTGAAGTCCCGAAGACTCCCGGCATGATCGGGCGGCCCCCAGGAGCCCGGGCTGCCGGGCCTGGGCGGCTTATCCCGCGCCCCCGGGAGCGGCGGTGCCTCCGCTCGGCGCCTTTCACGTTGTGGAGGCAGTTCAGGCCCTGAAATTACTTCAGTAGTTAATGAAAGAAAAGCCGTCGGAAGAATTACCAAGCCTCCGTGGCAGGACAGGGATGCTGGCCTTGGGGACAGAGGGCTGGTTCATCAGTCAGCAGCGAGAGCAGCTTCGGGAGCGAGAGAGCCGGTGGGCCAGGGGCAGCTGGGACAGCAAAGACCGATTTCTGCTGGCTTTCTCATTTTCATCACTCCCGCTTTAGCACGTATTGCAGAAAACAGCCAGCGGCAGGGAAATGTTTGTAGGAAATGACAGTGAAAGAACCCTTAGAAAAATAATTTACTCCTAGGTCCTAATCCTAAAAAGGAATACAAAATAATAAAGCAATGCATTCCTATGAAATCCATTCCAGCTGATGAGAACTTTCTTATGTATGATGCCTTAAAAGTGTCAAATAGACATAGGTCCTTGATTTCTTTGGAAGGCCAAGGATGGATTTCAGAGCATTTATTTCCTTTTAGTAATTATGGTCAAGCCACATTTAATATTTATAGCATCCGATAGCTTCTCTGTTTGAGATTAGATGTGCAATCATTTGAGATTTAATAAAAATAGTAGGGATACTCAATTACATTGCTTCTATTCGTTCTCCGGCCCAGCTTCCTGATGAACATGGTGATACATGGTGCACAAACTAGATATCTAACACGTTTCAAGAATTAACATGTTAATGCTTAAGTCTGATAGTGTTGTAACTCAGCAGCACATGAGCTGGTCTTACCCCATAACTGATGTTGAGTCTTCTGGGAATGAGGGAAAACGTGTTCGGATACAGTGGTACTGCATCCCATTCACAGCCTGCAAACACTGCTAGTTCACCTCTTTTGTGGACCAGAAGAACATACTAACACACAAAGGCCGATTGCAACTGCTGTGTATAACCCACCCCAGCTCCTCTAAAGTCTTCTGTTAAAATTCCCTTTGTAAGAACGCTGCTCTGTCCACAGGTCTCACCCCTGAAGGGGTGGCAGCTATGCATGTGGAGCAATCCTACTCTTAACACTTTGAATGCAGGCCTAGCAAGCTCTGACCTCACTGTCACTGCTTGTTGCAGGATGCTAAATGGGTATTTTATATTAAAAAGCCAGAACTCTCCCCAGGTATTAAATGTTTGTGGAGATATACTTACCGGTGAAACTTCTGCTGTTAAAACTCGACTTCTGTGAAAAATTGGATTTTTTTTTTTCTTCATAAAAATACAACTGTATAGGCTGGAGTTTGTTTTCAGCTTTTAACTAGCCTACTCAGTTTATGATTTTCAATGAAAAGTTAATATTCAACTTTCATTCTGACACAGACACATCAAATCTCAGATGTCCACCTATTTGTTTACCCCTTGGCTCCACAACTTAGGTCTTACAGTTATACATATGACAGTTGCAGGTGCAAATATACCAGGTGAGATTCCATCGCAAAAGAATAAAAACTGGCACTGATACAATTGCACTGCATTTTTCTTGCACAACAAAATTTATTCACAATTTATGTACTTTACTGCTAGTGTCTTCAGTTCTTTTTAATCTTGTCAGGCAGATCCCAGTCTCCATGGCCACTCACAGATCCAACACTGAATACATCTTTGATGTATCCAGCCCTAACACTTGTTGCTAGAAACATTGCAATGACAGAGCAGGAAAGACATCTCATTCAGAAACTGGAGCCAGCTGGATGTCATGCATTGAAATAAATTAGTTGGTGGTGGGTATAACTGGTACTGTGGTATATGGTTTTACAGTCTGAGGACTGATGTCTTCTGCCTCTAATAATCTTCCTATATGCCAAAGATAATAACTTGCTATTCTGCTTTAAAACCACAATGGTTTCTTCTGCACATCACAGTAGAAACTCTGCTTGCAGATTCTTTAATGTAAATACATTAATACATAAATTCTTTCTCTGAGTCGCTACATGGAAACCTACATTCATTCCTTTAGTTAATAATTTGTTCTATACACGGTGTAGATGGTTTTGAACAGCTATGTAACTCTTTCATTAGAGTAGTCATTTCTCCCATTGCTGAGAAACAAATCTGTTTTTTTGCCATGAATCCTGAACAGTCTTGAAATGGCTCTGACCAACCAACAACAATTGCTCATGAGCCACAAAACTGGAAGGCAAATGGGTGAATATGCGTAGTCACAAAGAATATCTTACTTCTGGCTACATATGTTTCTTCATCTGTGCTAATTTTCATGCTAAAATGTTTTTGGCTGTATTAAAAAATGCAGAATCCAGGAGGATGTGCCAGCTCCCCAATCCAGATGTGTCTTTTGGCCTGATCCTGCTTCTGTTCTGAGGTGTGACCTGGTGTATGTTTCCACCTGGAAGAATTCCCGGACTATTACAGGGCAAATTCTTCCCTATGCTGACCAGAAAAGGACGATTTCTGTTCCTCTACAATTACTGCCTCATCTAAGAAATGAGCTTTACTGTATTTGCTTTCCTCAAGCTTTCCTGTATTCATAATATTTACATTGGACATTAATGCTTTTTATGTTTTTTACCATTTCAAATTGGCATTGAGAATCAACAGAGAAAAATGAAGAGCTGCTTGCACATTGCTTTTATTCACATAGATGTCCAGTAAGTGGCACTGCAGGACCGGCTTTTCTGCAACCCTGGCTCACAAATTGCCGTCAATGACAGCAAAGGCAAGCGTGGGATATGTCAAGACTTTTCTGCACCATGAAAAAAGTAGTTGTAGAGCAAGTGGGAAATGATGTGCGGTGACGGCCCTGAAGGTGCAGTGCAAGGAACTGGGATGTATTCAGCTGCTGGCTCTGGAAGATGGTGTTAGGAACTGGTCTTGGCACCAAGCTGGCTGTTATCGGGGGCTTGCTAGAAGAAACCAGCAACATTTCTGGGAACTATTCGTTAGCACTCGATGTGAGGTGCCTGTGAAGGCTTTGTGCTGGGTTTTGCTATCAGGAGCAGAATACTGGGAAAGATGAACCATGTATATACAGCATTTCCTATGGTCTACTGACTTACTGTGCATTAATTTTATGTAGCAAATCCAAACCCAGACTGGGAGAGACATCAGTACAGTTTGAGGAGTGCTCATAAGTTCAAAGGTTGTTTCTGTAAATGAGCTAGGGATTTCTGGGAGTCTGTGTCAGTATATAAAACCCCACCACCTTGTTTTCCCAGTCTAAGCTAATAATGAATAAACTATTATCTAGGAAAATTTGGTCAATCAGACAAGTAACACTACACTGTTTGGCAATGTAAATTGTAATGAAACCCTTATACAAGCTGATTACTTACAAAATCAGTTAAAGGTTTTGGCTCCATCTGCAATACTTGAACCCAATTTTATGTTACTCATGCTATACTGTGCCAAGCTAAATTGATGCATATCCAATTTTCCTATTTTCTAGATGCATAGTTATATCAGATAAGACTGGAAGGGGATGAACATGAAAAGCCAATCTGCATTTAGAAGGGACATGAAGTTCCATTTAAAGGGAAAAACCAGCCTTTCAAGGGAATTAGGAAGCCATTTCCCCTATGATGTGGCTATTTTATAAATGTCTCTTGTGGGATCATTCATGCCCTGAAGCAGCTGTGCCAGCTGTTGTTGGCAACAAGACACTTGACTAGGCAGGCTGATCTGGGATGTCAGTGTGCAGCTATGGATGTAGTATGAGGGCAAGGGGAGGGAACAGCCGCAGGAGCTCACAACTGCTTCAGCCAGGCCTGACAAATTTTTTTCATCATCCTCAAGGGACCAGATATTGCTGACTCCTAATATTTTAACCTCCTGAGTCTTTCCAATGGCTTTTGAAAATAGCAAATAAAAATATGCACTCTCAAATATTTATTCCTGCAGCAACATAGGATGGCACTTGGTAACCTCTGACAGCACACAGAAGCAGAAGATGACACACAAGCGCACGCCACAACAACACAGGAAGGTGTGCAGCAACATGAGCAAACAGGTGAGAACAAAAGGCGGCAGCACAACGTGTGACAAAACAAGACACCGCAGGACAACTCGGAATAGCATACAACATGCCACAACCTGAGATAGCATGCAACAGCACAAACAGCGTGGAACAACACTTGACACCATGCCACAGCATGATAGATATACCTGGAAAGCTGATAGAAATGCCAAGAGAGCAGTGAGAGATTCATAGCAGCAGGAAATTCCTAGAAAGGTACAGAAAATGTCTAGAAAACCATGGGAAATTCCTAGAAAGCTACAGGGAACTCCTGAAAAATTATGGGAAATTCTTAGAAAGCAGAACTGAATTCTTAGAAGGCTGTGGGGGGATTGCAGGAAAGCAAAATGTGAATTCTGAGCAAGCTGGCTAGAAATTCCTCAAAAGCTGGAGGGAATTTCTTATGAAGTAAGGAGGAATTGCTATAAAGCAATAAAAAAATCCTAGAAAGAAATGCACGTGTCCTAGAAAGCTGTGGGAAATGTCTAAAGAGCAGAAGGGAACGCCTGGAAAGCAGAAGGGAAGTCCTATAAATAGTACACAATTACTAGAAAGCATCAGGGAAATTTCTAGAAGAGCATTAGGGATTTCTTGAAAGCACCTGTAAATGCCTAGAAAGCAAATGCAAATTCCTAGTAAGGTGAAAGAAATCCTTGAAAAGCAATTGGAAGGTTTCCCAAAAAGCAATATGAGATTTCCTGAAAGCTGGGTGGAAATCCCTAGAAAGCTGGAGGGGACATTCCCAGAGATCACTAGGAAAATCCTGGAAAGGCATATGAAATTCTGAAGAAGATGTAGAAAAATGCAAGAAAGCAAAGGAAAAATCCTGGTTGAGCTGTACATCCTGTAGTTCCTAAAGACGTGGGGGAAGCTCTTCGAAAGTAACGCTGAGAAAAGCACAGGAGAAAATCAACCACTGTAAGGAGTGGGGAAAAAAGTGAAACCAGAAAGTAGATAGGATCAGATTCCATAGCCTTTCCTGAAATGTAACGTGTACCTAGAAGACATCGCTAATTTAACCTCTCCTAAATGGAGAGGACCAGTTTGATGGACTGAAGAAGAGACACTGAATGCCTGCTTTGGTGGAGCTGAGCCCTAATGTGCACTAAGCCCAGCCCTGGGCAGCTGAGCTTTGCGGGAAGGGAGCAGGAGGAACTTGCTGACTTGGAAGGTCCCTGAACTTGAGACAGGTTTTGAAAAATGGATGATGAAACTCAGGGAACATTTCCAGCCTGGGAAAGTACTGTCTGTTAGAGACTGTCACAGCAACAACTCTTTGCAACACAGGGCAGGGAAAAGCCAAGGGCATTGAAGCAGGCTGCAAAGAGGGAGACGTTGCCTATGTTGCTGGGATGAAACAGTCCTGCCTGATGTGGTGGGACAGGCACAGAGGCTGGCACAGGAAAACAGATCCAGATGAGCTAGGGTGAAAGTGGATTTGGGATTATAGCTTAGTTTGAGGTAATCCAGTCAGATCACTGGGTTTTTCAAAAGTTCAAATGAAAGTTATGGCAGGAGGAGTGAAGCAGCTCGAAGTTTAGACCTTGGTGGATTCTTGTTTGGAATACAGTTCTAGTGTCTTATTGATCTTGGAACATTTCTGACTGCCATCAAGGCCAGACTGTGTGATTTGGTGAGGACTTTGACAACCAGCATCTTGCCTCCAAGAACAATTTAATCCCACAACCTGAAGGTGAGACCCTGGGTTCGTTCAGCTCCAGCATCGCAACGGCAGCAGGGTTGTCTGGGGAGCTGCAGAGGTGAAAATGCTGCCTGAGACAGCAGAGCTCCAGGACTGGGATATATGGAGTGGTCTGGTCATTGCTGGACAGCTGGTTGACGTTGCCTACCGTAGGTGGACCTGCTGCGCTCCCGCATGGGCACTGTGGGGCTGCCCCCCATGCAGAGAGCCCTGGCTGGGTGTCCCTGGCAGAGCTGCCTGCTCCTGTGGCTCCCTGTGGCACAGGTGCGAGATGCTACTGTTGGTCTTTGCTATGAGCGAGAAGTGATGCTCTGTGCAGTATCAGCTTCTATTTTTTTGGTAAGTATTAGTTTAATTATCTTTAATTCAAGGATTTGTAGCCCACTGATGGAAGGGCTGTGGAGTCTGACCGTACTGGATGTGCAATAATGTGAACTTAATACTCAGCTGTAGTGTGAATTATTGCTCACTTGCTCCACTAATCTTTAGAGGCGATGGGCTCCTGTAGGTACCAAACACACCCTTCACTGTCACAGGTCCTGCACCAGAAAACCACAAAAAATCTGCTGGTAGAAGGTAAACAGTTCTTCTCCATCCATCAGTCAGGGGCTGGGCTGGAATATGGGGAAGGATCCATTTTATGCTGGCACGCAGCTCAGGAGTAAATCTGTAAACACCAGTTTAGGAGGGGAGAGTGCCACCTACCAAGCCATCTGCTAAAGAAATTGTATTAGCTGCAGTCTCATCCGCTGTTGCTAGAAATCACTGTCGCACTCATCTGTGAAGAGTTTTGCTGCTAATATATCTATTTGTATTCTTTTTATCCATCCACTCAGAATTAATTATTTCTCTGATTATTTCATTCTAATGAATCATTCTCAATCACTGACTTTATTTAATTTCTGAGATACTACTTAATATGTCAAAGCCATCTTTAACATTGAAAGTGCTGTCATTTTTTCCGTGACTTTTCTTTTGATTAATATATTCAACTTCAATTTCTCTGAGGGCCTAAAATGTCCATCCAGTGTGGAGTGAAAGAAAAAATGCGAGCTATACAGTATTAAAAAAATTATGCATATGCAAATAAAGTATAAATTGGGAGGCAATGGCCCAGTCTATATTTTTATGTTGACTTACTAGTTTATGTGCTATTTCATATAGTAGGTCCTCAGCTATCAGCTTGTAGGATTTTTATATACATGGATTAGGATATAAAATTCAGCAGTACATCAAGTGTCTACATTTGTTGGTGAAATGACCAGATATTTTAGATATTTTGTATTTGTTGGTTTAGATTAGGTTTTAAAGAAGGGGTCTTGTTGGTTTCCTGTGGATTTCCTGGCACTGTTCTGCTCTGCCGCAGGGACGAGGCAGTCAGAGGAAGCGTTTTTCTTTCCTTAGAGCTCTCCTCTCCTCTTGGCTATAATTTAGTCTCATCATCCTCTGCAGTTTGGCTCTCTACCCACTCTGGAGGGAAGTGTTGGCAGGGCAGTAATCCCTCTCCTACCCCGTATCTGTGGTAGATGGAAATCCCAGAAAGAGAAGGGGGGGAAATTTTAGGCTTCCCCACTTGAGTGGTTTCCGATGTGATTTAAGATCCAGTAATGGCCTTTGGTTTGACGGAGCAGGTTGAGTTGCGAGAGGAAGGGTCACTCCAAGTGTTGATTGTGGAAAAATTTTCTTTCTCTGTTCCTGTGGAAGTGAGTGGGTGGAACTGGAAAAACCCCATAAAAAGTCACTGCATAAGCTCTGCCGATTAAATAACACGGTTATTGGCAGCACCGCATGGAGCTTAAATTACCCATGGATTCTGCATGGCAGGAGGCTGGGGACTGTTTAGATGACGGCTTCTGCTTGGATCCCTGGCCACAGGTTTGGTATTTCTCTTTCTTTCCTGTCTTCCACTCCCTCCAAAAAGCGCCATTTTGTTGTAAAATCTGGGGGGTTACAGTTGAAACCAACCAGCTTTGCTCTGTGTTTGCACTGCAAAAGTAGAGGGATTACTGGCGAGGGAAGGAAAGGGGAACAGAGCCTGAACAGGCTCTGAGAAGGAGAGGGGACGGGAACATCACTCCTTTCCCTTCACAAACAACCAGGTCAGGGTTTTCCATCACTTCTAAAGTTTGTGTGTGCAGAGCCCTGCAGACACGAGGCTGCTTTTTGAGAGCCTGCTGCCTGAACTCCCGCAGAGCAGAAATCCTTTCTGCAGGTTTCCTCCACTGTGGCCCAAGGATGGAGGTGGGCTTTCCTGGCTGGGACCGGGGCTGCGCTCTGATAGTTGAGCATCAATGTAATGGGGAGGGGAGATGCCAGAGAAGCAGCAGTGCCTGGTCCTGCCTCATGAGCACCCCGCAGCCACTGCATAAGCCCCAGATCCTGGGAATCAGTAGCACTGCCCAACAAATCCTTCCTATTTATACCCTCCTTGCATTACCCTTTGTGTCCAGCTTTGCCGCTGCCTGAATTAGCTGCCTCAAATGAATCATTTCAATTCAGACTTGCATACATGGTGTTTCTGTTTGGGCTTTTTTCCATTTTCCTTCTCCCTGTCAGTGTCCAGACTTCTGCACATACTTCACCAGTGACCTGATACCCGAGGATGCTTTGTGCACTGCTTTGCCGTTGGGAATAGTTCAAAAGTCAATGTTCACTAGGGCACTGATGTGCTTTTTGAGATCAGTCCTACGGAATGCCCCAGCCTCTAAGGTCCAGCTGCAGATGGACATGCCTATAATCTACAGTAAGAAAAAAAAAAAAAGCGCCCACACTCAGTACTGAATATTTAGGCTTCTTGTTGTCAGTGTTTGAGGACTAGAAATCATTTCTCTCACTGACCCTTTCTCCCTGCTGGTGGATCTTTATCATTTAAGAATGAGCTTGAGATTCTTGGAGATGATTGTTTTTTTTTTTTAGCAGAAAAGTAATAGTTTTTTCTGCTGCTACTCTTTGCTCTGTGCTTTTGTACTCAATACTGTGGTTTTCCCTGTGGAATGCCCAACATGGTAATGTCAATTTAACCAGTGTGCTTCACTGATCTTTAAGAGAGTTTGTAGCTGTTGCTTGATTTCCAGGAACCCTTGATTTTTCTGAGAAAGTTACATTGAGGCTAAAGTTATCTTGGCTTATTAGTATAACCAGTTATTTAGAAACCTAACAGCTCTTTTAGGTGTTATTTCTGTTAACATGCCTCAGCTGATTTCATGTTTAATAAATCCCATGCATGCAGACTCAAAAAGTCATCCTGAGAGTGATGTGAGTACAATTTGTATCCACGTACTGTAATATTTTGTAAATTAAGCTGCCTTTCTCCAGCTCTAGTATGTGGGATATTTTGTAGATTAAAGCATGTTTATCTCTGAATGCAAGATCTGGACTTCGTTCAACTCTGACTTGGTCTTCCAATAGCTAATTACTGTTTGGATGAAGATCATTTGGATCAAGGTGCTACTCAGTATTTATATTTTTAAATCTTCATATGGACCAAATAGGACTTTCTCCAACCAGAGTCTCCTGGGAGGAGCAGTTGCCTTGCAGGGTGGTAATAAAGACACAAAAGCTTTCCTTTGCTGGGCGTTGCTTTGATTCCAGCATCAGCCCGTAGTGATTGAAAAGCATTAAATAAAATTAAGCAGCTGTTTTATGTGGGTATCCAGGGAGAACTGAACAAGCTCTGTGCTTGTTTCTGAATCTCCAAGAAACACCTGCACCGTCGTCTTGTTGCTGGCAGTTTTGGGCAAGTCCTGACCTGGGCAAGAGCTGATCCTTCTCATGCTAGCTGGAGGCAGGTTAGCAGAGAGCAGCAAAAGGAAAATTCACCCTATACTTTGTATAACTGGCTCCCAGAGTCATGTCAATCGGCTGCCTAATCCCACCACTAAATTTACCTAAATGATAATAGGGGTTTAATGGATTTCACTTTTGTTCCTCACCTGGGCATGACTATTAAGTCATGAAAGTTTTAAAAGCTTACAGATGAGCTGAAGTGACAAATGAGTACTGCAGGGTGCCCTGTGTGAAATGCTGGTGTTTGAAACCTGCGTAGCTGTTGAAGGGGCTTTGCTCCATTAGTAGGGTCTCGGCTGAGCCAGACCTCATTGTCATCCCTGAACTGATCACACAAACTTAGAGATGAGACAGGAGAGAGCCTCTGACTTCTGAAACATACTTGAATTGCCAGACAAATAAGGACTGGGAGATTCTTACAGGCTGTTGTGAGTGGGAAGCTAAAAGGCTTTTTTAAATGTCAGATTCAAATGAAAGTTTTAAACCCTCACCCGTAGGAGCAGCATTAGGGTCTTCCAATGGTGAATTCAGCCTCTTCCCCAGAAAAGGCTGCTCCTTAGCAAAAATGAACTGAAAAGAGTTTGCTCGATGAGCTGATAAGCAGATGATTGAGAGCAGACTGCTCTCTTCTCTGCAATGTGTACCTCGGCGTTCCTCTCCAGTATGTCTCAAAAATTGTGCTGTTTGTGTATTCTGGAGCTGTGATTTCTCCTGGAATGATCCAGGATGGCTGTGGTAGAAAGCCATTTTGGGGGAGCCTCTGGAAATTGTTACAAATAAAATCAAATGTGCTCAGTGATTTCTTATGCAGGCAATGTTCCCCTCAGCTCAGGGTTTCTACTGAAAAACAGGAACATGCTACATTTTCAGAAGGTAAATATCATGCAGTAAACCTCACCTGTGTTGTGCTTTAAGAACAGGGGAAAAAAAAAGAAAAAAAAAATCTTGATGAGAGAAAACTTACAGTGAGTTTCATTAGAGATCTCTATTACCAAACAGCACAGGATTCATTTTCTTGTCTATTTTCACCCTCCTCTGGGGATGAATGATGATTAAAGGACAGGATAATAAGAAGGCGGGCATGAGAAGTTGCTGAGAAGCAGTCAAAAAGAAAAAAAAAAAAAGAGACGGAGAAAGAAAAACAAGTGTTTTAGTTAACTAGTCAAGGTTAGCTTAGTGCTATATCTGCTTTAACTGACATTATGAAAAATTATGGATGGCACAAAAGCAACTTCACTAATGCTGAACCCTAGGAAATTTGTCTTGCCAACTTAGTGAGCTTATTTGTTCTTCTAAGAGGTTTTTAACCTCCCGGTGATGTCTTTTATCTTCATTTTCTGCTTTTTTTTTGTGAGTAAGGTTCCTATACAAAGGTAGCAACTTGCAAATCAGCATGTTCATCTTTCGTTGCCTGTTGTGGCTAAGGTAAGAAAGAAAAAATCTTTTGGAGAAAGAGGGGGTTTGAGAGGTAACCGCTCTGGTTTTAGTGCTTACTACCGAACCGGAAGGATTTTTGCGAAGGAGAAAACACGGTTTGAAGAGCGGCAGGTTTCTGCGCCCAAGGACGGCAGTTCACGGCTCTGGGTTTTCCCTGCAGACAACGAATCCAGCCGCATCTGCCGTCGGGCGGTGCCGTTCCGAGGCTCCTGCCGGTGCGAAGCGCCGGAGCCGGTTGTTCCTCTGCTGTCCCCTCGCCTGACCCCGAACAAGTTGGTCAGGACGCGGGTCCTCAGCCAGCTACACACCCCTGGGAACCTGGGCTTTGGGTTCCCCTCCCCGCCTACCCGCAGGGATAACGATGCCCTTCGCCCGTGTTACGAACCCAGGCGTTAAGGCTGTCTGGCGGCGGGTGCGGGCCGGGGCGGGGGGGTCGCGGAGCATCCCGGGGCAGCCCTGCCCCTCGGGGCTGCCTTG
>VYZV01039202.1:216391-347822 GCA_013401275.1 Pandion haliaetus | reverse complement strand
TTTTTTTTTTTTTTTTTTTGTACCTTTGAGGAATTACTTTACTTTTTAAAAAGTACAAAGGCCAAAGATAAAGTTCTGTGGTTGCTTACTTAAATACATCTGTCTTCAAGAGCTTTTATTGTCAAAACGCTCAGCAGTCTTACATAATAGCAAAATACAAAATATGATTTAAGGAGATAATGTAAAGCAAAATGCTGTTTTTGTATTAGTTTGTATGAGGATGATTTGTATTCTGAAACAAATGGTTGCTTTAGTGTAACCAGGAGCTGTCCCAGGACCTCTCTCCCGAGTTTCAGGGGGGCTCTGCAGAGGTTGGTGAGGAAATGCTGCTACCTGCTACTGCTGCTGGGTGCTTCCGTTTGGTGTGACAGGCTCCCTGTTAAAGGCAGGGCAGGAGAGACTTTTTCTGAGTGTATTTTATTGTTTTCCTCTCTACTTCTCTTTAAACTAATTTTTGCTTCTGCCTCCTTTCCCTTACATACATTTTAGAATACCATGAATTTGCCTTGATCCTCATTTACAGATGTACCCCATTTACTCCTTCGTTTTCCAGCCTTCCCAGCTCGGGTTTCTTTATCTGCCCTCTCTTCCCTTCTTCTCAGTGCTGCCAGAGCTGTTCTGTCACCCTGTTTGGATTTATTGGCCCCAATAATCCTTTGCTTGGGAGAAAGTCCAAATTAAAATCCTACCCCCCAGCACAGCCAAGAGTCCCCTTCCCACAGCCTGCACGCAGAAATGCTTCTCCTACCTGTTGCAGAGCCTGGAGACCAGTGTCAGGGGTGACTAGAAGGGACAACAGCATGTACCTGGTAACTGCTACTCTATTTATGTGCTGAATTAATTGCTCAGAAGCTGTATTACCTTTTTCTGTGCCTGCTCCCCAGCTGCTCGAAACCAGTGGTCTCCTGAAACTACTGGTCACACCAATGTCAGCGAGCACCCCAGGGGCTGGAGACATGCCAGAGCCATGCCGGGCTCTGGTGGAGCGGATAGCAGTGAGTTAACTGGTGAGGTTTTGCTGTAGTAACCCTGTGAGTAACCTGCGAGGGGTGCTGACCATTCCATGCTAGCAGGCAGCAGCATCCTTTCTGCTTTTCAGGAGGATGAAAGCAGCAGAAGTTCATTTGCAGTAACGCTGTCTTTGAGATAACAGCCACTTTGGTGAAACACTTCCCCAGGAATGTTTTTCTCACCGTGCGTTGCAATATATGGCTGGGCAGAAGCAGAGCCATGGAGAAGCAGCAAGGTGCCAGGACACCAGGATGTCACTTCTGCCACCAGGACGGCCACCTCATCTACCCTGTGGGCATCAGATGCTTTTCTCCCTGCCTTGCCCACCCCCAAGGAGTATTTTCTGCTGCGGAGCGAGCCTTGCTGTGTGCCTTTCTGATGCACCCGCAAATAACTCATGTAACCTTTTTTCCTGCATTGCTTCCTCGTGACTGAAGGTATTTTTCTGTTTGTGGATGGAAGAGGTTAATAATTCACCTGATGGCCTTGATGAAGGAGCTGTTTGCAACGAATGAACCATAATCACTAGATTAAATCTGAATACATTTCTCCCTTCCCTTGGCAAATATTTTATGCCGATTTGGGTTTCTAACTTAACAAGGCGTACAAAAGTTAAAGGATGGAAGAGGAAATGCTGTTGCTGATGTAGTTTTAATAACAGTTATTGGGAGCCAGTCCTGGATTTTTTCAAATCAACAGCTTTCAGAAGCACCCAAATCTGATTGAAATCTGAAAAACCTGCTTTGGTTAGTAATTTGAGAGACAGATTATTCCAGTAAATATTTTGGTTTTTTGATAGAACGATAGTAGAATATGTTCCTAGCGATACCACTTACGTGACCACACAATGAATGTAACAAAGAATAAGGAAAACAATGGTATCTGTTTCTTAACTTCTAAACGATTGAAACACATAGCATAAGATGTTCTTGTACTGTTCTGTGGCAGCAGAGATGGGCTGAACTGAGCGTTGGGCTCTCACCATGAACTTTGGATCAGGTTGGTGTTGATCCCCTCTTTGTGAGAGGTTCTGGGCTGTCCGGCTGCCTCCTCGAGCCCTGTGGGGGGCTTCTGGGTTTGCAGGGTGGTGTTCCTTCTCCACCCCAGATCTCAAAGTCAAGGTTGCACTTGTGAACTCCAGCCTTCCCAGATGGATCTGCAGAGTCCTGTGCTGCTGACCCTGCTGCCCTTCCCAGCCAGGCACAGCTCTTTCCAAAGCACCACTGGAAGTGTGTTTCTACAAATGTAGTTTTGAGGCTGAATGTGTAAATCAAGTATACGATGGCTATTTGCATGTTGGTTGTCTTTACAGTCATGGTCAGAATGAAACAGCAACTTTCTGCCATGGCAGTTTTTATTCTATTTCTAGGAAAAAACTCTGGGCAATGATACAGGAGAAGGCTACTGGCCTGGCTGTGCTGATGGATGTTTCTTTTCTCTTTTGATTGCGTTTCCGTTTCGGTCCCGCCAGGCTGTTCCTCCCCCTTTCCAGGAGGGATGTTCCCATC
Source organism: Pandion haliaetus (assembly GCA_013401275.1). Lineage (NCBI taxonomy): Eukaryota > Metazoa > Chordata > Aves > Accipitriformes > Pandionidae > Pandion > Pandion haliaetus. Next base: position 345,303 of record VYZV01039202.1, on the reverse strand, counting down.
GGTTCTTTGGTGAAGGAGTTTCCTCAGCGCCTGCATGGGCAGTGGTGATGGACGGTGCTGGCAGGGTGCTGCAAAGCCTGCTGCCAGTCACGCAGAGCCGCACCACCAGACCTGGGATCCAGGTTGCGCACCGAAATAACGTGACTGGTGTCGATGGCATTGCTTTAGTTTCTGTCCCTCTGGATGGCATTGGTTTCACCCAGGAAGGCAATGTGGAGATCAAAGGGATACCCTGGCCTCGTTTGTTATCACCCTGTGGACTGGTGAGATGGCTGATTTGGTGTAAAAGAGGCATAAAAGAGCAACGGGCAAAGTGGCTCCAGGGTCGGCTGCAGGGGAGCAGCGCTGGGGATAGTGGCACTGGGGAAACCTGTGCCCCAGCTCCCCCGCCATGATCCCGGGCAGCCAGAGGACATGGCTGAAGGAAGAGCTGAGGTCCACCCCTGCCCTGGCCAGACCCAAGGACTGAATCACCTCCTGGTCCCTGCATCACCACGGGGCTGGCTCCGCGGGGAACACGCCTTTCGCTTTGGGGCCAGCCTGGGTCCAGCCTGCGCTTCCCCGACGCCAGCTGATCTCAGTCCAGCCTGAGAGCACTCAGTACAGCTGGGTGAGATGCTCAGCTGAGGAGCAGGTCTGGTTTCAGACTGTGATTTGACTCAAAAAGAAATGAAAGTTGTAATAATGTCGGTGGTAGGGGATTTGTACAGCCATCTTACACTTTGCTTTGCTCCACATAAGTCATACATTTGTTTTTCTCGCATCTCCTGTATTTGTTATGTCAGTAGCTCCCCTTTAAATCAGTTGACATTTTTCCTGTTTGAAGGGTTCCCACCCAACTGAACTAAAACTGTTTGTGGGATATTTCAAATAAAAAAAATATATAGAACAGTGTTGTTTGAATATATCATCAGAGAGTGTTTTGACATTTTCAAAATTAGTTTCTTTATTTTTAATTATCTTTTCAGTTTGCAGTGTTTGATTTTTCTCAGATCAGATCTCTGCTTTGAAAATATTGATGAAGTTAAATATTAAAAATAAAATGAAATAGTTTAATATGACTTGCATTAAACAGTTAGATTGTTCAAAACTTTTCCTGCTCCCGTCCCTTGATTTTCGGATAATTAAATTCCTATTAATTTCACATTTTCCTAAGACAAGGAAGTGTTTTGAAATCTTGAAAGAAGACACAGAATGAGAGAAATATTTGCTTCCCAGATTCTCCTTCCAGTGACGTGAGCAGAGAAGTCAAACATTTCACTGAACTAAACTACCATTGCAAAGTTTCTCTTAATTTCAGAGAGAGGAAATTACAGATTCAGACACCGAGACATTTTCCTCAGTTTGTTTTTATTTTCTTTCTTGGTTAATAAAGGAGTTTCTGATGGTATTACTTTTCTTAATCTTTTTGATGCCATTCTGTGTGAGTACCAACAATTTTACTTTCATAAGCACATACATACACATATACAACATATATTGTTCTCAATTAGTAGATTCAGAGAGCAGTGGAAAAAAAATAGCTCCATGTGCAGTGATGAGAGGTGAACTTAAATTAATATATTCCTTTGCTACAGAAGCAGAGCACAGAAGATGAACCAGGCCAGTATTGCCTGCATTAAAAGGACAAACCTGTCAGGATTGATAGATGTTTAATGCCAGTAGTCCTTCATGTGTGACCTGGGGCTCAGGAGCACATTTCACCAGCACCGCACTGGAAATGGGCTGAGGCTGGCAGGGGCTGCACTGCAGCCAGAAGTTTGGGAAGTGCAGTTAATTACAGCTGGTTGTGCTCCGCCTGCTTGGGAGAGCATGTGTGCCTGAGAGACGAAACGTTCAGAAAATGGCAAAAACATGCTTTGAAATTGCTCAAGAAAAGGTGTTTTAAATAATAATAAAAAAAGGCTTAATGGTGCTGTTATGTACTTCTTCACTTTCTAGTTTTCTAAGGCTTTCGCAACTATTTCCATAATGATTTCAAAGTTGTAAATGGTACCATCCAATTTCATTCACTTTGCTCTTCTGTGGTCGTATTAGACTTTGATACCGATTTGTGTTCTCAGCTGAACAGACTCTGCTCCAGCAGCTCCTCCAGCCTGCTGATGCCCGCTGAAACCCTGGATCCCACCATGTCTGTTGGGGTGTGGGACAACAGTGAAAAGAGCTCCCTGGAAATGTCTGCTTTTGAACAGTGGGAAATTATTTTTGAGCAAAAATTCACTTTTCAAGTTGATATCTATTTTGTAGGTCCTAAAACTAATCCATTTCCATATTTTTTTGTAATTTATTTGCAAACAGTTTGAATTAATTTTCTCAAAAGCAAGACTTAATGGTTTAAAGAACACCAGTATTTTCTAAGTGAGAAAGATTTTAACATTATAATAGTTAATAATTCAGAAACATTTTAATTATATATCATTACAATCCTTATAAAGTAGAACACTTTAAATGCATTTTGTTCATGTATAACATTCTTCAAAATAAAAGAACAATTTCTGATGAGAACAGTTTAATGCAGAAACTTCCAGACATATTTCTTTCTTGCTTGAGAGGATAAAATACAGTGATAGGTAGCTTTGTGATAGCATGTAGCACTAGTAAAAGCATTTCCTAGCAAACAGTGTAAGCAGTCACATTTAGTCATTCCACTCATGCTATTTAGTCCCCTCATTGTACAATATTTAAAATATCTAAAAAATAAGTAAGTATGTGAAGGTAACTTCCATCATAATAAGTGTCATTAATTGGCCTTTTGCTGGGAGTCTCAACAGACCATTCGAGGGTGGAGTCCTGGCCAGGACTTAGAGGGACATTTACCCCTCTGAGTGGCATTTACCTACCCAGGCTACAGCACATGAATTCCTGCCCTCTGTGTCTGTCTTGCTGCCTTTCAGCAGGAACAAATTCCTTCTTCCCACTTCCCTGTCTTTTATGCATATTCTCTTCCTTCTGCCTCTTTTTCCTTTACTTGTTAGGATAAAGTAAATTGTGGGAATCTGGTTTGAACTGACACAGGGAACAGTTTTTTACTATAACGCCACAAGATCCTGTCTGTAACTCAGCCAGTCCCGGTGCAAAGACAGCCATGGTCTAAGCTGTACTCTGAGGTGAACAATGCACGTCTTGAAGTGGGATGGGGAGAGCTCCAGCCAGTGTATTGACTGAGACATTCTCAAGAAAAGGCTAAAAAATTGACAAGCTCATACCCTTTTGGTGGTGACAGTATACTTAACTCCTAAAATAGCACTCCTCAAGTACTGCCAAGCACCTGCCTTTCTCAGATCAAAAAATATTTTCAACAATTGATTTTATTTTGCAGTATTTACTCAGCTCTAATGCGCAAACACACATATCTCCTACATTTAATTTAAGTAAAGACCCAGCTGCATGATAAAAGCATGTAGAATATAAAGTATAGTTATCAATCCTGACACCCAGGAAAAAACCCTGTCAGCGAAGTGCTGGATTCCCACCCCCTTGACACGAATGTAAACCAGGGCAACCGCATGGAAACTGTGCTGACCTGACACAGTGTGAGCAAGGAGTCAGACCAGGGTCTCACCCAGCCGCAGTGCTGCGGTCCCGTCTGCAGTATGCATGCATTTCCACTCCGAAAACAACACAATAAAAGAAACACTTTACATTACATGGGCTTCAATCAATGGGGCATTCAATATTTCAGTCACTTTCTTTTTCAAAATGACTGGTGATTCCTCTCCAACACCATTTGCTGGCTGTGCTCAAAATTAAATGTAGGAAAGAGTCACCACTAAAAGCCTCTGGGGTTTATAGTGCAGCCAAACTGTTGTGAAGAGGGATGCATGGGGTGGGATGGCTGAGGAGAAAATGCACTTTTCCTTAAAATGGAAGGGCTTCTGTGCTGTGCTATTTTATTTTATTTTATTTTATTTTATTTTATTTTATTTTATTTTATTTTACCACTTTCCCCTGCTGACAGAAAATCATTCCTGAACACCACTAGGAAAGTGTGCTTTATGTAATATTTAAAAACTATTAACACCTGTAGATAATGAAGGCACCAGTTTGCTCATTAAGGTCTGCCCCAGATGCTCCAGAAATGGTGCCCCAAGAATGCTGTGGACAAAGAGCATGGTGCCAGCAAGAATGCTGTGGACTCCCAAGAGTGCTGGAGACACTGAGCTGAGGAGGAAGGTAACATTAGGAAGGAGGACCTTCCTTTCTGATAAGCTGTTTCTGGCCTCTGAAGTGAGGATTTCCCTTCCTGGGGCTCAATGTCTCATTTATTGCGAAGGACTCCCTTATTTTGGGTGTATTGTTGGGTTTTCCCCCTCCTCACTCAACTGATTGGAAAATTCAGCATCATCTTGTAATGTTGCTTCTTTTGACAGCAGCAAGCAGATATTTAGTTGTATCCATAAATCAAGTGCCCTAAACAGACTGTAATTGTTTCAACAGTTAATCAAAATGCCCTTTATATTTTCATTCCTTAGGGAAAATAAAGGAATGCCATGTAATGCTGCAGAGTAGTTTCTCAGTCTTGAAGTAATCTCTCAGGCACATGTGAGCTAGTCTGCAATGATGCACAGTCACAGCATGGGTTGTTGCTTGTGTGTATAGTGCATGGAAAAACTATAAAATAAAAATATACAGATTAATAGGCCTCATGATACAGTGTCCTACTCACCACAGACCTGGGGATATTCACAGTGCTTAAATATTATGATTTCTGTGCTTGTTATTCAAGCCAGCATCCTGCGATGAACGTACAATCTTTTACTTGGGATGCCAGGGAGGACACAGTTACCGTTTGTTACCACAGGTGCAGGGTGCGATGCCATTTCATACTTTAATTCCAGCTTGTTCCAATCTATCACATCTGTCTCAGTGGGAAGCTGAGATGAAAGGAACATGCATGAGGAGGTTTTAGTGCTGCTTTCATGTCATTATCGTTTGTCAGTCTTGGAGGAGCCATCACTCCTGTTATCACAGCAGTCCTGGGCACGTGGGTTCAGGGGACACTGCCGTTAGGTTTGCTATGAGGACATCATTGTAATGCTCCCCGATTCATCCTCATTACAGCTGTCACGTTGTGCCCCATGCTGGCATCCCAAATGACTTCTGCTTCCTCTGTTCCTTTCTGAAATCAGCCTCTCCTGTAGAAAAACAAGAATTGCCTGTAACAGTCCCTCAATAAGCAATTTCTGGGGGCAGGGTCAGCTAATCCGGAATGCACCATTTCGAGTAGATGGAGACATTCCCACCCATGCAGCTGGTATGTGATGACTGACAGTGTGGGTGCTACCAAAGCAACTGCTCTGCGGTCCTGTGGTACTTCCCATCAGTGGAGCTCAAGGGGCAGCTTTTCATCATTGGCAAGAAATCATTACTTTGACTGCTGCTGCTGCCGTTAATGGGACTACCCAGGCGAGTGAGTGCTTCTCTGGTGGGCAGAGACAGCCCGGGCTGGCTGGGGTGGTTTTGTTTTAGAAAAACATGGCAATTATAGGAGACAAATTTTACTGATCCAATCCCATGCTCACTGCAACTGGACGTGGAGCCCTTGGGATGCTCAGCAAGCGCTGCCTAAGCACAGTGCCTTCTGCATGGCTGATGGAGGGGGCACCCACAGCCCCAGCTCCCCAAAGGCTGCCCAAATTACCTCCCTATGTTACCTCCCTCTCTGCAGCTTAGGAGCTACAGCAGGAGCTGATGCTGGAATTTCAGTAGGAGCCTTGATTTTACTCATTCTACAGCCAAAATTAGGCCACCAATGCTGCCAAGAGGCATGCTTTTTTGGTTTGATACACGGAGAATGCATTTTTAATGCTGTAAGTGCTGTTCTCTACCATAGGACTCCCATGTGATGCATAACTGCAGTCAGAGCCTTGCAGTAAAACAACATTTGCTTCCAACGAGGACAGCAAAAAATACAACAAATAATTTTTTTTCATTAAAACTGAAAAATATTACTTTTAACTGGCCAGCCTCTGACCTTTCTCAGATCTCAGCTGCCAAGTAGTAATTCTGTCTTGTGAGCTAGAATTGGAGCAAGAACAATTTTCTAATCAAAATCAATGTTTAACACTGCAGGAAAATTTATGTGTCTAGACATGGACACCAACCTTCAGCTAAAGTTGAGAAACATTTAGAACAGGTTGGTTTTTTTCCTTTCATCCTGGTCATGCTGTGAACTGCTCCCTAATTGTAGCAAAGATTTGTGACTAAAAGCGCAGGCTTCATGTATCTGAATTCTGAGCTGGGCAGAACAGATTTAATAGTGAAAAACACCCCCCAAAAAATACCAGACATCCTCCCCACCAATGCAGAACTCGCTGTAAGGTAGAAACAAACCTATTTGAGTCTTGGACATCTGTGATTCTTTTCAGTCATCCCTACGAAGATAAGATAATAATTGCAAAAAAATTTGGGAGGAGGATTAAAAATTATTTTCCTGCATGAATATCCACTGTGCTCTAAACAGGAGAGAAATTCTTGCCTTAGGTTACCCCACAAAATAAACCTTTCTGGGTTATAGACAGTTGCCAACCCTTATGCAGAGTCATTAGGAAGCAAGTGGAGCATTGCACTTTGCTTTGCTTTCTCCATGTGAACAGGGAGTTGGGATCAAAGGTATTGGGTGCTTGCAGGAGAAAGGAGAGCAAAAACTTGGTGGTGATTTTAGGTCCTAGTTGCCAGCTCTTGACACAGCCTGCCTGCCACTTCTCACTCAGTCTGTGTTGCAGTTTCTCACCAAGTCACCCTGGTGAGAAAGTTTTCCTGTCCCAGTGATTTTCTGATTGCAAAAGCTACCTGGTCAACACCTAGAAAGAGGAGTCATTGCAAGGAATTAATGAATCACCTGAAATATAGTCACATAAAATTATGATGTGTACTGGAAAACAATGAGTTAAGCAAAACCTGAGCAATAAAGTGTTCATTTTATTGTGCCTGTTGTTCTTCTCAGCCACGTGCAGCAGCAGGGAGCCGGATCCAGCCGTGCCACTGTTGCGACACAGCACACTAAAGCTGTTCCCTCGCTCCTGTCTCATGGCAAGGGTTGGGAGCTGCTCTGCTGTGTGGGATCTGTGTGGAGTACCTCTGGTGAACTTGACTATCTGTGTAATTTGGAACAAGATGAGAAACAATGCTCAGGCAATCCCTGCTCTGCCTGGGAGCACTTTCTAATCAGCAAGTTTAGGGAAAGAGACCTTGCCAAATGAGCAGCTACTTAATTTCTGATGCATCCTAAGGACGCAGAAAGCAGGGTACATGCAAGAAACTGGATAACTGGTCTCTTTCTGGATTAATGTGAAAGGTGTTTTCAGGAGAGAAACACAGAGGTATGAATCCCCTTGATCTTTGAGGAGTTTCTGTTTCAGATCTTCACAAGTTTATCGCTTTATTCCATGTGGGTGCATTGTTACGTATCTGCATTTGAGACAGGAGGCCCTATCTCAGAGCAATTGTACACTTGACATTCTCCTATCAAGCAAAATGCACTTGGTTTCTTGCTTAGCAGAAGAAATGTTCCCTCCCATGGGGATGCATTAGCAGGGAAGAGACTATATAGACAGGGAAGAAATGCTGGAGTCACTCAGGGACAAGTGTTGATCTATCAGAGCTGAATAAATCCACAGTAACATAATTTATTCCCTGGGATTTGCATCAGATTTATCCTGGCATATATGAGATCGCAAAGTTCTGCATGCACTGTTCCCCAGCTGATTAGCACAATGTGATTTGGATGAAATTCTAGACCACCTTAAGATTGTCTGATGTTTCCCTCAGAAGACCCTTTTTTCAATTGCTTATCTCTTTGCTGAGCCTCAGCCGTTTGGATAGAGATTTTTCTATGCTGGATATGTGCCTCAGGCAAATCGACAAACTTTTAAAGTGTCAGTCACAACAGTGAAGTCAATGCAGCATAAGAGAACAGGAGAAAAGGAAACTTGTTTCCCACATAAAAATTTATGGCTGTTGTGAGGAGAAGCTCAAAATTTGCTGTGCTTTTGAGCGAGGGCAGACAGTTCTGCAGGTGGCTGGTGCTGGTGATGCCTTCTGTTGGATTTTGCTATTCCGTCAGGGAAAAATACACCTGAACTTCAGCAATTTAGGTGTTTCTGGAACGACCTCACTTCGCATGTGCTCAGGAGTGTGTTGAGCACCTCTGATGAATGAATGCCCACCAAGTGTGCTCCTTCTCCTTCCGTCTGGAACTGGGCTCACCTCCACTGAACTTTTGAGCGTGACTTAGAACAAGGTCTGCAGAAGCAGAGGAGGATTTTCCCAGCCTTGACTATGGTGGCACCACAGGTGAGAGGAGAAGCAGTGTCCATCCTGTGCATTCAAAACCCCGTTTTTATGCTCCCAGGAAGGTCTGCGCCTCCCTACCTGAGACATTTCAGTTTAAACATGCAAGATGAAAACTGCTGTTCTTGCAGCAGCATCACCTTATTGCATGAGTAGTTTAACAGAAATGAGTTAAGGTATTTTTCACTTGTTATTAGAAAAGGTGGAAGAACAGGGGTGAGAAGTCTTCCTGCCCAGAGAAGGCTGTCCAGCTAGACAAGGAACCTGTTAGTGAACGGTACAGAAAAGCTACAGGCAAGTGGGGAACAGCGGTGAAGATGGGAGCTGGGAACTCAGGACCCCCCAGTCCCAGCCCCACTGTGTTGGCTGCAAAGCTGAGTTTTCCCCACCAATATTAAGGATTTATTATTAAGCAATAACAAAGAGGGAGATGTTTAATTTGCATTTTTTTGTCTTTAACAAAAGGATATGCCAGAGCATCAGAAAGGGAAGATATTGCTTATGGCTTGCTTCCGTGCGTGTGTTTAATTGACAGTTGTGCTCAGGGTGATTCCAGTATTGCCATCCAGGAAATGAAACCAGCAGAATTCTTTCCTATTAAAGCCGACACAGCTTGAGAGGGCTTAAACAACAAAACTAAAAAGGAAAATGAACAGCAGGACCTTCCATTCACATTGAGGCAAAAGCTGGGAGGGAGGCACGAGGGATTTGATGAGTCTGAAAAAAAGGAATAGTGTCCCACTCATCCTGCTGGCAGCAAAGATCAACGCTGGTGAGTTGCTGCTCCCACCCATGATACCCAAACCTAACTCCAGAAGGCTTCCTTGGGCAGAAGCTTGGGGGGAACAGTCCCCACAAGGCTGTCCACCTGCATTGTTGGAATTCACACCAATTTTGCCTCATACTAACATGTCCAACTCATGTTCCCAACCCACCGTGCAGAGAGTTTCTGTGGTCTGGCTTCAGGCATTGCATATGCCTGCTTTGAAGCAGGAATGGCTTGCCGCAGCTTTGCAGGATTGTGTTTTCTTGCAAAATGTTGTACATTTAAAATATTCTGCGATATTAAAAAAAAAAAAATTCTCCTCTCTGTTACTAGTCTCTCTGAACAAGAGTTTTGATGATAAAGACTGTACAAAGGGGTCTGAAATAAAAGCAACCTGTATCCCAGCTCTATGTTCCAATTAGATGTGGCCTTTTTGAGGTATTATAATGAGTGTGGAGAGGGGGGAGAATTGTTGAAATTAATTTTTATGCCTACAGGCATCATAGTTACGGTTTTTTTTCTCAGCTGACTGAAAAAAGCACTTAAGTGACCCTGTTTTCCTAATGCTCCCATCAACTTTCCAAACTCAAGCTTAAGGAAAGCAACTAAATTGCTGATATTTATCTGAGCCTAAAGAAGCAGAATCCCTTACAATTCTTGCATCACAGGAATTAAGAGGCAGCAAAAACATGGCAGATCCGTAATTTGGTTTTACTGACATGCTCAGGCAATGAGTGTGACATCTTGCAGGATACTTACAGGATCAAAGGAAGATTTTTATTACTGGAACTGAAAGACAAATCCAGAGTTCCTTTACATGATTCATTTCCATTTCAAGTATCCAGGTCTTTTGATGGAGCTGATAGGAAGGGAGAAGGACAGGAATTGCTTAGACTGAGGATCTGAGTTTGTCTGAAAGAATAAAAAAATGGATCAAGCTACAGTTTTCATTTTCTGGAGCATCTCAGAAGGAATGGACACCTCAGTGCTTTTGTCTCTAGCTCCTAAAAGTATTTCTTTTATCTTACTGATGTCCTCACTTTCTTCCTGACCAAGTCCTCCAGTGTTTGAAGTTCTAGAGAGAGGAGAGAAAGCCTGCGAGATCTACGCCACTGCCACATGTCGCAGGGTGATCTCGCGTAATGGTCCAACCACCCCATACGTGATTTCTTCTTTAGACACCCAGGAGGTATCCCTCCCTGCCGGGCTTTAAGCCTGCTCTTCTGGCCCACAACTAACTACAGCAACCAGTTCCTCTCTGCCTGGGCTAATGGCTAGTGTTGATCGACTTATTTTCCCCTAAAGCTTATGGAACGCTTGGACAGAGAGAAATAAATCACCTAGGCTGATGGAAAAGCTGCAGTCTCTAAGGGAGAGAATGAAAAGGTGGGAGAGGACAAAACTAACCTTCATGTTGCTCTGGGTCACATTCGTTCACTCACATTTTCAGCACCTACACTATTTCTTCCTGCTATGAGCCACCCGCTCGTCCACTTCCCTGCTGTGGAGCAGGAATACTCCCCATCAGCCAGAGCAAGCAGAGCCCCAGCCATTTCCTGCAGGGAGCAATGGCATGTGATCATCTATGCATGGGTAGCCTCGTGCTTCATCGAGAAAAGCATTTCCCATCAGCTGCAGTGAATGGCCAAGTCCCATCCTGACCTGTGGGCAGCTGAGCAAGGCTGCAACAGCTACAGAAGATCCTGCTTCTGGGTAACATGGGTGAAGCATGAAACCTTCAACCTCTCCCTGGTCCCTACACCAGTGGGCACGGCCTTGGGGTTGTTTACGCCTTGCTGTCCTGCTCATGTTTGTGCCTGGAGCTGTCAGTGGCTTTACATACCTTGGGTAGAGCTGACAGGCTCCAGATGGTTGGCATGGTACCCTACAGAAGAGTCAAATCATAATTAAAAAAAGCCTCGTGAGTGATTTTGAAAGTAATAAGATAATGTTGCCATAACATGAGGGACCTGGGATCAGAAAAGCAATCACTTTTGGATAAGTCATTCAGCCATTTAACCTTCTTAGCATCTGAGAAATCCCCTGTAATGGACTCGTGGTATATAGTACTACCCCGTCTGTGAAGCAGACACTAATAATGTCATTGTTTTATCCCTCTCCATTCTGCTGTGAGTTAACCACTGTTTTCTCTGTAGATAATAATAAAGCTGATGTGCATTTTACTGTGTTCAGATATATTGCTCTCTAAATGAGAGGAAATAATTTCAGTTTAATGTCAGGCTTCAGTGAAGGAAGAAATGAACATGAAAAGCAAGTACCCCCTTGAAATATTTGTTCCAAAAGCAAAATTTATTACTGCATACTGCATGCCCATTTTTCACAAGTGTTCTGTACAGTCACGGTGAATTACATATAAATTGTCACAGCTCCATTGGGTTTAATAGCACTGCACTTACAACTAGCACCTCATGTTGAAACAGCCCTTTGGAATGAATGACATTTAAATATGGGTGTGAATATTAAGAAATCACATAACTGAACCTTTTTGCCGAGGCCCATGAATATTAACTTGCTACCACATCTCTTGTCACTCTTCACCTAATTTCCTAAAAAAGGGAAGATCTGCCGAGAGCTTGCTCCATTGCCTACCCGCCCACGCAGACAGCGTTATCTCCCTTTCCGTATTGTATTATCCATCATCTGATTTTATTGTCTTTTATCCTTTTAATAGCATTGCTACAGCATGTGGGTGCAAATGAGAAGGTGCCAGCTCGGACCTGGGAGACTGGCTCTGCTACCTCTGTGCAGGAGCTGCTGCACCTCCGTTTGTCCACTGCTACTCTACTGCTTTTGCCCCGGCCTGGGGGTGCGCAGGGGGAATAGCAGATCATCAGGAAGAGGACAGTGAATGTCACAGGCAAGCTTTCACCCTGCAAGGTGCACGAGTGGTTGTCTAATGCCTGTCTGTGCTCATTATCTTGCTTCCAGCACAGAGCAGTGTCTCTCACTGCACTAGCTTTCAGGGAGAAGGTAACGTGAAGGGTTATACTTGTTCTCGGTTACTGCAAATAGGTTGCATAGGCAGCACTGTATTCAGAATTTCAATCTGTATTTTCACTATCCTTGTTATACTTTTGCATGCCCAAGTTCCCTAAACTTGCCTAACAAGATGTTGTGTGCACCTCTGATTTTAGTTTGAATTATCTTTCACTTTACCATATTTATTATCTATTATTCAGATAGCAATAGATAACTCTTCAGGGGCTTTTAAAAAAAATGAAGAAAAATAACTTCTCTGATTGGAGTCAGTCGCTTGTTGTTTGTTTCTTCAAGAAATGGCTGCTTTCAGATTTGAAGTATGAATCTTAGCATATGTAGACTAAAGTAAACATCTAAAGAAAAAGGCGAGCAGCTTGTGGTTGAGCACCAGCAATAAAACAAATTTCAAGTTTAACATCCTATTTTCTGTAATGTGCTTCTGCCCTTCACGCACACTGTAATCCATCCTGGGGGTTGAGTAAGGCATTGGCTGAATGCTCAAATAACCACAGAAGAGAATATTTTACCACAGAATAGTCTAAGACCTCTATTCTGAGATGTATTTAACACAGCCTGCCAGGAGACAAGGAGCTCAGGTAGGGCCACAGGCTTGATTTATTTCCAAGATACTCTCTTCTGAAGCCATTTCTTCAGCTCGTAAGGCAGGCATGTCTGATGGACAATTGTCTTCAGACAGGACCATGAGCTTGAAAAACTAAATAGGTTGTCCACTGGAAAATATACTCAACAAAAGCCGCAATTTGTCTCTGGAACAATTTTGTGTCTGCAGCAAAGTCCACTTTGCCCTGGAAAGCAGAGTACAAGAGAGGAAAGGGTGAATAATACATGAGAGCTATCCTTTCACGTATGTTGTCATAGAAGCATAGAATCATAGACTCATAGCATCATTTAGGTTGGAAAAGACCTTTAAGATCATCGAGTCCAACCATCAACCATGCCCACTAAACCATGTCCTGAAGTGCCTTGTCTACGCGCCTTTTGAATACCTCCAGGGATGGTGACTCCACCACTTCCCTGGGCAGCCTGTTCCAATGCCTGACAACCCTTTCAGTAGAGAAATTTTTCCTAATATCTAAACCTCCCCTGCCGCAACTTGAGTCCATTTCCTCTCATCCTATCACTAGTTACTTGATAGAAGAGACCAGCACCCTCCACACTACAACCTCCTTTCAGGTAGCTGTAGAGAGCGATGAGGTCTCCCCTCAGCCTCCTTTTCTCCAGACTAAACAACCCCAGTTCCCTCAGCCGCTCCTCACAAGACTTGTGCTCCAGGCCCCTCACCAGCTTCGTTGCCCTTCTCTGGACACGCTCCAGCGCCTCAATGGCTTTTCTGTAGTGAGGGGCCCAAAACTGAACACAGTACTCAAGGTGCGGCCTCACCAGTGCTGTGTACAGGGGGACGATCGCTTCCCTGCTCCTGCTGGTGATGCTGTTTCTGATACAGGCCAGGATGCCGTTGGCCTTCTTGGCCACCTGGGCACACTGCTGGCTCATACTCAGCCGGCTGTCAACCAGCACCCCCAGGTCTTTTTCTGCCGGGCAGCTTTCCAGCCACTCTTTCTCAGAGGATGGGGTTCAGACTGTGTGCTTAAGATGCAGGAAATAACAACATACAGTGAAGGCATTCAGCAGTAAGAGAGAGAAGTAGATTAAGACACACACCCCTAAATTTTTAAAAAAGGGTCACAGACAGTGTATCTTTACAGTATCTTGGAGAGAAATTAGAAAATAGCCTGAACCCAAAGGAGACTAAGAGTGTAATGTGTGAGTCACAGGAACTCAATCACAAGCCCAAGAGGTAGAAAGTGAGCTCAGATTTTCAGTCAACCTCTCCAGGCAGGAATGAATCAGGCAAACAGACATATGACGATGCTCGTTCCAGAGAGGAACTGGAAAATTTGCAGCAGGAGAAGAGCAGCCAGTGTGCAAGCTGGGTGGCCATGCGGAGCACTGGGAGATCTCAACCCAGGGCTGCTTGCCAAGGGAAGCTACGGAGAAGTGTCTGAGGGCAGATTTCTAACTGCTCCAGCCCCCACTGTGCTCTCATTAGGAGGTCTGAGATAAAATCCTCATCCAGATGTAATTCTTGTTGCTCCAGCCCTACTACAGCGTCATTTAGCCTATCTTGTAAATAAAAAAAAGAGCATTCTTGTGTTGTCTTATTACTTGATCCATGCTTGCTTTGCTCTGGATCTTTCAGCATTGACTTTAGAGCTGATTTGCTTTGTGACTCTTTCAGATTTGGCACTCGAAATGTACAGCAGGAGATGAGCGAGGCTCATTGAAACGCCTGGCCCCAGCCCTGTACCTCCAGCAGCACCTTGGCAATGTGCAACTGCTGCGCAGCTGCTTTGTAAACCAGGACCTTGCACCCTGCCTGGTGCTACACAAAGGAGGCTGCGGGTGGATTGGTGATTCGAGTGCAGGAACTATTATATACACTGTTTAGGAAAGACTGTAATAGAGGGGGCTACTTTGGGAAAATAAAAGGTTGGAGACCCACGCAAGTGCAGAGAGCTGCTTGGCATGCCCCTGCACTTGCTTTGCCACAGGATTTGGGGAGGTTTGTGCGTGGGGAAGACATGAGCTTGTGCTCCTGGCAGGGGGCAGTAGCTGTTAGGTGACACGATGGGAGAAATTTTTGGAGCAGCATCCCAGAGCAGCTGCAGTGAGGCTTTCGCTGCCTTTACCTCCCAGCAGGCTGCATGCATGGGGACGGGGTTAAAAGGAGAGCTCCAAGCTAAAGGAGCCAGACCTGCAGCTCCCCATGAAGGTTTAGAAGTGTTCCTTGCTATTTGAAGGGGACAAAGTCATTAACACACAGCGCACCGGGGTGCAGCAGGGAATGTGCCTCCCTCCCTGGCCAAATTAGACCTCCCATACCATGAGGCTGGGTGGAGAGAGTTCTGCAAGTACTTCAGGTGAAATGAAAACCTCTGTCCCAGTCTAAAATTTGCTCCCACGGCTCAGTGCTAGTGGCCCAAGGAAGCCCTGGTGGGCTCTCCACAGCATGGGTAGGTCCAGCCTCACTGCCGAAGGCAGCAACTTGCTCTTCTGCTTCTCCAGAGGGATTAGGTGAAAGAAGAATCACAGCCATGTTACCGCTGAACCACAGAGAATACTTGTTAACATGAAGCAAATGCTTTAAGCCTAACCCCTTTCAAAATTTTCCCCAGCATCAAAGCCCTTTTAAAGTAAAGGTTTCCTTTTTTTTTTTTTCTTTCTCTCTTTTTAAGTGGTTCAAAGAGAATATGCTGCGTTACATAACTCCTGCTATTTTTTCAAATATTAAAAGCCATGAGGCAAAGCTATGCTGTTGAGTCAGGACTGGATAGAAGTGGCTCTGAATTAGGTGGTCCCTGGGCTGGGAGGTAGATGTGGCACCCAAATCTTAGGCTACTGATGGTGACAGATGCTCTTTCTTGGGCTCTGACCCCAAACCCCTGGTGCTGTAGGAGTTGAGGCATTTTCTGCTCCTTCCATATCTGCTCCTTCCTTCTGCCAACATCCTCTCTAATAAGCATGTATTAAACACAGCTGGATGGGCTAAAGGTGGTCTCAGCAATTGATGTTTTTTGTCTTATATCTGCAAAACAAACATAGAATGTATAATTTCTTATGTATGCTGCCCCTATCTCTTTGGAAATTTTTATGACATTCCAGGCTCTGAGTCTGGATGAAGAAGTTCTCCTCCCACAGAAAATGTAAAGATAAACGATTTGGTTATAAAAGCATGAATCCTTATTTGGTGTGAATATTCTCCTGAAATAGAAGAGAGAATTATAAAACCTTTTGTCTTATAGAATGGAGCTCTTTCACAAAAAGAAGAAAGAGCATTAACTCATTCAAAAGGCTCGGGATTTGTTTTTAAGTATGTCATGGAAAGCATATGGAAAGCATGCAGCAAAATGCAAAATCCCTGAAATCTGAGCATTTTTTAATATCCCTGAAAATACAGAGTAGGTCTGGTTTTGTGAGATTTTCAGTGGAAGGTGGTATTTTCCAAGCAATGTTTTCACAGGACATTTTCTAACCTGTTTATGTGTCAGTGTGGCTACTTGGCCAGAGTGAAAATCCAAAGCAAAACTAAAACCTCCAGAAGTTTAATATATATTTAAAAGTAAAAGGAGAAAGCCAAAACTGAAAAGTAAAAAAAAGATAATTTGCAGCCTCAGAGTAGCATAGGATTAAAGATAATATCTAGGTTACTACTGCATCACATATAAAAAGTGGGCTAATTTAGAAGCAAACCGAAGGGTTGTTAGTGAGGGTTTCTTTCAGTCCCTTCCTGAATAACAGCATTTCCCCTTTCAGCTCCTTTGCTTATGTTGCCCGAATGTATTAAGGCTTATCAGCCAGACAAAGGAGGGTCTGCAGAGCTTGCAAAGATCACCTTTGCTTTCCTATCCCCAAAGCTCTGTTCTTCATCAGCTGCTCTTCCTCCGCTGTGCACGCACACAGTTTCCCTCCCCACTCCCTTCCCTGCAACGGAGACTTAAAATGTCTGTATTTTCCTTTACCACAATGGAGCTCTACTGTTGTGATCAGTGTGCTAACAGGGGCAGTTTGTCATGACATTTTCCCTGGAAATTCCCATTGTCAGATGTAGCTATCATGGAGGATCACTGTCTCTCTGGGGCTTGAATAACTGCTGATGAACTCCAGGACCTCTGTGGCAGCTCTGCTTGGCATGCACACATCTCTGACCTCTCCCACACACAGGCATCTTCCATTAAGTTAATGCCCAGGCTTTGCTTTAATCATATTAACAAACCCACAAAGCAGCTGGAGTGGTGTGTTTGCTCGGATCAGTGAGGGCACAGAACAGCATCCAGCCACATTCCCATCACATCATGGGTTATATTCCAAGGCTGATTAAAGCATTTGTTGAAGAGGACTCAGCTCAGACAAAAACCAGGGCTTTTGGTGGCATAGATCATTAAAATCTGGACAAGACACAGCTCTGTCAGGGCTAATTAATTTCTAAAAAAATGCAGTTGCAGTGATTCCTGAATGTATCAAGTGCTATTTTGGCCACTTTAACTGAAAAACCATGTGCGTAAAATAAGTTTTTTTCTCAGAACTCAGAATATCGTAAGGAAAAATTTCATTGTAACATATCTTTTTATTGTCCTTTTCAGCACCGTCTTCTAAGGAACTGTCTAAAAATTTATCCTTTTATCCACCAGCTCCCTGCAGCCCCTCCTGGGCTGAAATACACTTTTTACAGTGTACATCATTCAGTGCAAACCATCTTGGGGCAAGAAGGGAGAAAATATCCTATATCTATTACCTTTGAAAGAGAATTTGAGGTAGAAGGCAGTTAACTGATTATACGGAAATTCAGCAGAACAGGAGAAATCCTCCATACTAACTGTTGGATCTTTACTAAGCAATGAGAGCCAGATCTTTCCTGTTCTGTTTTGCTCATATAAAGAAACCTAACACAGCCTGCCACTAAGACAAAAGTACATGACTGCCACTGATTTCAGCAGTGAGCTAACAGTAGGCGTTTTACCCTTCCTAAACTGCAGCTACAGGAATTTTCTTTAGAGGTCTAGGATCCATGACAGATCCAGCAGGATCTTGCTTAAGCTGTGATGATAGAAAGAAATCAGAGCCTGTTGTTAGGCATGCATATATGTGTGAGGTTGTAATCAAATATTCAAAGCTGCCAATAATGAGTGATGCCAATGACAGCAACGATGTAGCTGAAGTGACAGTGTAGAAATGAGTCCTGCGATCTTACACATACAAATTAAAGCTAAGCTGCATCCTAACAACTTTCATGAAGTTGCTTTGATGCATATTTTATTTTTTCCACTAAATAAAATGACATGTACTCTTTTGCCTGCAGTTCCCTAGCTCTTCCCATGAAGTCTTTCAGGATGTCATTTCTCAGAAAGTTCTCCTGAGTAAGTCAACACACAAACGAAAGCATGAATTAGTATGTCAGCAGACTTGTTGACAGACTTGATGGGCCGTTTGCAGGGAAGTAACAGTTCAGTAACAGAGGAGTCATCATGTAGAAAGATGCCATCCCAGGAGCATTTTGTGTCTGATGAGTGTTTGGATGTGTTCCCGAACAGCACACATAACGACAGAGCCATGAGGTTGCCATTACTATCAATGATTCTGAGGTACTTAATCCCCAGGCACTGGTCCACACATTCAAGGCTTCTTGGCTACACTGAATTGCCCAGATATTTATGAATTGCCACTTTTTTTTTATTAGCCTGCCATGCCTGGTCATTCTCTGAATTTATTTTGCAAGGTTGATTCACCTGATTTACACCACTGTGTCATTGAAAGTCTGCTAATGATTTCCTTTCCCAGAAACAGCACTGCCTTGCTCTACATCCCCTGCCTGACATTAGCTGATAGAGGGGATCTCACACTCGCTACCTGCAACTCCCCAGAATACATATTTGCAAAGACATTGAGTGTACCCATTTCTTTGCAGAAACTTGCTTACCACATGAATTAAGGAGCAAACTTGCTCACGTTCCTTTTTCTCACCTTGTATTGACAGCTATGGCACTGCTTCTAGAGAAAGGTAGTGTAACTGCTGTAAGTGGTTAAGTTAATAACCAGGCTGCCCTGTGTGGAGTGATGCTATCAGATTCCAATATTGCAACACAGACTGATGTACGTTTTATTTTTAAGGCAAAGTGCAGCCAAAAATGTTTCAAGAATGAAATGTTTCTGCTGCAAAAGAACCAGCTGGCTGGGGCAAGGCAGTTCCTGGGAGCCACCCTGGTGTAAAAGTGCTCATGGTGAGGCTTGACAGCACAGACAGGGTGCTGTGGGTTGCAGGACAGGGGAATCACCATGCTGCTTTCCAGCCTCTTCCAGCCAGGGCCATGAGGGTGCCAACAGGCTCTGGTGCCCTGGGCAGCCCTGCCTGGGCCCCCATCCATGCACCCTGTGCCCGTTGGCCACAGAGCTGCATTTCGGCTCAGCCCCCCAGTCCTTGCCTGAGCTATGCTGCCGGGGTGTTATGCCCAAACCTGTGCCTTGACCTTATGGCTTGATTTGTAGTTGCCCTATCACTATGCACTTGCCTGGGGCTCTAGACTGTGGCTGACCCTGGCTGTGGCCACTGGACCCACTCAGTTCCCCTGGGGGGCTGCATCCCTAGCTGGGGGCTACTGCCCTGCTGTTACCCTCAGTCCTGCTTTCCTGTCCCTTGCAGAGCAGGCTTCTCTGTCCCCTCCTTAGTCTGCCATCCACACCGGCTGCAGACAGTGCAGCAATGAACCAAACCTCAAATCCTGGGGCAAGAAGGGGGACATAATAACAGTTGTTTTCCAAATGCATAGTTCCTCTTAAGTGCAACTTTTTCCTCTGCACATATGGCTGGAAGAGATGACTACAGAAATCTATGGGAAAGCACAGGTTAGAAATGTGTTGGTCCTGAATCATGGTAGTCAGTTTATAGCCAGGAAGAAGGAAATCTCCAGCCCTTGTCTTGGTGACACTGTTCTTGGCAAGAAAAAAAATGCAAATCTAAAATGGTTTTTAAAATCTGGCCCCAGGAAGGAGAAACAAGAGAGAGACACAGAGAAAGCACTGTGCTGGTTTCAGCTGGGATAGAGTTTCTATCTGGGGGGGAGTGAGGGAGCGGCTGCGTGGTGCTTAGCTGCTGACTGTGGTTAAACCATGACAGAAAGCACACAGCTACAAAACTGGGAAAATGTGATTTTTCTGGGCTTTGGGAAACTTAACACCTTGTCCAAAGCATTTGGATGTCCCTATCTCATCCAAAGCGTGTTACATGGCTGGGTGATCCAGTAGCACAGAAATGTGTTGTCAGTGATATAGAAGCATTGCCTGAGCTAGCAGCAGGCGCTTACAGTGTGTCTGTGAGCCATAAATCAGAAGGATACACTCAGGTAACAGCACTGGCCAGACTACAGGGTCTGGAGGCTGTTCCCCTAGAGCTGCCTAAACTGTGGTTAGAGAAGCTAACAAGGCAGGAGAAATGATGCTATGGACTGTGATTTTCTATGCTTTGCACCTTTGGGAGAAATACAAATAACTTGTGCTTTGCCAGCAGGCAAGAGAGAAGAAAGATGTTTTAATATGAGATTAGAATGTAAAGGGAAAATGAGGAAACTGAGAGCTGTGAAAAGTGAGGGGAGCAAAGAGGGCATCGGTGCAATGAGTTTTGGCTGGAGATGGGGAAAAAAAGCCTCATGGAAAATTGCTCCAGATAAAAATGCTGTCGTCTTCTGCACCAGCAGTACTGAGCAAGCCTCTGACTGTTTTGAAGAAACCAAAATAGGTTTCTTCTTCTATTTCTTTTCCTTTGACATGCCAGCTAAGGCTTGGAAGATTTTCATGAAGGCCTTTGCTCCCAATAAGACTGGCAGGCATCTGCCAAGCTGGCTGCCAGGGGCTGATAGCAGACCCTCCTCCTCCTCCCTCGCAGTCCACTGAAGCCTTCCTCCACCTGCTCTGCTCTCACTGCCAGCTCCTCTCCCTCCCTGGGGCTTGTCAGCTCCCTTCCTTCCCCACAGGCAGAGTGCGAGATTGAGAAGATCCTTCTAGGCAAGCAGCCCAGGAAACGTCGCAGAAGAACACCGACATTTTTTCCAGCAGAACTGAGCATTTTAGGCAATGTTGCCAAGAAAAAACCCCAAACCCAACAAACCATGGGGCTTACCAGAACAGTTTGCTCAAAAGAGAGAATTCTTGACCCAGTGAAGACTGCCAGGTGAAATGGTGTGAGGGGATGGGAGGCCAAGTGGGAGACGTGCAGAGACGGTCCACCAGTATGGTCAGGATTGAAGAGAAAGCCTGCTGGAAGGCAGAAAGGTGCTTCCACTCCCGACGTGAGTGCTGAGGTGAGGTGGGAGAGATGGCTATGGACGCATTAGGGAATAAATACCCTGGAAAGGGAGGGGGGGAAAGCAGTTTATTTGAAAAGGGCAACTCACAAAGAAGCTGGTACACAGAGGTTATGGGTAAATTTCAGCAGGAAATTATAGGGTCTCACTGTCGGGATGCTGTGGCTCTGGGGCAGCTTGCCTCCTCCCGAGGTGTAACGTGAGTGGAAGAGACACACGAGGGCTCTGAGCGCATCTCAGCAGCTCCGTCGGGTTGTGGAAGTGGCTGCACGACACTTGTGCCTGGAGCAGCAGCTGAGCTCAATGACTCGGGAGGTCCCTTTTAATGCCATGTGCCTGTATCGGCTCATCTTTCATGTTTTTTCACTAGTGCCTATCCGTCTGTTTCCTTAAGCAATGGAAATCATTTTTACCTTAGGTGAAACTTGCTAATGGCAAGAAAAGAAAAAGAAAACAATGTAAGAAAAATACTGACACCATCACTGTCAGAAATGTTTCACTTTTTTCCCCAAAGCCACTACAAATCCACTCTGAGTCTATTTTACATTCTCTTTTGAAACATCTGCATTGAGAAACTGTACTTCAGCTCAGCTCTGTCATCTCATCCATTATGTGCAAATCATTTACTTGCTTAAAATGTTAACATAAAATAACTTTGTTTCATCATAGTTAGAACTCTTTTCCTGGAATTTATATATGTATTCTTTATTTTGGGAAGAAGTGAACATGATGGAAAGGCACAAAGCAATGCCTGATCAGTGAGCAGTGGATGAGAAACTTCTCTGTGTGTCATGCTACGTGAACAAAGGGATGCTGGAAGGTGGGAAGCTGCTGGCAACGGGGAATAATTTCATGAAACATTAACCTAAGCAACAGTCATTGATAACAAGAATTTTGACAAGAATTCCAGAGGAATTTGGAGCTTATAGGAATATCAAGAATATTCAGTTTTCATTATTGATTATAATTAGAATTTTGGAGAAGTTGTTCAACTTTGTGCATTTCATTGCTTATGACCTAGCTAGCAGTTTTCAAATACTAAGCCACTGCCTTAGTTGTAAGCTGACATTAAACACTGGTAGATGTTGTCTGAAAGCCCTTTCTGTTTAAATCACTGATAAATGGCCATTTCAGTGGATCAGTGGTTTCATTTCTGTCCTCAGTGGTCACATCTGGATGTGGAAGGAAACCTGTACCATAGCTGCCCACCTAGCTGGTAGCCTGGGTCAAAAGGGGAGCCACTGGGCAGGTCATGGAGACTGAGCTATTTTATCCCCTAATAGAAAGACTGAGGTGGAGTTGCTGGGAAGGTACATGAGAACTTGCCCTGCTGCATCTGTGGTATTGCCACCTTAGAGAACAAGGATCCTCTGTCTCATTATGAAAAGGGAAAAAACCCATTAGCATTATCCCCAAAGCTCATTCATCTGTTTAAATTCTCACAGTCAATTCTTTTCTGCTGTCAATCTACTTATCTGTTTGCCCAAGGCAGAATTAAGGACTGAAATACTCCTCAAATAACACTGTAACACACCTCAAATAATAAAGGGACAGAGAAAGAGCAAGAGCAAACTGTACCATGGAGACAGTTTAAACTCGAAATGTCTTGAAAACAAGAAGTGCTGGAATTTGGAATGAGAACTATTCTTTTTTGCGGTGGGGGATAAAAAGAAAATATGAAAAATGTGTTTCGTAAACATTTTTTGTTCAAGAATTGTGCTTCAGGTGTGGTTAGAGTTGTTTGCAGTTCTCTTTTTATGTTGGTCTCATATTTTTTTCACTGTTTCAATCACCAAGTGAAAAAGTGTTAGTGTGACTTTATGAATTCAGCATGAAATACAATACTATTCCAAATTGTCCATAATGATGATATTTTAGTGTTTATACCACTTCCTTCTTGATACCTAGCAGAGGCATTTTTAATTTTTTCAATTTTCAAATAAATTGAAAATATTTTTTTCAAATAATTAATAAACACAATTAAGATATGCTGAACAGTTTGTCCACTTGCACACAGATGTAATGGTCCTCACTTCAAGTCACTAAAACCTGTTAAGACTTCTAACTGACCCTGGTGAATAACTGAACTCTGAAAATTGTAAGCTTCTGGAAAAACTCTGAGCATCCCAGCCTGCTTTTACTGACATCAGAGCTAAAGCAGAAGGAGCTGGAGCAGCAGCAGCAGTGCCCTGATCTTGGCTTGGAGGATGGATCCTTCTGTGTCCCTACCAGCGTGGGTCCTTACATATTTGAAACGTTACATCTCATTAAAATAGTAGCAAACTTGTAATGAAAATTCGGGTGGCAAAAAATACATTTTTTTTTATAGCTCAAACTTATTATCACTTGTTACAAACAAGCTCAGAACTTTATATACCTAATGTAAGTGAAAATGAAACCACCTGTTGAATGGCTTTCCGCTATGGAATAACAGATGCATAAAACATGTGCCATAAATGGTGCTGGTGGCTTTGAACCTACTGTGGGAGGCCAGATTGTTTTCAGCCTTCTCCCATAGTGATTGATTACCCTGTGGGTATCGCTCAAGTGGCATGTTCCACTTTTTGTCTAGCATGAGGCAAAATTGAGTAAACTGGTAGCTATTATACGGACTTAAGATGCAGAGTTCAGCATCTACTGGGCTTCATCTTTAATACAGCACACAGTGGTTTCTGAATCTAGCTCAGCTCTAGCCGAGCTAAATAAGTGATTTTTCAGCCCAAAGAGTGTGAGGACTCCTGACAGCTTTGCAGTAGAGCTATTAACTCCTGTGTTTCAAATTTGAAGTGTACACACCATATACTGTTGAAGTTACTTTTTGCAAGTTTTTCACAACAGTTGTGCAAATGATAGGTTTCACTCAGAGTGAAATTTTACCTTTTAGCTTGAAATACATGCTAAGATTCATGTGCTTCAGGAAAGAAATATTTGTCTTCACACAAACCAGCCTGCAAGATAAAGAAAGATATAAAAAGGATACCAGAATATATTGGAGCTGTTGCTTGAGGAGTCTCTAAAGGCTGTAGCTGCTGGTAGCCCTGTAATGGGGAGGGAGTGTCTTTGTGTTTGGACCTTCATGTTGGCTTTTGCTGGTGATGGGCAGAGCGTGCATCAGACTAACCCAGGTTATGTTTAGTGACAGTTCTGATAAGCATGTACAAAGATACAGAGAGGATATAATCTTACAATTTTTTTTTCATTATAGATAGACCCATACTTTGATTTCATCTCCTACTCTTCAGACTTTGTCCTGGAATTGTTCCATTTGACACCTACCATTTTGAAAGAGCTTTTGTTTCTACTGCCTTCAGCAGGCTGGAAATGCCCATCAGGTAATTCAGCTTTGGAGGTGTGTGTACAAACCACAACATTTCAGGGTTATTTTAACAGTTCTGCTTGCCCTTTCGCTTCATTGACAACATACAATAGGTAGGCTAGAGAACAACCAGCCTCTGGTTTATCTCAGTGGAGTCTTAGTTCTCTCATTATCTTGCACAATGAACCCTTGAACAAATTTAGTTTAATGACATTTTGTGTTGGAATAGACAAGTATTTCTCAAGAGCTCCACAACAGGATTTCTTTGAACATACACCACTTCTCCAGTCTCCTCATCCTTTCTTCTGCTCCTTTGTTCCTCAGTGAAAGTACTATTTGCTGTAAAACATTTCTTTTCGTTAGCTACAGACATGCAGAAATTCAGATATTATTTCAGTTAAAGAAACTCATAGGGTTTTTAAAATATGTGAATACATGTGAGTGAGTTCTTTGAAGATAATTTTTGGTCTGCTGAGGCTCATAAAAATCACTGAATATTTATAACAACTACCACAACAAAAATAAAGAAGAAAGATATCAAGTATAGACTAGAGAAACTGATTTAAAAAGTTCCTCATCTCTTTGGGAAATGACTTTGAATGTGGTTGTCAAAAAAGCCTCAGGGAATTAGGTGCTCAAATTCCTTTAAACATCATAAGAAAGTAATCATCTCATCACCTTGGACTCCTAAGTAGATCCAAGCTATGTTCTGAATATTGTTACAGAAAGAAATGTTTAGAAATTAGTGATTTGCATGTCTTTTAAAAAGACAGGATCATTTCACTTCCTCCTCATTGGGAACATCAATCGTAGTTTTGGTTTGCAATGAAGAACTTCACAAAACACGGCATGTTCTGTCTGCAAATTCTGTTTGCGAAGAATTTAAGGATTTTTACATTTGTCCAGGATTTCTCAGTGGAAGCCCAGCTGAAATGCTGAGAAGGAGTGCAGAGGGGCTGCAGTGTGTCCAGGATCCCATATAGATCTAAGCTGCTTGGCTTGTGAAATAGGTGAGGGAATGATGTGTGAGCAACCAGCTGGCAAAAAAGGAAGTTCTGCAAGAAGGGTGATAACAAGCATTTGATCTGGTGAAAGTCAATCATGGGTCTCACTGCTATAATCGTTTTGGAATAAATCACAGACTGAAAGGACCAAGTCATCTCACCAATAAAAAAATCTGTTCTTGCATAGGCATAAAATTGGCAGGATCATGCCTACAGTTTGCTCCTGATCCTGAACTCTCCAAAAGAAATGAACTGGCTTTCTGAATGGAGCTTGTCACTGTGCCAGCTCATCAGCCTGGCTAAATTAATTCATTAATTACATTACAAATATGATTTGGATGGAAGAAAAAAACACAGAAAAATTAGGTTTTGATTTAAAAATTGCACCCCATTTGTCCCTTTAACAATGCATTCATGAATTTGTTTAATTTAGGGATGATTCCTTCCTTTAAAAATGCATTTAAGTTAATATCTAAACACAATATTTTTCACAGAAAAAGCCCTTGGGCTTTTCATTAAAAAAATGTCAGAACCTTTTTCAGTTTTGAAATTCCTGTCTCTTGGTTTCTTAGCCAAACCAAGTCAATGAATTTGTCTCTCATACTTGTGAATGCTTTCAGTTGATATAAATGGTGTTTTTTATTTTTCTTTGACTTGCTGTAATGCTGAGTGGCAAATCTTGCATAACATGGTCTTCTTCTCATGGGTTAGGCAATTAATCATTACTTCATTAGTTTCACCTTACAAGTTCCCACATGTAATTTCCTCTAAAGAACATTGGTAAATTTTGAGGTAATTTGGAAAGTCTTTACAAGTCAAGTTGGGTTGTAACCCCATCTAAGAAACATAAAGGACTTTGGATTTGTGCTAGCAGAATTTCAAACTTCATTTGGACAGCAAATAAGCAAAGGAATAAATGAAGAAAAATGAGAGGAAAAACAAAAACAAGTTCAATATTTTTAATGAAAAACACACTTCACTAAGAAACCAAAGTCTAAAAGTTTATTTGTCTGTGCCAGAAATACTTGACAGAAGCTATGTACTAAATGCTGCCAAAGTGGAAAGCCAAGGATCTTATATGCCAGTGAAACATTTACACAGCATCCCAGAGCTTGACCATTTCCTATTAACTGTTGATGTATGAACTATATTCCTCATGGCCTTGGCTTTTCTTGGTACCTGCAATGGGCTTAAGTCCATGCAGACTGTTGTGAATGCCAGTCATGCCACAGAACATGCCTGAAACTTGTTACCCTGTGCTGTAGCAAGTTCAAGGTCCAACATCCTCACACTATCTCCAAAAAGGGTATTTGCCATAGCTGTCTAAGATAAGACAAAATAAATCCCTCTCTGCTGTTTAGTTGACTTCTGTTTTGCTTGTTCTTATCATTCTGTGGCAAATTACATGGTGCCAGGCATTTCTTTCAAAGCTCAGTACTTTCAGTCATGCAAATATACCAGTTTTGGCTTCCTGATAATCCTCTGACCTTTGTGGCTGCAAAGAATAAACAAACAAGATCTCCAAAAGATCAGGATCATATCTATATGTGTATAGATGATAACAGAACAATTCTATTAATCTTCTATTTTGGACTTGCGAAAGGCTGGTATTTGAAATCTTAATGACTATGTCCACTTGTAAACTTTCAAACCAGGATTTAAATGCTTTTGGTGATCAGCTTTGTACCATATATTCAAAGAGAGAATAATCCTTTCCCACTTAAGTTAAGGGAAGCTTTGAAAACTAATTTAGTGGAAGTTTTTAACTTTAGATTAAGATATTTAATATTCAGAAAGTGCATTCTCTGAAAAGAGTTCCTTGAATCAGAAAGGGAGCAGGAGCAGCCTCCTATTTACCCTTCTGTAGGTCTGTCCCCATGTAATAGGCATTATCCTTTTCACAATTCCAAATTATTTCTTTTTCATCATTTCCTCTTCATCCCTGTCACTGAATTCATTATTCATTTTACTGACACATCTACTAAGTGAGCTAAGCCCTATTATGATTAGCTTCAAAATATGCTAATCAAAAAACCTACAGTATAAATATTTAAATTTCAGATTTTAGTAAATCTACCTTATCAAAAGTAAAAGGAAAGAAAATGAAGCAACAGAGCACATGTATTATGTATACTATTATTATAGGATTGTATGATAAAGCCTCCACAGAAAAGCCTCAATTTTTATTTATTTTTTTTTTAAAATAACAGTCCTGTTAAGAAACGTTATTGCAGTGAGTAGGTAGGCAGCCTATACCTACGCAGTGATGGTAATTAGAGCGGTGCCTCATTGTTCTGACAGGCAGCTTTGCTATCAATCAGTCCATCTGATCAGCTGGATTCAGCCCAGCAATACTTTCACACTGAACAGTCAATTTCTTTAAAAGTATTTAATTTTATCTGCATTTGGGTGACTCTCACCATACTTTCAATCAATTCAGCAAGGACCAGAGCCAGTTCTAATACCCACAAGCCACATCAGAGTGTGTTTCCCTCTCCCGACGTGTGGTTATGAAGAGGGGGAGGGACCGTCAGCAGCACATGTAGTCCCATACAGGTACCGCTGTGCATCGTGTGGGCCAGAGGATGGAAGGGCTAAAACCTGTCAGGGATCCAGAGAGAAGCCTTGTCAGAAGGGGAAGAGAAACAACAGCTTCCTGAAACATCCTCCTGAAGATGATTATCTTGGCCTTCATATGCTGATGTGGCCAGCATTGTGCTGGAAGGAAACATTGTTCTCCCAGCCATGTGTGTGTGCTTTAAGAAGTACTGGGTAGGGGAGAAAAATCTCCGTTGATAAGATGCAGTCTTTGGTGTATTTTTTTGTTTGTTTGTTTCTGCCTCCACAGCTTCCAATAGTTCAATATTCAAATGTCAATTGATTTAACAGTCCATGACCTACAGCTTTTGTTTATAGGGTACTTTGTGAGTTGCTCATCAGCAATAAACTTAAATTCCCTTGATCCATGGGTGAGAAGAGACTTAACTTCTGAACCAGTGTTTAATCTCATCTTTTGCGGTTCCAAAGGATTTGGGGCCCTCACGCATTGCCAGTGAACAGACAGAAAGGAGGAAGAAGAGGCTGTCACATTGCTTGAGTATTTGTCCTAACTCTAAAAGAGAAAATTTCTATAGGAAGAGGA
This sequence comes from Pandion haliaetus, assembly GCA_013401275.1. Classification (NCBI taxonomy): domain Eukaryota; kingdom Metazoa; phylum Chordata; class Aves; order Accipitriformes; family Pandionidae; genus Pandion; species Pandion haliaetus. The sequence goes on along the minus strand of VYZV01039202.1, from coordinate 316,910 downwards.
GCTCTGTGTCCCTTGCTGTTGATGAAGAGACGGAAAATGTAGCTACTAGAGAAGTTTCATTTGCATTGGATTACTTCCTTGAAAGCCCTTAGGAACTACCATTACTCTGCACACATTCATAATTGATTAATGGGACAGTTTTCAACGGTCTTTTGGTCTGATATATCCACAAAAGCCTGTAATATGTGAATTCATTCTCAGCCTTTTCCAGGATGGTTTCACTTAAAAAATAGAAACATCAGCTTCCTGAAGCTGTCCCAGGCTATCCGTACACATAGGTTTATCCCATTTTAACAACCCAAAGGTTGCTGTGAATATTTTCCAGGATATATTCTGTACCTTATACTGTACCTATATCCTACACCAAATAATTATTCTATAACATTACAGGATTGTGCAAGAATAAAGAACTGTGTATTTCATGCGGTGTATTTTTTATATGTGACATTAGATATTCTTACATATCTATCTGAAACTGTCAAAAGCATTAAAAGGAAACCAAAATCCACTCTGATTTTATTTTCTAGAAGTATTTCTACAATCAAGAACTACATTTTAAAAGCCACTAAGAAGCTAGATCAAAACAGAAACATGATATGGAGTGCTGTTAATATTACTTTGCTTTTTCCAATAATATTCATTCTTATTGGTATAAATCTTTTCACACCACATGAGAGAGCACAGAATCCCACATCCCTACCAACCTGAAATAAAAAGATGCACAGTATGAAAATATCAGCAATCAATAATTCACAAACTGGCTTCCAGCAGCAGCTATCCAAACTTATCATACTGCCCGAGGACAATTTCCTGCTGAAAACCCAGTCTGAAACAACCAATTAAGTGAACGAGTGATGATAATGTGCTTTGAAAGTTAAGCTGGGGTTATTAAATGTCTGTGGGTAATAAACAGAATTATAAGTATTTAGGAAACAAAGTACAACTCCTAACACAACCACAGCATAGTATGTCATTAGCTGTTGTAAGCAAAAGACATTCATTTGTGGGATAAGATAATGGCTGGACCTGAGAAAATGTCTGTTCAATTAAGTGTTGTTTTCTCCACTCTTTAAAATGCCTCCCCATAAGCTAAGTGCTGTATTATAAGCATTTAACATGCTTGATGATACATTTATACATTTCATAATTCAAACTTGCTTCCATGCCCTCAAAAGTCTCTTTGGCAAATGCTATTTTGAAAGGGACAGCTTAACAAGAAGAAAATTTGGGTCTTTTAAAAATGAGCTTACTCCTATGCCACATGGATCATGGTGAAATTTGACTGGGAGAAGCCCTTGGGAGTTGAACTAGAACATATCAGATCACATTTTGAATCATTCACTTGCATCATATTTTTAGACAATAAAGGATAATAATTCAAGACTTAAACTTTGATGGCTTCAATTGCTTAGCAACAGATTCAGCAAACTCAGATTGTGTCAACTATGAAATTGAAAGAACTATTGGGATCTGGAAAACAAATGATACATTAATCTAGCTAATTTCATTATTTCTTTTGCCTTAATTGCAGGGTATCAGATTAGGTAAAATCCAGTAAAAGCAGTCATTGTAGGCTGAAAAAAGCAAAGTGATTTGGCCTTTAAGGAAGCTGTTAGCAGACATTTCTGTTTTGGAATATCATAGAATCGTAGAATGGTTTGGGTTGGAAGAGACCTTAAAGATCATCTCGTTCCAACCCCCCTGCCATGGGCAGAGACACCTTCCACTAGACCGGGTTGCTCAAAACCCCATCCAACCTGGCCTGCAACACTTCCAGGGATGGAGCATCCACAATATCTCTGGGCAACCTGTTCCAGTGCCTCACCACCCCCACAGTAAACATTTTTTTCCCTAATATCTAATCTAAATCTACCCCCTTTCAGTTTAAAACCATTACCCCTTGTCCTATCACTACACTCCGTGTTAGAGTCCCGCTCCAGCTTTCCTGTAGGTCCTCTTTAGGTACTGGAAGGCTGCTTTAAGGTCTCCCTGGAGCCTTCTCTTCTCCAGGCTGAGCAACCTCAACTCTCTCAGCCTGTCTTCATAGGAGAGGTGCTCCAGCCCTCTGATCATCTTTGTGGCCCTCCTCTGGACTCACTCCAACAGGTCCATGTCCTTATGCACAGGCAATAATAGCACAGAGCTACCAGGAAATAATCTTCAGAGCTTAGTATAGCTCTGCAGAGCACAAGGTCCTCATTGTTGTCAAACAGATCTCCTGATTAGTGTTAAAAAAAAACAAATCTATTTCATGCAACTAGATAGAGTCAGTTGAAGCCTGGGGATTTTTTCTATAAATATTGATACGCCCCTGCAATCGCTATTCTGACTCATTTGCTTTCTCTTTCCTGTTCCCCTATTTGGCTTCAGTTTTCACGCTAATGTTACACTTCTTACTCACCAAGTGGTAGAGTCACTGCTGCCTTTAGAACAACTTTAAAAGCCTTCTTTTCAAATCTTTGGAGAGAAAGCACAGTCTGACAGATCACCTTTTATTTATCCTGTCTGCTTAGGAAACCATCTGCCTAGGAAGCAAGGCTTGTATTGAGGCAGCACCTGTGCTGCAAGCCTGGGGAGGAGTTCTTCCCACCCTAATGTGGGGTCTGGTTGTTACTGGGCTTGCTGAAAGTGTTCCCCTTCCCTCTGCTCCTCCTGTCCCTCTGCAACCTCATGCAAGCGCTGCTGGAATGGCTGAATAGAGAGGTTTCCACATGGCACAGTTTGCCTTTTTTTTTTCTCTCTTAAATAAACAGGTTGCTCCAAAAAGAGTCAAAAGCAAATCCCAAAGAAGCCACGAGAGCTTTCCCACTGGTGTTGGATCAGGATAAAGCACTGTGAAAGGCACATTTTTAAAGGCAGGTACTGTGACTCTGCTTGTGACTAGAGGATGAGCCAGTTGGAGCATGCAAAGCATGGAAGAGTATGACCAGCTCTTTAGGTAAAGGGATGCATGGATTTTGCAGGATTTTGTGCCTGATCTCTAGCTACTTTTGGAGGTTTGCAAAACCAATGTCCATTCACTTCTCTTTTCAAACTTTAAATTTAAGCCTGCAGGTTTTCAAAGTGCTTCAATAAAATCATGGTTACGCAGGATATATGAATTACTGATCTTGGTTTTCCACCTTCCTTCGAGTCTGAGTCCAGGTTTGCTGAGGTAACTTCTCAGTTCAGTGGTTTTTGAACTGAGTTCTTCAACAGTTTTCAACTATGAGGGTACTATCACCTTGCATCTAGAAATACTTTGTTTTATTAATAGTGTTTTTTTGATAGACCTTCTTCAAGGAAACCCCAGATGAACTGTATGACCTCTTTTTTCCTTTTATTCATTAACCAGGTGACATTACTGGATTGAACAAGCAGCTTTCTCCTGTAAATAGCTATTCTGTTTCATTTGTAACTCATTGTGATCTTCTAGAAATTTTATTATTTTATCTCTTTTTATATTTTCAATCAATTTCCTGGTAAACTAAGTCAAACGCATTAGTTAAAAATTCCTGTAATCAAGGTCCTGCCCTTCAAAAGAAGGCTCCAGATCTTGGGTACAATTTCTAATTTCAGCATTTTTATTGACATTGTCATTAACTCCTTTTCAATATCCTTCAAATCTCTTGCATGAATAATCTCTGATCTAATGTCCATTGCCTGGTCTTTAACCAATTTATGTTAGCCACTGCCCCAGGCCTTTTTAGTCTATTACCTTGCTTCAATTTGTAAATAAAATCAAAGGACAGCCTTGTCTATATTTGACATGTTATTGTCTGCTCTTGAAATGTAACAAGAGTCTAAAAATAAAGAGCGAGCCTCTCTGAAATGAGATGTTAAGATATTCAAACAGAGCTGACAATTGAATCAACTGTTCACAGTCTTGCAAGCATGAAAAGTTTTCCTCCAAAAAATGTAAATCACTGGTCTATGTAGTCTGTGCTGATTCAGGCTTGGGAAACTTTTTTAGTCTTACCTGAACATTTCCCCTTGATCCCTGACTTCAGATGAATTTATGGTAAACTTGTTGCTCTGTGCTAAACACCACTCCTGCCTCATGCTAATCCCTTTATCACTAATTGACCTGCTCTTGAATCCTCACTCTCCAGCCCTGTGCATTAAATTGCAGTAACCTAACTCCTACACTTTTCTGCCTCTAGCCTGGAAACAGCCCAACCCAGACTGTTTTGATGGGCATTATGCTGAAAAAATAATTCCGAGCTTCTCTATTACATTTCTCAGTCTCTTCATGTTGTTGACTGCATGTTGGTTGATCACCCTTGGGCTGTGAGCACCCAAACACACAGGGTGATGGTGTCTGCCCCAGCTTGGCCGGTGGCTGGCAGCAGTCGTCACCTCTTCTCTGGGCATCTCTGCAGGGAGAGCAGAAGAGCCAATGTCTGCTGCTCCCCTAGGGGCTCCGGGCAAACAGAGAGGAGGCAGCGAAGGGAGGAAACAAGAGGGCATCTGGGCAGGCGCCTGCCCTGCTCCTGCCCTTGTTTTCCCTGCTCCTTGGCTATAAATAGAGATGCCATTCTCCAGAGCTGTCAGTTTAACATCCTCCACCCTCATGAAAGTAACTTCTTAAAAGTGACTTGGATCGAACATGTAAAATGCTTTTTAATTTTCATGTAAATTCCATCTTTGCTCTCCTGAGTCTGGAGGTGTCCAAAATTTGAGAAGCAGAAAATAGAAGGCTTTAAAAGAAACATTAAGGTATTTGCTAGCTTCTCTGTATAAAAAGCATTTAAATGTGCAGTATTCTCAGTCTTTAAATGCCATGAATTTTGTTTTATATTCTTGTTTTTTTAAGCTTTGCCCATGATTCGTATGTCAATAAATTGAGCTCTGTTTATTGTCTGAGCACTTTTAATTTCTGTGAGTGCCATCTTTGTAACAGGCAGCTCTGTCATTTCCCTGTGTTTGCCAACTGATCAGTTAATTACTGGTCCTGGCCCTCAGCACACTGGGTTATGCCACCCAGCTGAGGTTTGAGCTGGAAGATTTGCTGAAATATTGTTTTAAATTGTTTATTTCACTGTGTTTTAAGAGGACAGGAACTGGGCACTGTAGGACATGAAGATGAAAATTAATTGATGTGCCTTTTTCATCTGTCCATGTAGCAGTTCAGATCCCGTAAAGTCCTCTCCCTGCCTGACCCCATGGCTTCCAGCCATGGCATTGCTGCAGCAAAACTGTTCCTGCAGGGATGCCTTAAAGGAGATGCAAGAGACCTCAGCAATGCTTAGCACTTGATTCACGCATTTCTGGCTAAAAAAAATTAATTGCATGGGAGAGCTAAAAGCCTCTGTAGAGCAAGGCAGAGCCAGGCAGTAGTACCATGTGTGTCTGCAGGCAGAGCAGCAAAGAGTTGCCAGACTTATTAGAGGTGCCTCTCAGAAGCCTATTTTCCAGGTTTCCAAAAATGGAAATGAAAATACATTCTTTTATCATTTCTGAAAGATCTTCTTTTATATCCTTAAGGACACCCCACTGTGCACACACACTTTGCCTAGGTCCACTGGGAAAGTGAGTTACAAATACAGTGCCCTTAACCATACTTAATTTTTGGTCCTGGCTTAGAGAAATATTGAAATAGGATTGATGTTGCTTCCAGTCAACCGAGGATCTGGTTCATACAATGCAATTGTTGAATAATGCTGAGGAGGGGAAATTATTTACATGTCCTCTGAAGACTGAAACAAAGAGGTGGAGTAGACTAGCCCTTGTGTTTTATTAAGGGATGAACTAGGGAAGAGTGAGCTAAGCAAGAAGAGTGTGCAGGCTGACATGTGAATTGCTTTTTCATGGGGAAAATCCCATGGATATTTCAGTTGACAGGTATCAGCTGATATTTTGGAATTTTTCCTCTTGCTCTCCAACCTTTGAATACAGAAAGAATTTTTCCTTAGAAAATTATTCCTGTTTTTTCAGTGAGCCTGGATTCACAGAGATGTTACGGGAATTTTGATGTGATAGGTCAGCTTTGGGGCTATTACAGTGTGAAAATGAGGCTGGTCAATTGATTCAGAGAGATTGCTGCACCTTTCTCCAACATGACAGCTGATGTGCAGCTTGTTTTCTACCTCATGCTGAATACTGGGGTTCTCGTCTAAGGTTTTCCTGTTATCTAAGGAGGCTTTGAAATGAAAAGGGGTTTCAGTGAATTTAGTCTTTTTCTGGCTACAAACTGCCAGCCAGAAGATCATCCCAGGTCTGCATGTTTTTGCTCTTTGCCTACTTTAATCAAATGATTTATGTGAATAGTCCTTGGTTTGTGACACGCTATAAGTAGTTCATAATCCTTAACTGATGTATGATATCAGGTGGGAAAACATTACTCCTTTTATTGCACATTATAGTCATACAGTATATTTTTCTTACTTGAATAGATTTATAAATACGCAGAAAATCTTTCCTGGGGAATATCATACCATCCTAATTTTATTTTGGTTGAATGATGTCCAATCTCTGTTTAAAATTCCCTGTTCTGATGGGTATTCCAGCTGGCAAACTAGAACAGTCACAGTAAATTCATTTCAAAGTGCAAATTAATATTTGCCAAGATGCACTCACTCTCTTTGCAGCATTCAATCAGCTCTCCCTAAAGCATAATGGTGGAGAAACTGAAATGGATGAGATACCTACTGCAATTCACATTAATGTTACTAATAGGAGTTCTAAATGAGAATTGGATCAGGCACTAGATGAATTAATATGTCTCTCTAGTACTTAATTAATCATTCAGTTTTTCAGTAATTATGAATACAGCACTTCTGATCTTCAGGAAAAGCTCATCCCTCTCCTAGAAACCATGCACAAATCTGATTTTCATAACTGAGAAGTGTACATTTATGAGATGCTCACTACAATTCTAGGTTTTGGATTTTTTTTAATTGTAAAGTTTCTTGTTTTTTTTCTGTTTTTATTAAATGGGTAATTTCATGGAAAGCACATGTTCCCATGGAGAATTTATGTGAAAACAGCCTTTTAATCACATTTTATCAGAACTGTTTTAAACATGCTCCAACCAGTTGCAGAGTTTGCACGTGCTGAGCGTCCCCAGAAACCTGGATTGTTTTGAAAGAGTAGGTAGAAGCATTTTTATGTAGTGTAGATGTTTTTATTGTTTCTTAGAGAATCACTAGAAGAAGAGTTTGTGCACAGGTGTTTTGAGACTGTATTAATTTGTGATATTTAGGACATTTTTCTACTGGTATTTTATCAGACATATAGCTTTAGTGGGAGATTTCAAAATTAGTGATAGATTCACTACAAAGAAATTATTTGTGATTTGAAGGTAACAACCATAAGGGCTGAACAAACTTCAGCTGATTTGCTGGATGAAGAAGAGAAAGAATTTCACAGTACAATGTGTTCAGATCCTGACACCTCTTTCATTTTAGATGCTTAGTTGAGTTGCGGCTCATCTGGAGAAAGAATGGTCCAAACCACTGATATTCTGAATTAGCCTTGAAGTTAAGAGGCAAAGACACTTCAGGAAGTCATTAGATGTCAGCACCGTGGGAGTGGGACCTGTGAAAAAGCAATGTTGGTAACAAGGACACTAGACAAACCTTTGGGTTTAAGCCTAATGGTAGTTGCTGGCATGCTTCAGTCCCACTGATGGCTGTTCTAGGTGGCTGGGTAAACTTCAGGTTTGGAGGACTTGTAATGAGATTAGCCTTGGAGGGAACTTGGACTTGAAGCATTGGCAGCAAAGTTTGTATCCCAGTGCTCTGGCTTTCTAGATGGTGGTAATTGTAGTGAGATTCCTGAAGGAAGTGGGAATGAAGAAGATGGGCAGCTAGGAATTACTTTTTCTTGGGCAGAGGTTGGGGATGGAGCAAATGAGTTTGAGTACAAGATTAAAAAAAAATCTGTGGAACTGATGGTCTTCTCAGCTAGTGGCTTCTTCAGCTGTGTCTTCTCGTGTGTCTTCACCAAGGCCCTAAATGAAGCATGGCAGTTATGAGGCCAAGATAATTAATTTTAAAGCTTTTGCTTCTTCTGTTGCTTGAGGTTAGTGGGGTACTTTTTAACAATGGCCTGATCTTGGTTATTTATTTTGCAGATTTTCTGTGCTGGTCCTTGTTGCGGTGGGATATAAATCAGGACTAAGACATCTAGGAAACAGTGGATTACAGTGTACTAGATTAAACTCAGAGGCTGTCATCAGTAAATCTCTCTTCTGTGGATGATTAGTGGGAGAATCAAATGAGACTCTCCATGTGGATAATCTGAATAGCTATATTAGGATCTGGCAAACTGACTTTTTTGGTTTAGCAATATTTTTACCTTTCATTTTGTTCTCTTTTTCTAAGTTTAGTATGTATTTTTCACTTACAAAGATGGCTGTATGTTCAATATAAAAAATATGTTTTCTAAAAAAGGGAAATTAACTCAAATATTATTTCTTTTATTTGAAAACTGGCATATTAGCTCTTTTTTTCTAAACCTTCTATAAAGTCAGCTCAGTTTCAAACTTTTCAATTTGGGTAGTTGTAGAACATATTAAAAAGCTTTAATTTAAGGAAGCTAGCAGGACTTTTTTTTTAAAGTCAATCCTTCCCTCAATTTCCATCCATATTGAATTTAAAGTAGGCTTGCATTAGGTAGCAAATTTTCACACACCAGTAACCTGCCTTACGGGCCATTGTCTTTCTATAAATATTGAAGTTTATACTGACTTTATACTGGAGAGCACAAAGCTTTCCAAAGGTGACAACACTGTGCCCTTGAATTGCTCTATGCATTGATCGCGTAGAGATGCGAGGGCAGTAAAGTATTCTGCTAAAGCAATCTTAATCAAGCTGAAAACATGCCAATCATAGTTTTCTTTTCTTTTTCTCCTCTTTCTTCACAGCCTTAGTGGCCTTTTGTGACATGAAGTAAATCAGCTCCATCAGCCTGATGAGTAGCAGCAGTTAATTCCTGTGACTGATACATCCCTGACCAGGGCTGACACTGAGGCAGAGTGCTGGATTTCAGGATGTTAATTATCTTCCTGTATGTTTCTGTTCTTCTTCATGTTGTTGTGACAGAGAACGTGCATCACTATAAAGTAAGGTCTCAAGCAGCTGAGACTGAGGGCATGGTCATAGCCATATCAGAGGTGAAAATGTCGCTGCCTTGATGCCAGCTGACCCTGAAGTGGACTGAAGGCTTAACATGGCTCAAAGGCAGCACCCAGCACCCTGATGGTGGAGGAGCTTGTTCACCACGTGGGACCCAGCATGGAGAAGAGGTGCTCTTATTCATGCTGGTTGGTCCCGGAAACTTGAGCCCTGTCTGATGTTGAACAGTCCCACACTGGATGTGTGTGAACCCTCTCTGTGCTCAGCTAATATCGGAAAGGTTTAATCAATATTTTTCCAACAACAGTTGAAATTTCAGTGTGTTGGTGAGCCAAATTGTGGGAGATGTAGCACTGCTCCTGACCTCGGTGGACCTTTCACTTGAGAGCTGCTAACAACTATTTAATGACTGAGTAGCTTTGATGTTCTGCTAACGTGCCTTCCTTTGCTCCCTTGTAGTAGGTCTTTTCCCAGTTCCCTAAGCTTGTTGACTCCCTGGTTGAGCCAATAGCTTTGCCATTTTAATGAGAAAGGAATGGCTCACTAAACCGGAGCATAGAAATATTTATTTGCATTGTACATGCAGGATAGAAGGAAATCCTTTAATTAAAGACCTGAGAGGTCAGAGAAAATATATGGGATGAATTAACTCAATTCATTTGTCAGTGTATGTATGTATATGCACAGATTCAATGAACTGGTGAAAGCACAGTAAGTTTAATTCACGCAGTAAAAATTTAAAATGTGGAAAGGAAAATCCAGATAGGCTTCTCTGCCTAAATAATCAAAGTAGGAATAGAGGAGAGATCAATTTAAAAAGCACTTATATGGCCAGACTTCTCTGTCTTAGAAACACCTCCAGAATCACTGTTTACTTGACAAATGGAATTGTACTTTCTGTTTCTTTTTTAATAAGTATTTAAATATTTTTAATATATGTATTAAATACAATAAATAAAAGGAAGAGGAGGAAGACATATAGTTACAGAAATAAATGCTAGTTCTGCCCTCTGATAATGCAAGATTGTATTTATAAACTAATGATTTTGGATTTGGTGATTTTGGAACCACCAAACATGTATGGAATTTCAGTTGTGAGGGATTCAGCATGTCACAAGGTCTGGGGGGTCTCTGTGATGGAATGACACTATGAAGTGAACAATTTGCAGTTGAAAAGAGCAATCCAATATAAGAAAGAATAGGCAATTTTAGTAAAGTTAAATAAAAGTGTGTCTAATTTATAATTTGATAAATTTTTAGGTTTTTAATAAATTTTGTTTCTATAACGGAAACTTAAGTTTCCTCCAGCTCACCAGTTACAGACAATAAGTGCCATGCAGTGCATCAAGATAATACACATTGGATCCTAATAGAAAAGCTGTAATGTGGATGGAGAAACTCCAGTCCAGAAGTGGAAGAGCCTTCCCTGAAGCCTCCCTGCAGTGAGGATTTGAGCCTAGGGACAACTGAGCATCTGTTTCCAAACATCCGTGTGTTTCACTCAGAGATAAAGCAATGGGAAATTCTGGCTGCAGGGAATCACAAATCTCCCATTAAGCAAAGAACATTGTGACGAGGAGCATATTGAGACTGGGAGACTCCTTTCTGGAGTGTAATCTGGGTATTGCCATCTTTTGAGCAGTTCTGCTTTTGGTCGTCTCTGCTTAAGGAAGACTGTGCTTGGTGGTAGCACTTCCAGAATTCTCCCCGTTATTCAGATAATCCATGTTATTCCCTTGGTCCTATTGCTTCTCATTCCCACAGATTTATATCCCTGCCATTTTAGGCCAGGTTTTTTCTTGTGTTGATTATTTTGTTTGATACAATTGTCACTGTAGTGATTTCTGGATCAACAGAAATTTGACCCATCATTTACCACTGCCTGTAAACTCTTCAGCTTCTTTATATCCCTTCAAAAATACTTAAGCGGGTTCTTTGTGTCCAGCCCCATTTCTTGCCTTCAGTGAATATGCTCCATTGACTCAGGCAGCCTTTCTCTGGGGCTTGGAAGCACCCTTTCCCATGCACTTAGAGCATCGCCCTCTGCAGAGGCTGAGCCTGTTCGCCTCATGCTCAGTGCTGTACTTGGGGACATGCTGTGCCTCATGCTTCATTTTGTTCATTTATTCACATGGAATTAGAAGTACTTTGCATCAAAAATAATGAGTAAGTAGGGCAGGGTAGTGAGTTAAAAATAAGCTGTGACACGCTTCAAGCGTTCCTTCATGTCCGGTTACATCTGATTACTGTACTACTTGCAGTGACCACTGTCACAACCATTTCCCTGGCACAGTTAGAATAGCTAATACAGCAGCTTCATTACTGCTGGGCTTCAGGACTGGAACTGCAGAGGAAAATGCAAAGCTGCAGTATTCTAACCATAGCACGTGATGAGAAACAATCTCTGTTGGCAAATCCAGCTTTAAAATGCTGTACTAAAAACATTACTCCATTATTTAGAAGGAGTGGGAGGAGCAGGCCTATTACCAGCCACTGCTATTACTTTATTACTGATGCTCTAAAAGTTTTTGAAGAAGACAAGCTGAAGTTGTTCAGTTATTAATAGAGCTGTTATATTTTATTCATTTCAGATGAAAAAAACATACGGTATGATATAAAATTCCCTGAAGTCGAAGGGAGACATGTTTTCAGTACATTGAATCATTGAAAAGAAGAAGTTGAGTGAAGTGACATTATGAACCTTGCATCTTACAGATGTTTTTTCTACACATCTCTTTAAGTGGTCTCCTCACACCATCCAGCCAACCACAACAGCTACCCTTTAGGTCCTCTCTTCTCCACGGGGGACTCTTGCAAACGTTCACATACATGTTTACTGTGCAAAGGGCTTGAGTATGGTCCTGCACCTCTGCCATGGCACTGAGCTAAAGCAGGTGCACTACAGAAACAGCGCTATGTGACTGTGTTTACTTTCCTACATGCTGCCAAGTTGTACCAGAAGCTGTCTTAAAAAACAGATGGCTGAGTTTTTGGGCACGCCTTTCGCCTTTGGTTTAGGGCAAGGCTCTGAACACTGTGCTGGCGTTGGGTGGTGGAGCAGAGCACCTGCAGAGTAGCACAGACATTTCCTTCTTGTATGAGCTATAGCACGGGATACGCTGGGTTGTGGTCATGTGGGGAGAGTGTTCTTTTGATGTGTTCATAAATGCACCCTTGCCCACAGGTGTGGATAACTCAGCTGCTGAGTAAAAGCATTGGTTTTACTAGGTAAAGTTTGCTCATGACTGACAGCTTTGATGGCCCAGATTCTTGCAGCACTAGAACAAATGCTCAGTTCATATTAATGCTCAGAGGCTGTGACAACTGTGGTACACTTTGGGGTTGACACCTGTTCAGTGCTGGTTAATCCTGAATTTGTCCCATTAAAATACAATCATGCTGTCATTTCAAATGTGGCTGTTTTCTGTACAGACATGCACAGAACTGAAAAAGCTTTTTTATTCCATGCCAGCTGCCTGGAGGAGATAAGGCCTATCTATATCTCAGTTCCATGCTTTATATCTACCAGAGGCAGGAATCCAATACACAGATATCTCTGAGGCATCACTGTGTTAAATAGTGGACAGATATAAATATGGGACTATGGACAGACGCATATTTTACAATTCCCCTTTACAGATTTTGCTAAGGTGAGCTTGCAGGATTCCTCCCCTGACATTTTCTTAGCAATCAGTATTTTTGCTGTACATCTGCATTTGCAGCCTAGTAGAATTTGGCCCAGTTTCTCATTTATTGGTTCCTGAGGGTTAATCCAGTACCAACCTTTTTCCTAAGTGCTAAAGGCAACTTTTATCTTGCAGAAAGAATAAAGTGCGTTATCAGGCAAGATGCTGATGCCAAAAAGAGCTTCACAAATAAACTGAGAACTAAGAAATAATGTATGTTAATCTGTTGGAAAGGTTCTGCTGGTGGCATTGATATCCACATATAAAAATCCCAGCGTTAGCAGTTGTGACTATATTGAATGCATAAGCACAAACGCCTCCCATCATATTTAAGTGGGATAAACTTTTGAGGAAAGGTCGAAGAACATTCCTTACTGTGTCATTCTTTTCCATTTCACTATTTTGTTTGTCAGCCTTTTGATTGTGAAACACTTAGTATGTTATCAAATTATATAGACTGTAGGACAGTGATAATAGTCTACTGCAGAGGAAAAAAAGAAGTTACTTCTGACCCAGAATGTTTACATTTGCTGAAGCTATTACTTGTGATGTCATTTTTTGGTCCCATTCCATATACTGTTGCTCTTTTGGGCTGCAGACAGGAATAAAAATGCTGAAATAGGAATACAATGTCGGTGCTAATACAGCTTAGTTCACTCAAAAATCACAGTGCACTTTGGAGACCACTTAAACTAAGCCTCCCTCTCCTGCCTGTGGAAGATATAAGCCTCCCATTTTACTCCTGGGGAAAAGGCTGTGCAGAAAGAGTAAGTGCTTCTGCTGTGTGAGGTGTGCCATTTACTCTTTGTGCCATGGTCACAGACCAAACCAGACTGCCTTCACTTATTAATACCTGTATGTCAACTCAAAACGATGCATACTAGCAAGGTGAGATGCTAGGATGGAGGTGACCAGTAGAAACGCCTACTGAGAGAAGCCTTGAGAAGAGGACTAGGTTAAATAATATCTTTCAATTTGTGACAGCAAAAATAAAGACCACAGAGAGACTTTTCAAAGTATAAGCAAAAGATGAACACCTACCCACGAGTGAACATCAATGGGAGTCACCTGCTATCTGTAAGCACACAATAGGTCAAAATCAAAGTGGAATAGCCTGGCTAAATTTAACTTCCAACCTGTCTGTTAGTGTAGAAGTTTTCCTATGGGATTATTCAGAAGTGATAAACACATAGGAAAGGAAATGCCAAAACCAAAAAAGTTACAGGAGGTGCATGCTTTTAAATTTATGGGGACTTCAGAAAATTAGAATAAAACTCAACCTTTTCAAAAGACCTGCTTTAGGTCCTGGATAATTGCTAATGAAAGTTTACTGGTGGTGTTTGCCTCCCGTTCTTCCAGCCATATGCAGACTCATGCAAGGAGACATTAAAACTGGTACCATCTGTGGCTGATAGTTTATAAGCCTTAATTAGTCAAAGTTTATCCTTACACTGAACACAACCAGCGTGTTTAGCAGACAGTAGGCCCACACATGTCAGCAAGATTTCCTCTAGATATGCCATCATCCATGTCAGAAGTATGGGAGGGGAGTTTTAAGGAGATGGCTACAAATGACTGCAAAGTGAGACTTTTCCCTGTGATATTCCAAGGACAAGGTTAACACAATGATCTTCATAGGTTTCATGGAAGATAGCTTCTCTGTAACTTCTTAACAGGTAGTTGAGCACTTGCATTTGAAACTATTGTGATACTTCAGCTAAAATGGATAGTTGGTGTGAACACATCTGGATGACATCTGTCATCTCTAGCACTGTCACAGAAGGACTCTAAGGTTTAGAAAATCACTTTTTAACTTTTCAGCCTACTTTGAATTGTGATCAAGATCTATCTTGGGCTGGGATTCATACAATCTGATTTTAGCCAGGCTTGACAGCTAGTTTAGTATGATTGTCAGTTATTCCCCCTATCCTAAGATAAGATGAGCCAGATGAATTGTCTGTCTCTCTTGTCTGACTAGATGACTAGTTTTGATTAAACCTTCTTTCAAGCTTAGGTGAGAGGAATCCTTTGGTGTAGAGGCACTTCGCAATATTCTCTATTGCTTCCACCCTAACTCCATCAGGATTTAGCTTCAGGTGTCTGGAATTAAAAAACAGTAGTCCAGTCCTTAATGTCAAAGATCCAGTTAATATCTTTTTCTCGCATTGGTTCTATCTAGCTCTGATCCACGAATATCAGCAAAGCTAGGCCAGTGGTTTGCTCCAAGCAGCTCTGCTGAGAAAAGAGATAGCAGAGCTTTTAGCTTGGAGGCTAATCCTTTTGAAAGCTGGGGGATCATAGCAATGATCCTCATCTAAGACAGCACGAACTATCTCACTGCTTCATGTTACTGACTGATAACTGGAGCAGAGCTGGCTGTAGTTTTGGAGGCAGATGCAAAGAAATTCTTCCAGATGGAAGCCAGAGTGAAGCATGCAAGACACCATCTGGAAAGAGAGGGGCCTTGCTGTGCAGATGCACATTACAAAAATGATAGAAATATAAAATTGGAAAAAACCATATATGGTGAATGGGTTAGTTCACTGAGTGTCTTGCTGCTGACTTCCAAAGAGTGCATTGTGCACAGCAGCATGTAGCCTGGTAATAAAGTCCAGAGTAAGAATCTATTTCCACCTTTCTGGATTTAGCTGGGCTTTTTTTTTGAGTCACTGGTTATTTTGCAGCGTGGGGTTTAGCCAGATTTTGCACCCATCTGAATGTCATATTCCCAAGAGCTGTTCCAAATGGTGAGAGGTTTGGGCTTTTGCATTATACAGCTCCATGCACTCCACTGTATTTTTCCCAGGAACTGAAATGACAGACAGGAGGCTTCATGCAGTGGATAGGGGGAATTGCACCATGGAGTTAAAGAATGTGATTCTTAGAAAGTACTTTTCAGTTTGATATTGGACGTGTCACTTCACAAGAGTCTTATGGAGTCAGAAATAAAGAATGGATGAGCAAGAGGAAGTGAGAAAGCAAGGGTGGTCTGGCTGGTGAACATGAGAATCCCCCCAAACAGATCTCTCTCTTTCTGTGTTATCTTCCAGGCTATTTCTATATTGGTATTTACAATTGATCTTAGGGTCAGGCAAAGCTCATGCCAGTGGCTCTTTGTAGTAGACCTGTCATCTCAGCCTCTGGCAGTAATCTGTCCCAAGATTGGAGGCTACTGAATTACCACTGGTTGCCTGACTGTTCCTCTCTGGAGTGTGACGGGAACTCATCTGCACATCATAGCCCTCTAGTTTGCCTTGCCAGGCAGATGACTTGTCATTTATCTTGAAACAGCATCGTTTATAGAATATTAATTCACAACAATTTGAGGAGTACTGGACGTGAATTCATTACAGACTAGGAAGGACAGTTTTCTGAGGCAGATCTTCAGTGCAATCCTGTCTGTAGATTAGTGAATACATTTATGTTCAAGAGCCATCAAACCTCAGGCAGGCTACATCTGCCACATAATTTTTTAAAAACTTTTTGTCATGGGAACAAACATGACAGAAGCCTGAGAGAAGCAGAAATAACAATGATCCATTTCAGCTACTCTTCAAATACCCTAATGAATTTGAGACCACACATGGATGGAGTCAGAACTGCTTGGTTGTGTGTCACAGTCCATACTGTCCTCACCTCAAATAAGGACTTACTTTTAGGACCTTTTTTCTTTCAGGTGGTAGACCTTTGCTGTCTGGAAGCCAACAAGTGTAAAGGAGTTGCTGAACAGTGCCTGTGACTGTACAGCAACAAATGTGTGAAAACGTGAGTATCTTGTAATATAAATTCAGTGATTTATCAAACTCCAACAGTCCACAAAGAAAACTCAAAGCTCTTTCATATTGTTCTGCTGCCATTAGGACAGCAAGACTAGAACAAGGTAGCGTAAAGCTGGGATAATGGCTTGAGTGGTCATGAGAAAGCTCTCAAATTGGATTTTGTGTTACAGGAGAACTGGCATTCTGGGTATGTAATGAGTATGCGTATTTCTGATGGGTGTACTGGGGCTTTGGTCTTGCCTTTGTTTTTAAAAAACTGTGACAATGCAAAGCTGACAGCACTTCTCATTAGTTCTCTGGGCTCTCAGGCATGAAGCCTCAGGATCTTCAGGCTCTTATCTCCTCTGGGATAGAAACTCCAATGGTTCTCCCATTCTTAGCCCAGAAAATTAGACTGCAAACACTGTGCTTCAGGCAATTTTGCTGCAGCTGAGCTTAGTGGACTTAAGAGATATAACTCCATTATAACAGCTCACAACCAGTAGTAAACATCCAGCTGTAGGAATCTCAACAGAAATAGTAATTGAGATTTACACTCCTGGAGGGATGACTTTTGACCATTTAGAAAATCCATTAAAATCTACACAAATCCCTGGAAAAATACACAGGTTTTTCTTGCTTAGAGAAAGTCACGCTGAAGTGTCAATGGACACAGAACAACTCTGAAGAAATTATGAGAACAGGGACTGTGATGTATCAAAAATCAGGATAAGAGTGCTGGGGGAAAAGGTCTTTGAGTCAAGCCTTGATGAATCTTAATGTGAAGATATGATCTAAACCACTGTTTTTCATTCATGCCAACTAAAATAGAGGTTCAAGTTTTTCACGTATAGCCCTAGAAACCTGCTGTTGTTTGAGATTAAATGTTTGCACTGCTTTCAGGTGAACCACTAGAGAGTACACACACTAATACCAAGAAAATATGAAATGAAAAAAATCACAATCAGGTAGTACTTAAAGTGGGTGGATAATCGGTGGTAGGGCTCTGAACCCGGGGGGAGCTGGGAGCTTTGCAAAGGAGTGGGATCCCACTGACCAGCTGAGTGATGGTTTCCTGCTCGCACAGCACTACAGGTAGACAGCAATTCCTGTGTCTTGCTGGCTTTGTGCAGGAAAGCTGGACTATTTCTTCTAGGTGAGATGGTGCCAAAGGGCTCCTGCTGAGTTTCTGAAAGGACTGCACAGAAGGCTAAAAGCAGCTGGCCACACAGCCAGGTCATCAGCTGGCCAGCCATATATGTGGGGCTCTGGTTCAGCAGCCAGCTGCATCCCCAAAGCCCATGTCAACTCAGAGGCAGTGGGAAGAGTGACTTGGCAGCTGCTCATCAGCCATGTTCTACCCCATGGATGGCACTGTCTCCTGATGTGGTTTTGTAGGTGATGAGAAGGCAGGTGCTTACCTAAAAACTGTTAATAGTTCCTGACTTTGCACTCTGAGCACCAGACTCCAGGTGTAGTCAGAGGCATTACTTTGCTGGTAAGACTGTGAGTTTTTGTTCAGATTAACCAACAAAAACCATCATACTGGAAAAGATGAGAGCAAGGAGTTTGGAAGCTAAGCCTTTTTTCAGTGTTACTCTTAATGGTGTTTCTAGGCTGGAGCAGAGAAGCTGAGAGCAGCAATTCAAATTTTCAGCTTCCCTATTAAGCAGTATTAATTAGGGTCTAATGTCAATTGACTGCACTGTGCTTTACTGACACCTGACAAACTGGAAAAAATGAGCAGCTTTGCAAATCTATTCTTTATATACTGACAAAGATGAATACATCAATAAGCAATAAGATGGAAATTACAATATAGAACTGAAAGCTGTCACAATACTGGACAGATGTACATGAGTGATCAAAGAATAAACAAATCATTAAGCGAAACAGTTTCCTTCTGGTACCATTACTTCCATGAAGAACTGAAAAAGTGCAGCCAGTCATTTAATGATTTTAATTTTTTGGTTCTGTATCATTCTGAATATCCCATTTCCAAATATGAGCAATAGTGTAAGAAAGTGTAGGAAATGTCCTATTGTATGAGAGGAACAGCCCAGTACTGTCTGTCCGTCAGAGACAGCAGAAGCTGCTATTTAGGAAGAACACAGAAGCATGATTGCATCCTTCAGTCCATTCCCCTGTATCCCTGGCGCTCCCAGTTGCTGTATTTAGGATATCAGAGGGCACGTCCCTGCCTAGTCCTCCAAGTATCCATTCAGACACCTGCTGTGCAGGAATTTGTCTTATCTCTTTGACATCATGCTAATACTATTAGTGTCCACAAGTGCCTGTGGCAGCCAGTTCAGTTGTTCATTGCTGTGTAATTACTTTGATTTAGTACTGCAGCTCCATATTCACTTTATTCACCCTCTTCATGAATTTTATCTGCCCCAGCCACCTTTTCTCCAAACTGAAGACATTTTTTTTAGTCTCTCATGAAACAGCTTCTTCCCCTTGATCATTTTAGCTGCCCTGTTTCTCTTCTCTGCCTCAACTACTTTTTTCTTGAGGTGTGGAGACTGGGACATCCACAGTACTCAAAGACATGAGCATGATCAACTTGAATATAGCTGCAAAACGATGCTGTCTTGGCTTCTGCTGCACAATGTCCTGATGACTTCTAAGAACTGTCACCAACAACTCCAAGATCTCTTTCTATAGGTGTCAGTGTCTGTTCTGAGTTCAGCCTCATGTAGGCATGGTTTATATTCTTTTCTCCTAGATGTACCAACTAAAATTTATCTAACTTGAAGTTCATCTGTAGTTTTGTGCCCACCACTTAGTTTTGCGAGGTCCTCTGAATCTGCATAATTTTGATGCATTTTCTAGCTGTCAGAAAGCCTGGCTCAGTTGGAGGAAGCTTCTGATGCACAGGTTTCCATAGCCATAATATAGCAGGGAGCCAGTGGTAAAATTCTGAACTGGAAACACCTAACTCTCTCTGCCTTCTGGGAAAGCAGTCAGACATGTTCTAGCTCCAGTTCCTAAGGGGATATAGCACTGTGCCTAATTTTACATGTATCAGAAATCCCAAGGAAAGGCTGCATACACCTAAAGTTAATATCTCAATACCTTCTTAAACCATGTCCTTCATTATCTAACAACCTGCTTAGGTTACTCAAGCCCTTGATTCTCTCTCATACACACAGATTTTATTGGGTTGGAAGAAGATTTCTCTGAGACCTACAAGGGGTCTTCATCTCAGCAACATGCTGTATAAACTGTCATCTTCAAAGATGGTGACAAGCTGACAGCTTCCTAATAAGAGCCTAATACATTTCACTGCTGCCTCAAGGTGGGCAGAAGAACTCTTTTGCAAGTGCTGCAAATTAAAACCAGCATGTCTTTGTAATATGAGATAGTGATGTGCTGGGAAGGAGGTACCTGGCATTGACAATAGGCAATGAAGTTGTTCAGTTCAGTGGGAAAAGTAGATGCCGATTAGAAATGTGCAGTGAGCTGTCTGTGTGTGCTATCAGGCATCTGTATCGAATCACCACCTTTTTTCTGTGACACAAATGAAATCTTGGCCACTGGGAAGCTGATTTTTAGTGATAAAAACAGATTCCTTTATTTAGTTCATAAGGCAGCAGGTGGTGTTTAGCCCAGTTTGTGTTTTAAGAGGCATCAGAAATGATCTGACTGGGAGTTTGTACACAGCTTCAACTTCCATGTTTGTGAACGTCTACTTAAACCAGCATTTTGAGACACCCCCAGCTGTACCTCCACAGCTCCTTCATGACGCTTTTCTGTAGTAGAGACAAAAAGTACCAGAATATTGATTTTCTCCACTTTCCCAAAACAGCCTTGAATTAATTACTGTCTGTGGGGATGAGATGCAAAACAAAGCATAAAGATAAAATTATTTGCAAATATACCTGCTGGCTGGTGAATAACTGTAGTCATTCCCTCACCTTGTGATCTATAACGTGATCAATAACAGCTTATTGACAGTTCATTAAAAAATTATTCCCTGTGTTTTTGTCTAATTTTTTGTTAATAGGCTGACATTATCTTTTATTGTCTACTGTCTAACCGCACACATTTGTTCTGTCACAGCTTGCTTGTTCACAGGAGAACAAGCAGTTCAGAGTAGAAAAATCCATATTCCATCAACAGTCCTTATTATTTTATCAGCTCCCCTTCACATATTTTTCTAGTGACACTGTGAAAATTACTTTCTGAAAGTCGTTTATTGGCTATTGAGTTTGTATGCTCTTTCTTAGCAAAGAATGTGCATAACTTTCTATTGATAGATCTTAAAAATGTTTGTCATATCATGTCAACTGCTTCAAGATGTGAGCTGGTGCAGAGCCTAAAAATAGCTACTTGAAGATGATTGGACTGGCCTAAAGCCAGGCTGGGATCAAGGATGAATAAATGTAACTGAAATTCACTTTTGCTCACTTGTGTCCTAAACTCTGATTGAAGACTGGATGAAACTAATTCAAATGATACAGCTGT
Source organism: Pandion haliaetus (assembly GCA_013401275.1). Taxonomy (NCBI): domain Eukaryota; kingdom Metazoa; phylum Chordata; class Aves; order Accipitriformes; family Pandionidae; genus Pandion; species Pandion haliaetus. The sequence goes on along the minus strand of VYZV01039202.1, from coordinate 295,937 downwards.
GTATAAAAGAGTCAGAATGAGAAGAGAGTGACACTTTTACTCCAGTTCCCCTGTTGTTTTCATCACTGACTGCAGTAGCATATTGCCCACATTTTAGGCACTACAGAGTCTGTAAAACAAAGAAGTCGGCAGTTACTGAAGAAAACAGTGGAAAGTTGTTTCCCCAAATGGAGAGTAAGAGAAAGAGGTGGAGAGGGATCTGCCTACCTAATTCCCAAACTGCAGCTTTGTACAGTATCTTTTCTGCAGTTGAACCCTTCTTTAAAGATAGAATGGCATGTTCCTGAGCTAATTGGACACCTGAGTCACACGAATCATCAGAATCACCATAGTGATAACAAATACATAATTTGGAAAAAAAATCAGCTGTTTAAGATAGACCACCAGTGCCCCTTAAATAGATGCTTGCTTAACATTTGCAGTTTGGAAATCTCCATGAATAGCAATTCTAATGAATGAAATGCCAAGTAATCCCATCTCCTTGTGTGGCTGGCTTTGACATTTCCAAGCATAGCCTCTCTCCTGGGCCATCATTTTGCACCCACACTTGTCTGACAACTTGCTGAAGAAATGCATCCAAACAGACAATGAAATGCCTGGATGATTTATGCAGGAGGGAAGTAAACAAAATATCACTGAGAATAAAACCTTTCCAAATGCAACTATAAAAAGCAGTATCAGACAGTTCCAAGTGCTGGAAAATTGCTTTTCTCACAAATGCTGCTTGGCTCATTTCAATTCACTCTTTTGGGATAAGATTTTTCTTAATGAGGTTTCACTGGACTTTGATTTAAACATCTGAAGGCTCCACAACAATTGTTGCTAGGCATTTGCTGCTGTTCATGTTTGGACAGTTAGCTCATAGCCATGGCACAGAGAGAGTGATTTTCTTAGAAATCTGCTGAGAATAAAGACATTCAGTAAATCTACAGGACGGGGACTGTGAAAGTGTCAAGTTCTCTTCCTGTTCTATCGGTCAGTTTTCATAAATGATGATTACATTTGCGCATATTACAGCTAGAAGTTGTTTTGCCTAGGAAATTCTCCATACTTTAATTTTCACTTGGACCCTCAGTCTTATCTCCTTTCAAATAAACCATTGGTTCCCAGTGTTAATCTTTGTATGTTCTGTCCTTTTGCCTTTTCCCTTCATCCCCATGTTACCTCTCCCTTAACAACAAAATGCAAGAATGAAATGCAAATGGTGATTTGCCCCGTTTTACCCAGACAGTATGTTGAGAAGCTATGTACAAAATCTGCTGTGCTGTTCAAACAAATGACACATTCATTAGATTCAGCTGAGCATGGGAGGAATATTGAAGATGATGTGCAAACTGTAAACAGGTCACCTTCTTCAAGATAAAATGGTTTATTTCAATGCAAGACATAATTAAATGCAATTTCTTTGAACTCTCCCTTTTGTGGTTTAATGTATGCTTATTTAGGAAAACAAGATAATTTTTTAGCAATTCTGACCTTCCTACTTGTGGATATATTTGTTCTAAATTTCTTTTTGGCTCCCAGGGAGCTTATAATTTACAGATCGGGATTTTTCTATGTGACATAGAATGACATCCTAGTTTGAATGCATCTGTTTCAAATGAAAAGATTAAAATATGGAGAGCTGTGTCTCCCACTTGTGAAATGCAGTTCCTGATGAATATACTGATTTCCCCATTGTGTGAGAAACTGGTAATACACTATGAAAAACTGTATGAAATATGTTTCAAATTGCAGAAATGATTTCTATTTGCAGAAAATTCCACCTCTATGGAATAGATTAATGCAGCCTAGCAGTGGGCCAAGGCAAGTGAAATAATTTAAAATGTGGGCATGTCCAAAACACTTTTCTGGTGAAAAAGTAATTGTTTTGAAAGTGCCTAATGATCCAAAAATTGGGTTGATAGTTCTCTAAGTTTTCAGATCTGTAGATGCTGACAGAGCAAATTTAAGAATGGACAGCAACTTTGTTTTTAGTGTCTCCTTTTTCAGACTTTCTAAAACAGACTTCTGTCTGAAAACCATTAATCATTAGACAAGCACAGGGTAAGGGATAATGCTCTAGAGAGCTTTCCATCTAGATAGGCGAGACACATGGCACAGAAAAGCAGAGGACAGAGACATTTGAACTAGGTGCATCTTAGGCAACCAAAACCTTCTCAGCTCCTTTTTACTCTGAGGCATCAGAATATCATAGGTGCCATATTTTAGTTATTTATTATCGTAAGGTTTCCTAGATGTTTATAATCACTCCTGTGTACCAGCCTAGAGTGTCCCAGGTTTGATAGGACTGAGTAGCTTGTACATATCTCCACCTGAGATTGAGCAATTGGGTGCTTCTCTGTCCCAGGCTCCAAAGGGAGGAGGTCTGGGCTTCCTGGGGATGCTCAACATCTGTCTTGTCAGCTTCTTTTGAAATATGGTTGTTAGAAGGAAGAGGTGATGGTGACAGAACCCTGTCATAGTGAGACAAGGGAATGATGGAGGGTCAGCCCTCCCTTTGCTCAAAGGGATTGAATCCAGCCCTTGTTTGCAGGCTCTGGATTACTCTGGAGAGGATGCATGTGAGAGCAGGTGGAGGAGGAGGAAAGTCTGTTTTCCACCTGTGCTCGGAAGCTGCACTGCATGTGTGAAGACTTTAAGATTCACAGCAGTGCTCTGCCTGGTGACCAGGGCACTCCCCTGAGAAAAGAAGTCCTAAATTTTGTATTAATCTGCCGGGAGGAGGAATTCCTGCCGGTGGAGGAGGGACTGAGTGTACCACCCCCCTCCTTTGGTGATGCTTCTAGCCACTGGGTATTGTATCAGGCAGGATTACTGTCACCTTCTCATTCTCCAGTGACTGCATTTTAGTCAGTCATTCCTGCCAGCCCTGTGAAGGGAAGAAAATTATCTCAGATTAATCCCTGTTCCCTGAATTTCCCTGTTGACAGCCCTAGGCTGATGTTGGCTTCTTGTTTTTGAACCATACATTCCCTATACACCATGTAGGGACCTTTAGTGCCTATTACCCCTAGGGTGCCTAATATTTAAGCAGCAAAACACCTAAATTTATTTACTGGATCTGGCCTAAAATGGTTTCCAAGATCATACTGCATATCAGCAAAAGAAACAGGACAAAAATTTACTGAATACTGATTGCAATTAATAACCAGATAAAAGTAACCAAAAGCTTGCAGGAGTGTTGTGAACCTAGGAAAGCACTTGTTTGCTCTTACTCCCCTCCCTCCTCTCCCCCTGCAAAAGCCCTGCTTTGTCTGTACAGAGGGAGAATGGGTGAGAGCAAGGTGGTGTTCATCCTCCTAGTCTTTGCCATGGAGAAGTCAGCAGGTTTTCAGACACGGGAGTAATGCATCCTTATGATGTCTTGACTCCAGGCTGGAAAAGAACCATCTGTTTGTTATACCACACACTGAGCCTGTGCTTTCGGCAATCTTCTGGGCTCCAATGAAGCCAGCTAAGCCTTACTCTGGGGACTGCATACAATGGGGTATGAGGCTAATTCTCATATTGGAAGCTGGTGAAAACAGGTCCAGAGAAGATATGCAAAACACATATGTATTAAAACCAAGCCTTCTACTGCCTAGAAACTAAGAGAGTAGCTCTAGAAGCAGCATAGGGGGGAAAAAACGATATTATGTGATACTCAGTGCATGGAGAAAGAAGCATGTTGAGAGGATGCTAAGTGAGAGCATGTACTGTGCAGAAGAGTTGGGGGGAGGAAGGGAGATGCAGCTCCAGAACGTGGTGGGTGGGAAAGCTGATCCCAGCAGAATGAGGACAGGCAAATTAATCTCAAGAGATGGTCACAGCAACAGTGACAAACCTTAATTTCACAAGGTGTTTCTTATTTCTGCATGTGTGTACATGTGCATATGTAAATAACAACATTGCAATTTGAATCAAGAAAACCACATCCTATCTTCAGATGAGAGAAACTGCAGATACGGGGGTGGAAGTGTCATCTGCACTGGGTGTTGAGACTTCAGATTCAATGACAGGTGATTCCTTACTCCCTATAAGTAATACAAGCACTTAGCCTGTTTGCATTAGGCTCTGGGATTTTTTTTGCCTGATGGATTATTGCAGTCAATCATGGCATATACTGCGACACTAATAGCTAACCACTGAGGCACTCTGCAGTAAAGAAACATGGACCTGTGGTATTTCAGTTAACTAAAACTAGCATTACATTAATGTCAAAATGAAAATGCTTAAAATAGACCCTCTTTACTGGCAAATTCTCATTTAACAGAATAACTCTTCAAGAGGGTGCTAGTGCTAAAAGCTTTGAAGGTAAAATTATAGGAAGAAGAGATCACAAAACAAGATGTTGACCTCAATGTAGAGCAAGCCTATCAGGTAGGTACAGGGAGACCTGGGGTCTTTTGTTCATGCTCCAAGTTGTTAGATGCAAAAGACTTCTGGTTGAGATGTCACACTCACTCATTAAGTCAGTGCTATGCAGAATAAAATACATTCTGACTCAGATAAGCTTAAAAAGCCAACCCAGCAGGGCATATTAGGAGACTAGCACCGATTTTGCCTGGGTTACGTTAGAGAAGTAAGCCTTTGTATGTGCATACATACACACGCGTACATATGTATGTAAAATGCAACTCAAATATATATTATATATACACATAAAATGCAGTTTATTATTTCCAAATGCATCTTAAAAATAGAAAAGTAAATATTTGAATATGTTTTCTGAAATTTCATTACCAATAAGTAGTGGCAGTGGATCAAGCTTTTGAAGGAAAAAGGAATCTGGTGATCCAGGAAGCTGAGCTGCCTGCATGTCACCCTCCCTACCAGCTTGTGTGGAGACACAACTTCACTAGCAGTGGTGTACAGCTGCAGCACTAGAGATGATTTGCACCTGGACAAATCCAAAAGATCAGGGAGGAGCTGAGTCTGCCTGCATCTGCCCATATAGACATGCCAATGGATGGCAGGCACGTGCTATTGGCAAGGACCAATGCCAATATTCACATATGGCACTATAATTAAGTGCCCCAAAACAGGCATTGGAGGGAGCACCAGTGTAAATCTTTATGATAAGAATGCTTTGATTTGTGCTTCACTGCAAAGCAACGTGAAAAGATGAAATTTGGTGGTGGCAGAGCTCTGGAGGGCCCCACACTTAGGAATGAAAGAAACAGAGGCAGAGCATCGAATGCATGCGTGCAGAGGGGTGAGATGGGTGCTCATGACAGTGGTAGAGGGGAAATAGTAAGTGGCACGATCATGTCTGATATAAAGGGTGACAGAGAAGTCCAGACTGTAAAGGGTTTAAAACGGATTAGTGACCAGTGTTTGTAAATCTGGCCAGACAAGGGTTGAACTAAGATGAGCAAAGAGGTCTACCAACTGCAATGTGTTTAGGGAAGCTGACCTAAAAATCAAGGGTCTTTCAAGGAACCCTCAGATGTTGGTGTATGCAATGCATGTAGGTATGTGTATTTCTCAGTTCCACTAAGAACTTCATACCTTGAAATTTTTATGGTCTACTTTAGTTGAAAAGTTTTCTTTTTGAATACTGGTAGTCTTGAAGTAACAGCATTGAAGATGGTGTTCCTAATTAGGGTGATCACACAGTTGTAATGATTTAATTTCAAATTTTGAATGATATTATAACTGATCTAACATTTTAATAAATAGCAAGGCAGGTCTGGAGAGTCAGTTTATCTGCAGTCTGCTATTAAATACCTGCATGTGTGCTGGATTCAAGGAACATCTCTGTCTTTAATCCAGACATGTAAAAAGAAGACTGTGTTTCTAAAGATTTCAAGAAACATTGAAGGTCAGAAGAAAAGTTGAGTAAACAGACATTTAAAAAATTATCTTCTGACCTTGTTCAAATATTGTGCTTTTTTCTTCAGAATCTTTACTTAATCTTTTAAATTAACCTCACAATAATAAAGATGATAGAGTACAGAAATGCTAAAATGTAAGGTAAAAGGTATCAGCTTTTTAATTAACCACCTGTATGCTTATTTTGCTAAAGATTACAGTCTGTCTTGTGAACACAGCTACATGAAGAAATCAAGAGACTGAGCTCTTGTGCTGTGAATTAACAGAAAATGTGAGCTCTGTTTTGAGCTCTGCTATTGATCTGCCACTTGATCTTGGGCAAGTCATTTCACCTTTCTCTGCCACTGTTGGGTGTTTGTTTTTTCCCTGTTCTTCTGCCTCATCTGGCTATGCTGACTACTCCTCTGAACAGTTGTTCCTGGTGTGAATGGCCAGTGCTGAGCAGCCTGAAGCCTTGGTCATGCCTACTGCGCTAAAAAAGGTGCCTAACTCTTTAAAGTCTGAGGTACTGTGAGGGCAGCTTGAGGCCAGCATTGGACTCAGCACAGAGGGATGCTCACTTGGAAAGGCGCTGCCCAGGGGGCTCAGCATTCCTAGCTCAAGTCTGCATCGAAGGGACAGGGGCAATGCATGCAAGCGCACGATTGTCAAACACGGAATTTTGTCATTGCCAGTGGCAAGGGAATGCAAGGCAACATGAAGTGCTCAAATAATTGATTCCAGCTCAAATGTCTTGGTTAAAATACTTCTGCAAAATAAAAGGCTTGTGGTCTCTAATGATTACAGATTTAATTGCACAAATGCACCTCAACGTGAGAGCAATCACCTGCACTGCCAGAAGGGGTCAATGGATCGCGAGCAGCCTGTGCTAAGAAACCATTCCGGGATACCTGCGTGAGAACTGTGCTCCGCACCTCAGCTGCAGGGGAGACATAGTAAGACATCTACTGGCTTGCACACCCAGTCAGGGTAGAGCTGTCTAATGAATTACCACCCGCCTGCATGCTCAAAGCCTGTGGCGAATGGGAGGCAGTTTGACTTAGTTCGGCAATAAAAGATAGATAATCTTAGATCAGATTGCTGTAGCTGTGGGTTAATAGCTTGTACATAAATGACTCCTGTGACTGAGCCCACGTGCAGTGACTCGCTAAGCCACTGAAACTTGAGTGTGCCCGTACACCAAATACTGCTTGTATGTGCAAATTTGCATCAAGATTTACAAAACCAGGTGCCACAACTTTATATTTGCAGCAGTTAAATAATCTATCAATTTTCTAAGGAATGCTAAGGCTCTAGCAGTGACCCCCAGTTTTATCTCCACAACCAAATGACTAGGTGAAGCTGCAGTGGGAGCAGCTAAGTATTCAGTGTTTTTCAGATCAGGCCAATATTCTTTACAAATACGCTGTATTGACCTGTGTCTGTATAATTGCATATTTTCCTAAAACTGAGGTGCACAGAGATAGCACTAGTTTTAATGTAGCCTTCGTTTTCAAATATATCACTCTCACAAATACATGCAGGAGGAAATTGAATCTTGGAAGTCATAAGGTTGTGGGGCTTAAAAGTCAATATCCTGCTGAAGATTCCACTTAAAAGAACAATTATTTTTCAGTCTGGATTCCTGTCTTCCACTGCACATCAGAAATATTTAACATAGTTCACACAATTCAATCTCTATTGAGCATTAAAGTTATTTTATAAGTAAAAAACCCCCAGTGTGAACGGATCACCAGGACTGCAGTCTCTGCGCTTGTATTAGCAGGGAATTTTTATTTTTTGGGAAATGCTTGAAATTTTTCCTCCTAGTTTGGTCACCCAAACTTGCAGAGCTGAGCCATGCTTTTTCTTATTGCCATTGGTAATAAAGGTTGGATTATTCTCCTGGCTTCTGAGGGAAACCTTATTATTACTGGGCAGCTGTCACTGAGAGACAGTTTACATTCAATTTGATAGATTATGCAATTGTCCTGGTTCTGACATAACTGCAGCATCGTGTCAGCAACTGTAAACACACAGCTGCAGGAAACATGCACTAGGGAGGCAAAGGAAGGGAAATCGCTTCTTCAAGGGGAAAAAATGAAATCTGGATCAAACCTCATGAAATCAGACTGTATTTGGTTTTAAGGCATTGTTGGCTTGGTCTTACAGCTTTTCTTCCGTTTCTCATTGCTGGCATTTAGTGATGATCCTCAAAGCTAGAATCTCTCATTGAGATGCTGAACTGATACATAGAGGGAAAGCTTTATAGGTGAAATGGAGCTGTGTATGTGTTAGTAACCCCGCAGCAAAACCTAGGATTCTCAGCTATAAATGGATATGCTAATGAATGACAAGGTTTCACCCCACTATTAATTTGGTTTTTTTATTTAGATCCCTAGCGTTATTATAATAAAAAAGGCTCATCAGGTATGGTCAAAGAGCAAGCAGCTGGGACATGGCTTCTGCTTTCCTGACATCTCTCTGACATTCCTCCCTGCTGCATACAGGCTGTTACGAAGCTAGACTAGCTGCTGAGGACCCTAGGAAGCCTGGACACCACCCCAAAAGGAGACCACAACTGATATCCCTAACTGGGCATATCCTTCCTAGGCCAGCAAGAACACAGAAAAGAGGGAAAGTTCCTTGCCGCAAAGAATACAAGTGAAAGAAGGAAGTGATATATAGTGGGAATGTGAAAGATGAAAAACTATGTAAACATTAATCTGTCTAAACAGTGGCTAGAAGAGTGTGGTCTTTGTCTCTTGTCACTTTCAGGTAAAAAAGACAGGATGGTTGCACGCAGGTACTATCATAGCAACAGTTTGTTTTCCAGGATGGTGGTGTGCCTTAGGACAGTCAGTAAGGCACTCCACAGGAAAAAAAAGATTTAAACACAGAAATACACAGGGTGTCCTATTCAAGGCTCAGGAAGGAGTTGGAGTTGTCTAGCTGCACCCCAAAAATCATCTGAATGGACAGGGTTTCCTGTCCATTTGTTAACCTGATCTTGCAGGACCGTGCAGTAGGCAGCACTGTCAGCTGGCAGCGGTGTGACTGAGGCATAAGCTTCCAGGCATCTTTCACCAGCATCTGGAACCAGGAGGTGGTTTTCTCAAGGTCTAAATACGAATTGGTGCAAAGGGTGTTGAGGAGGTCGGGGCCTTGACTTTTCAGCTCATCCTCGCTGTGGTGGAGGAAGCATAGGATGTCCTCCACCAGCTGCTCCCTTATGCACATGCACTGTAGCTGCACACGGAGGCAGGAGTCGCTGGTCAACATCTCCTTTGCGGTGGCTGGCTCCAAGCAGAAGGTGTGCCCAGGGGGAGGCTGTAGGGGCACGAGCAGGCAGTAGAGGACATTGTCCTCCCGGGCACTCCACCCTTCACAGACACAGCCCACCCCAATGGCTGGCTGCAGCCGTGGCTTGAAGTTATTCCCGGAAAGTCTTCGGCAGGTGCTAAGAAGTTCGTCTACCAGCTCCTCCACCAGCTTGCACGTGTTGGGCATGTACAGCACTGGCCACTGGGTGTGATCGACCACACATCTGCCCAGATCCCCTGTGTCACCAGGGTCCTTGTTGTCTTCTTCTTCTACCTCTTCCTCTTCCTCCTCGCCTTCACTTCCAGGGCTGCCCTGCTTGCAGCTGCTTCCTGGCTTATGGCTCCTTTTTCTGGTCCTCCAGGAGAGCCACAGGAGCAGGAGCAGGGCTCCTGCCCCAAGAGCAGAAGCCCAGAAGCACCATTGCTGGAAGGTGGCAAGGAGCAGGACTTTCCTGGCCACCCCGTTCTGTTCCTGGGTCTGCTCCATATCCTGCAGCAGCTAAGTCATCTTCCAGCTCAGCTGCTGTGTGAGGTGCTGCATGAGCCTGTGCGTGGCCGCATGCAGCTCTTCACCCATCTGCAGTGTGTTCTGGACAATGCCCAGCACAGCTAGGGTGAGGAAGACAATGACAGCCATGGCTTGCAGGAGAAGAAATGGAAGGGGTCTCAGTGGGGGTGGGCAGGAGGGAGCTGGCAGTGGGGGGAGTGGGGGTGGAAGCCACAGGGACCTGAGGAAAGGTAAGAGAGGGAGTGAGAGAGGTGGGAGGCACCCATCCTCAGCAGTGGCACCATGTCCTGCCCACGGTGTTCCCCTGAGCGACTGGACCCTCACTCCAGGGTGACCCCTCCTGCCCCCACCCAGGGACTGGCATTTTTGCCCCAGCCCCAGCATCCAGCCCAGGCTCCCCTCCGCATGCACACTCACCAGTTGCACAGGCTGCACTGGAACAGCCCTGCTCGCTGGGGACCCTGGTGACAGCCCCAGACATTGTGACCCATCCTGTGGTGTCACAGGCTCCAGACCCACATCACAGATCTCCTCTCCTCTCCCTTTTCTTTTCTTCTCTCTTTTTTATTGCCAGAGAGAGCATCTGAGGAGGTTTGGGAGGGGCCAGGAGGAATGGTGGGTGATTTAATGGTGGCATAATGGCTACTAGTGGTCGGTCACTCGCTGAGGTGATCAGCTCCGTGCTGGCATGTTCCGCAGCAAAGCAGAAGATCGTGGTGTACAGGGTGGTTTGCTGAACCGGTGAAAAGCCAGAGATGTGGAGAGAGTTGCCAAGAGCTGGCAGCTGTCTCAGAGCGGCTGACAAGGCTTGGGAGGGGCCAGGAGCAACTGCAGCTAACTCTCGCACTTGTCAAAGTGGGGTAGCCCAGAATGTGGGATGGCTTTGTCTGGGAGCCAAATGGAGGCATCTTCCAGCTGAAACAAAGTGATGTCCACCCGCTGCAGCTGCATTAGGTGTGGCTGAAACCCAGATGGAAGTGATAAAGCTTCCTCATGTGGACACTTACACCCAGACAGTCCTCCCAGTAACTGAAAGATCTGCTCAGACCTGAAGTTGCATGGAGCTCCCCTGGAGTGCCTTGAGGACAGCTTCCTAGTACAGATGATGGAGGGCCTGACACCAGGGGAGGTGCTGCTGGACCTATAGCTCACTAATGCAGAAAAACATCGGAGAGGTCAAGATTGGAGGTAGCTTGGGCTGCAGTGATCATGCCCTGGTAAAATTCTCGATCTTGAGGGGTGCAGGATGGGTAAAAAGTAGAGTCAGTACCCTAAACCACTATATTGGGTGTCCGTGGTAAGGTGTGGGCAGCCGGCAGCTGCAGAGGGGCCTATGTGAGAAGAGACCAGAGCCAGCTCTGTGACAGACACAGACTTCCCTGCTGCAGTCCTACTGCAGGAGCTGAGCCCAATAGCCAAGCTGGTGGCACTTCTGTGAAAACTTATTTAGGAAAGGGAAAATGCAGCACAGCAGTGAGAAGTTGTGAAAAAACCTGTAAGAAACAGCCCTGCAGACACCAAGGCCAGACAAGGAGGGTGGCAGGGTGCTCCAGGGGCTGGAGCAGATAATCCCCTGCAGCCCATGGAGAGGACCATGGTGGAGCAGCTGTTTACCTGCGGTCCATGGGAGAGATCATGGTAGAGCAGCTATTTCCTTGCAGCTGACCAAGAGGACCACAGTGGAGGTCCTAAATGAAAAAAATTGCCATTTTGGAACAAACTTTAAAATTTTGTTTAGAAAGCATCCTGGGGGAAGTTTTCTTTTATATAAAACTAATTGCTTAGCTTGACTTTTATTCATGAAAAAATGTCTTTCCCTTAGAACCTAATTATCTGTCTCATTGACAATTCTTCATTAAAAATTGCCATATTCTTATACCAATATTTCAAAAACTATGGAGATTTGGCAGTTTAAACTCTGAACTGGAACGGAAACTTTATGGAGAAAGTAAACTAAGCCATTGGAAGGTACTGGCAATTTTGTTGTTTCTGTCTAGTGTCTCTCTCTAGGCAATGATGAATCATTAAGGCCTTCTCCTCTTTAAAGATACCAGAGAGACTGTGAGAAATAGTGAATATAAAGGAAATCACAGATCAGTAAACAGTAAAAGAATAACACACTGTCAAATCAAAGTCTCTGACCCCTGATGCTAGCAAAGGAGACTGGGCCTCAAACTGAACTTACACCGCTTTAAGGCAATGTTACTTATGAAAACTTCAACATCTGAATCCCTACTGTATTGATGGTCTCAGTGATTTTGGGGTAATTGCTTTGGACTGGGTTTGGACATGAAGATTGATTAACTTTCTTCCAATGTTCATCTTCTCAGGAAGACTGAGTCTGCAGTACATGCTGGTTTGGGTCCAAATTGTCCTCCAGAAGATACCTTAGTTCATTCTTTTACTCAGTAGACAAGGCCACATTTCAAGAAAAGTTTCACTCCTTGATTCTGTGGTCTTGGATTTATCATCCTGGTTTTCATATATTAAGATCTGAGTCTAAAAGCTCAGGACGGACGCTTAAGAAAACCCCATGCTAGGATCACTTCCAGCTGAGTTGGCTACATTGATTCCACTTTAGTCAAGCATGAGTGAGTTCTCCTCCATGTGTTCCATCATGAGGGGAGATGACTCTCTTATTCACTTGGAGTGCCTGTCTTCTTCATATGTAGATGCAATACTCATCATGCAGATCCACTAAAAAATGAGGTCCTCCTTGTGGAAAAACCACATTTGGGGAGATGAACAACCAGATAAACAGCTTGTGGATTGGCTCTAAGTGTTGTCAACACAGAAGAACAATTGGTACAAAGAAATAAAAGGCATTTTTCTTCTTAAAAAAGCTGACTGCACAAGGGAAATCTGTTGCAAATACCAAACCCAGGTTTGTTTGTGTTCACAATTTTTTAACAATACATTTCAACCTTCATACACAGTCATGTTTTAGCAGAGCAGCTCTGTCCTTATTTGTCGCATTCTATATAATATCTTGTCCCACAGAGATCTGCCTATGAACCTTCTATCTGATTTATAGCAACCCCAAATTGCTCCCTTTCCTGAACTGAAGCACTTACATGTATAACATAAAACTGTAATGCTACTGAGGTGTACTTATAACAGAGGTGAAGATCCAGATGAAAACTGAAGAGGAATATGAGAAAGACTGCATGAGCAAATTTTGAATAAATAGCCATTTTACATACACACGGGGTCTCCTTGCTGCTCAGACTGCTGTATATCGAGAGCAGCTCCACTGACAACAGTGCAACAACTACGGCAAGAGCTTAACTGGGAGAAAAATAAGGTGTTTATGAATATCTATTCCTGGTACTTTTTACTGTGAAATGTGATTGAAACAAGGAAGAATCAGAATCTACCTTCTGTTCTTCCTGAAAACAGTGTAGCACAACATATACCAGGAGTAAGATAAAATCACTCAATAAAAACAACTAATGTCCCTTTGAAAAGGAAATAGCATTTACTGTGTTTTATAATATCCCAGCTAAGACAAAGATAGCAGACTGCAGAAATATACCCTGTATTATATAAAAGAACCAAGAGATTAAAGGCTGACTGTGATCTCGTTTGCCCAAGATTTAAATTGATGACTCTCATAGATATCAGTGGCCTTAACCTGCATTTACAATGGCAGAGAGGAATATTCGGTCATAAAATCTGAGGTCTGACATCATGTTAGAGAGAAAAACTAAAAGCCCTTCAACATTCTGCAACATGATAGTCCTTCCGTTTGATCTTGACAAGTTAATCAATTATTTAGTGCCTCAATTTTCCCAGTAGTAAACTGGAGATAAGGCTTCTGTGAGTGTCAGTGCCACTGAGAAACTCAATACTAGTGAAAGATTTGAGCATCCAAATAATAGGCACTAAAAATAGATTTTTTATTGACATTCTCTGCATGCAACATCAAGATACTAAAGTTTTCCCTCCCCATGCCAGTTAAATAGCAATATTTTAAAATAATTTCCCACTTAAGATAAGCACACTTATTACTCTCTGAAGGGCCTCACTATTGCCAGTGAATAACTGAAATTATGTGGACTTGCTCACTGGCATTTCCAGTCTAACTAGTGAAAATCAATTTTAGAATTTAGCTACAACATGGTCAGTAAATAGACATTCTGATCTAATTTCAAGGTCAGTACACATCAAGCTTAATTAAAATGGTGTGGTGTGTTACCCATTGTTATTGAACTGTCTAAAATATTCAAGAGGACTCTGAGGACTCCAGCATGCACTGGAGCTACAGAAAAAACAGAAAGAAACTTCTTTACTAATACTTTCAAATCTATGAGGAAAGACTAAGAGGACCTAGAGAGCATATTACTGCTTCCATTTCTAGTATTCATAAGTTATTAGAAATAATTTACCTAGGGAGTTTCTTGATCAGGTTAAACTGGCTAAAACCAGCAGTATCACTGAAGGAAGGGTCCACTTTTCTCCAGCACCTGGCCTGCTGTGCCCTCCAATGCATTGCCTCCTGCAAGTGTGGGACTGTGTGCTGAACCTTACAGGGAACCTGGCCTAAGCTAAAACAAAATGAGAAACAACATAATTCCTACATTTTGACTTCGTGTTGAGTGTATAATTGCTTGAATTTTCTTCAAAATATCAAGATTAATTTTCATCTCTTGCACATTTTTAAGCCATGCAAGATCATTAAATTTTGTAAAAACTACTTATTTTCATTTGTAGAAGAGAGACCAGCATCTGCAGCCACTGTGTAATTTAGTCACAGGAGAACTAAGAATTTTTTTTAGATATTCTATAAAATGACCTCCTGAAGCACATAAAAAAGAAAGTACCAGGAAGGTATAAATTAAGGTGAAAGACACAGTGGGAGTCAATTCTCTTCTCCCGCCTCCCTAGTTACACTCATTGAATGCAATACTAATATGAGACTTACTACTTTCCCCTTGCTCCCACTGCCTTCAGTGAGATCTGACTTTGGCCTATTACCTGACTCACTTGTGTTGGATGTGATACGACATCACTTAAATAATTGTTTGGCCCAATGGGACTCACTTTTTCCACCCACTGGCTTTGTACGCAAGGGCAGAATTAAACCCACTGCGTTGACTTTCCTCTGTATCAGCATGTCAAAGAACATTCAGAGGGCAACATCATTCCTTTTCTTAATTAATAAGAATATGAGCAACTCTTCCTTTGTGAAATATTCATTGAATTTTTAAAATAAATATTCATAAGTGTTAACAAATAAATTTTTTCCTTACGTACAGCAATGACACTTAAGGAAATGAGAATTCCCACACGCGCACACACACAGAGCTACGTTGTATTACAAACCACTGCTATTATGACATGCTCCAAATAAGATTTATTTCAGAAGTCTTGAACACAGATCATGCCAGTAAGATGTCTTCTTTAGACGCATCAATGGTTTTTTGTGGCATAATAACACTACCATGTTTTAATAATTGAACTACTCCCAGAGTAAGCCCTTGAACTATGTTTATTTCCTCAGTGTTTATGCAACGATGTACCACACATTCTTAACAGCAGATGAAATGCTTGTAATGACATTCCTAATGCTGGAAATCAGAACGTTTATGCCTGTTGTAGATTCAAAATTGTCTCCATTTTCCACAGCATCTTAGTACTATAACAGACTTCCACTGGAAAAAAAAGTTTTCATTTTAAATAGTAGCTTCATGAGATGCTAGCTGAAACTACGAATAGTTCAGATTATTTTCCTTGCTCTCTTACCTAAAATAGAGCTAACTAGATGATGACACTTCATTCTGAGGCTCTCACACAGCTCATTTCTGGTCTGGCTGTTCACCAAGCCCAGCCCCAGTTTGCTGCCAGGCATTCGGGGTATTCACTTGGGTCCTTGGTTTGTCCAGTGGCTCTGACATTCTCCTCTTTCTACCTTTGTACATCTTCAAACAGTTCCTAACATGACCCTGGGGTGGGTTATTGCTTTGACAACATAACCATGTGTTTCACAAAGCTGGATGGTTCATCGGCCCCAAATTCCTGGTGGCCAGCGCAGGAGGTGGGGAGTCCTCTTTTCCCAGTGCTCTTTCTGCTTGTGCTGCTCAGTCTGGAAATTAAAGCAAGGATGAGCTCCTTGCACCCCAGGTTCTCTATCTTGAAAATGGATATATAACCTTTTGTATCTCATCGGGTGAGTCATCTGAGATTTCAGAGGATACAAAAAGATGTCAGATACCCATGTGCTGCTGATGCGTACAGGGTGCTGTGTGCTGTGAATCAGTCCTGGTCCTTAAAAACATCCTTCAGATGAAGGCTGTTACAGGTGCCCTTGTTTTTTCCCTTTTCCATTTCCAGCACTTTCCCTAAAGTGCTTTTGAGCTGCAGAAGTCAGAGATATTGAGGGATTAAAATGACTGCATATGAAGAAGAGCAGAGTCGTTCTGCTCTTGAGCTCATGAGGCCAAATCTGGGATTCTGTGTACCCCTTCCATTACCAAACAAGATGACACACTGCTGTGGAGAAGGTACAGGACTGCAGCCCGAAGTTAATGAGTTTTTTCCACTAGCTCATAGGCCATCAGGAGGCTTGGTGGGGTTGCAAGAGCTGACTTCGGAGGGGACGCAGGTCTATAGCTGTTCAGTGAAGCATTAACTCAATGTGACAAACAAGGCAGAGAGGGGAAGGCAAGCTGAAGTGGAGCAAGGATCACTCACTAGTGGCTTTAAAAGGGAATGTCTTTACAGCAGAGTAATTAATCTTACAGGAGGGCTGTGAGGAGAAGAAAAGGGAAGGAGCAGTGCAGAGTGACTTTGTGCATTGGCTCGTTTTATATTCACCATCCAGCTTTACTAGGGAGCAAGAAGAAATATCTGGATTTTATCCTATGAGCTACTGTTAAGAGGCACACCAAAGGCTGTCAAGCATCTACATGAGCAGTCCTGATGGCATCCATGTGTTAACTAAGCAATCACCAACATAAAAGCTTTGCTGTGGGGTTTATTATCTCAGCAGATTAATTTTTAGTGTCTGACAAATGAATAGGCAGATAAAACCGTGGCAATTGCCTACCTTAGCAGGCAGTTACTTCCCACACCTTTGGCTTTCTGACTTCCACTGTAGGGCCATTTCTGAGCTACAGAGCTATGCCACCTTTGCTGCCAGCATCACGACAGGCACTGCCCACCAGATCCACAGCTGAAAATCAGCACAGCAAAGGATTTGCCACTACAGAAAGCCTGAAATTACCACCTGCAGTCTTTCTCAGAAGATCAGCCACAAAAGACAAGAAATCATGATAAAGTGGATTGCTGCCGAGGGGACCATGTATGCATAACTGAGATCTTCACTGTGATCTGTAAGTCCTAATCTAGGCTCAGTATGCAACAGAGTGATGAAGATGCTCAGATTGATCTGCAGGCTAAGCATGGCCAAAATGTATCACAGATATGAAATGACACCAAATTCACAGAGTGGTATCATGAACACTGGAATTCATCACAGTGTATTGTGGGATGGGGCCATACTCTATGCTGGCTTTTCTTTCTGCTTACTTAGCATTTCTCCCCACTCATGTCCTCACACACCCCCTGTGAGACAACAGACATAAAGCAGCTTGTTTGCTGCAGTACTGTGTCATTTCTTTGAGTTCAGCTGAGAATTTCCTCGCCAAAGGAGATGAATGGAGGGCTGGGAACATGTCCTTATAAATGTTTTCTGTGCAATCATGTGCATTCCCCAACTCCTCTTGGGCATTGGTGGTTGCAGTTGTGAATCTTGAGAGCAACAGGTGTATGAGCTGTAGGGAAGGAAAGAGCCAAGGATAAAGATTAGCTTCTGTTGATAGGAGAAAATAATCACATTACAAGGGGAAGAAGAAAAGAAGAGGAGAGGCAGTTAAAAATTGCAGCCTGGCTTCTCTCTTGTTCAGTGTCCTTACCTTTGCTAGGGTGCTGGTTTTGAGCTCTTGGATGGGACAGTCTCTCTCTCAGTTAACCTCCCACACCAAGCTGCACCAGACAGAGCATAAAATAAAAAAAATTGAAAGATCTTTGAAGCCATCAGTGGTTTACCACAGTCCTTGAATAAACTGCTCTGAAAACTTCAGGCTCTGCCCCTCTGTGTTTTCCTTCCTCAAGTTCATGGATGGAGGTTGCAGAGGACATTGTGTGTCTTTGTGGAGTCTTCCCTGTCCAGGTCTGGAAGCAGAAGATGCTGAAGCCAGGGGGGTGGTTCTGATGCTAATCACAAAATCTAGACATGCCATTCTTTCCTCTTCAGCCACTACCAAAAAAGCAGGTGGTCTGTTTTTTTACCAGCTGCACAGGCACAGCCTGAAAGAGAGATAGTTGCTAGGGAAGGACCAGTAGGCAGCTATAGACCTGTGGTTCAAAGCTGGGGAGGGCTCTTTATGAGGATTTGTGCCAAAGTGCCACATAGTTGATCTGGAAGCACAATCCATGTGGTGGGAAGAGGTGACTTTTCCCAGACTGCCACAAAGATGTATATAATGAGCCCCACACTGTAATTCCTGTTCTGAAGGCCAGCAGCCTTGTGTAAATGTTCATCAGCTAAAAGAAATAAGGTAGATATCATAAAACAGTGAAACCTCACTTTAAAGAGAGCTGTTGAGTCAGTAAACCCATTCCCCTCACCCCCCTGCTTTCCATGTACTTAGCCAACACCAGCTGTGGCCCAATTAAACTCAACTGCTTACAGAAATTGATCTGTTACAAGTAAGTACACAATGGATTATGATTGTAATCACTTAAGAGGTCACAGCAGCTCAGTGCTTGTGTTTTGTGATTTCTGTATGAGATGTAGGACCAAAGTTCTGACCCACTTTGAGTAGCTACAGACCCTCCAGCCCCTTGTTGTTTGTTAGGATGGTAAAATACAACTCCCTTGTGGTGTCAGTGAGCAACCTGGCACTCTTCCTCCACATACTGACTCTCTTGAATTAGTGCAAAAGGTAGATACTGCCATCAGATTAAGAAGGAATGCATGAGAGCAGCAGACAATGAGATTCCTACTTGCAATATCAATATGGTCATAACTCCAGGCAACTAACTCAAGTGAACTAAGCCATGAAGTGGTGGAAACACCTTGGTTCTGGTGCAGATGGGAAAAGAGCCTGCTAACCCAAAGATCCTACAAGGTAAAATGCTCATGATGGTTTTCCTTGTGCAGCTTAAATCAGTGTCTCCCACTGCAAGGTCAGAAGTGTGCCTCTGCCATCCTGCTACAACCAGCACCCCATGGTGAGCGTGCTGCCTCCTCCATGGGGACACCACTTGCTCTCCAGAACAGCTCAGGGACTTCAGGCTTTACACCTGGGGGAATAAGTTCTCCTGGTGTGCAAGGCATTTTATAATAGCATTTAATATTTTGCTGTTTGAGACGTAATAATTTTCTGTCGTGACTCTATCAATCCTGCCATCTAAGAAAGATATTACAGACACTGGGTGCAGCATTTTTTCTTCTTTTGAGTTCTTTTCTGAAGATCTTTCTTTATTGGGCCTTGCTCAAGGCATTAGCCTATAATCTATAATGCCATCTGCTTTGCTGGGCTATAAGCCAAGTCACTTTATTAAATCAGCATGGAGTAATTTACAGCATTGTTTTTGCCGAGTGACAGAACTGTATCAGGGAAGCCGAGACAAAGATGCTTTTGTGCTAGAGCAGAATAGCACATGCATTTCCATTTTCATGTGTTTCAGCAACAAAAGGGGAAAAAATGGGGTTCCCCTTCTCTTGGAGTATTTTTCCTTCCTGTTTGATTTCTGAATGATACTGTGATCTTCAAAATTTCTGCTGAATGAGAAGCACTGTGTCAGGTCTAGATTTTGGAAGTGAAAAGACCTGTGGCATTTTTAGGACAAAGGGCTGAGGTGAGGGTGAGGATGTGAGAAGCTACAGAACAAAAGAGCAGGAGACGTTCATTAAGTGTAAGAACCAGATAAAACCTGTCTTTTAGTAGAAACTTATTCCAACCAGAAATCTGCCTCTCCTCTGTGCCTGGTCCTTTTACATAAACTTACTTGTGGCTGCTGCTACTTTGTCTGGAAAAGAAAATCTGAAGTGACTGCTAGAGAGCCACAGTTTATATTAGACAGATATACTTGAAGTTGTCTTGCTCAGCTGTCTGAAAGGCTGTAAGAAAATAGCTACATGGTGTAGCAATCCCAGTTCTTTCTTTACATACATATAAAATATTATCTTCTAGTTGCAATAGCAGCTAACACCTTTGCTATAAAAAAGCCACTTGAAAGACTTGAAAATTCCTTCCAAAGTCTTGTAAAGGTTTAATTAAATCTTTTGTTGTTTTTCACCCTCTGGTCTATATTTTGCTCATTTTCATATTGGACAAGGAACTATTTTTTTATTCTTTTTATTAAATTAATCTTAATCAATATTTACTAGCGCTCTGGGCAGAGAGGCTAGAATATATAATTGTACTTGTTAATGGTGTGAATATTGAGCATTACACAGAAAGTGAGTGATGTTAAAGGAAGTGATACATGATAAAAGATAATCCATCAAATGAAAATACCACCACTAAAAAATAGCAACAACAACAACAACAACAATAATAATAGGATGCCTACAGGCTGTCACAGTTATTGTATCTCAGAACAGAGTTGGAAATGTACATAAGTTAATTTTGCCAATTTTTATTTAATATTAATCTATATTATTGAGTATAATATACAGTAAACTACCTGGAATCCATTTAAGGAAAGTCCAGGTAACATCTCTCTGAATCTCTAGGACTTATAATGAGCAATCACATGAAAAAAATTCAACCAATAACAACCAGGCCAGTCTTTACAACCAATGAACCTGTTGTAAGAAGTCTAGGGATTGCAAAGTATCTTTAACAACACATTGTAAGAAGCCCCAGGGTTACAGGCAGCTTTACAACATAAAGATAACAATAAAACACCTTTCAAGCTTTTATGAGCAATGCAGGTCATAACTGCACATTACTCAGGTCACGAATGCACGAAGAGTAGTCAGGTGCTCACCAAAATATACAGATTATTCCAGGGAATTTTAATCCTGCAAGAGTAGATTTCATCCTCTGATGAGATTAAAAAAATGAAAAACACTACTAACAAAAAAACCCCAGAAGTGTTGGAGAACCTCCCTTGGTATGAACTAATGGGATTCTACTGGAATTACAGTCTAATGGAACCTGTTTTTGCAATTTTCTTTAATTTACCTTGGAATATTTAGGTTCATTGGCTTGAGAAACTCAGAAAAACTGTCATCTTTTGGAAAACTCCAGTCTTACCTCTTCAAATGGACCAGAAATTATCTGAAAGAATCATTTGCCATTGCTTTTGCGTGTAGCTGATTCTGAATAGGAAGTTGCAAGGATTCTGAGTCATAGCAATTTTCTATTTCTTTCATTCTTTTAATTTTTAAAGGAGCTAGTTGGAACATATTTGGTTTATGATGATGTAAGCTAGTGTTGTAACACATTTGGAGCCTCGGGACATCAGGACCTTGAGAATTAAGGGTGATGAGAGGTGTATCCAAAAGCTAGTTTTGTTTTCCATGAATCTGAGACCTTGTGAAAACAACACTTCTTAATATAACTTTGCCCAAAATAATGTCAGTATTGTTAGATTAATTATCATGTTCAAATATCAACCATAATTTTATTAAAAGCTAACAAAACCAGCTTGGATAAATGTGTCAATAGCATTATACTGCAATCTGATCACCTACTGTTATCAAGTATGAAAGCAATTCTTCAGCTTCAACTGAATCTACAACCAGTCTGAAAACTCTCTTATCGCATTTTTTAATATTCCTGTCTTCCATCACTCTGGCTGGGCAACTTAAAGGCAAATTGTTGTATTAAGGGCAGCAACGAAAAATGAAAATGTCCTTGTTAACTTAAACACTGTTAAGTAAAGTTAAAGTAAATCTTTTATATTTTCAGATCTGTTCACATTTGGGGTTTTCAGTGTCTTCTGAGTAAGTGATATCCAAAGACTTAAGTCTCTAAAGATTAAACAAACAGAATAAAACAGATGAGACCACCCTGAGAATTTTGGATGCACAAGCTAGGAGATTTCATTAAAGAGGGTAGAAAAGGAGAAAGGATGGAAAGAACTCTTCTTCTAGTATAACGGAATACAAGGTAGTATAATTATTAATAATATTAGAACTATTTTTCTAAGTATATGCTTATTATGGAATCTGAGGTTTCAGGGCTACAATAAGAGAATTGTCTTTTGCCCAGAGCTGAGTTCATTCTCTTTTAAACCCTATTAAAATCATATAGATGCATCCACTAGCTATTATACTGAGCAAATGTGATGACAGGATACATCTTAAGAAAATGAAAAGCCAAAGGATGGCAAAGAGAGGTAGGATTAGTACAGATTATGAGAATCATTTGTCTCCATGAGGGACATTTGCTGAGTTGTAAGATTTTTAAATGAAATTGAACTTCAGATGATCTCCATGTCTGTGGTCGTCAGGTGTTTTTAGAGAAGGTGGAGGAGCAGTTCCTCAGGGTTGCTTATGTTGTGAAAGCTACCCTGCACAATAAGTAACTCCTCTATCACTGATGGCAGTTGGCAGTGTTTTCCCAAGGCTAGCTTATTTCCAGTTTTTGAGTACCTAATTATTTTCCCAAGTTTTTTCCTCTGCAAGAATTCAAAACCTCATCACTCAGGATTAAAACAGTGATAGATCAGAGTCTTTTCAGAAAAGGAGATTTCTGCCTGGTTCCCTGAACTGGAAATTCATATTTCTAAAGTTATAATTGAGTCACTGAAGGTTTTGGATTGAAAGAGTCAAGAGTATCAAAGTTGAAAATGAAAAGTGTTATCAGTGGCCAAAAGGCTGATGAAAAATGGTCTGATAGGGTGGAGTAATTATCTGGCTAAAATACAGAGTAAAATCGTTTTCCTCAAAAGGAATGCTTGCTGTGGATTACAGCCACTGACTCATTGAATTGAGAGGCTTCTTGTAGCCTTCTTATGAAGGGCTGCAGACTTGCAAAAGGGTAGCAGTCTTTAATAGAAATGTGTGAAGAAATCAAAAGGGCAAGTCCTATCAAAAAATAGTGATAGGTAAGGTGTTTAGACAAGCAAGGTCAGGGATGCTTTTAACTGTTGGTTGGATAGAAGAGTACAACTGGTAAAAGCCATTTTCCTATATGTTTTACTAATAACATTTTAAACAAACAAACAGTGCTTCTCATGTGATTGCATTGTAAGCTTGCATTTCAGTAAGAATGCCCTTTTTTCAGAAGCTATTTTTTAATTTGCATAGCACTAAGAACACTGGCAAAATGCTCTGTAGAAATCTGCACCTTGAAAGCAGATTTGCAGAAATTATGTTTAAAGGGAGGGAAGATAAAAAACACATTATTTTTCCCTGAAAAATATCTTGCATCTTTAATAACAGAGAAGCTCATTTAATTCAAAGAAAAGCACTCATATATGAAACAAATCTGGTCTGACTGGAGGAGAGGTGCCCCTGAGAGATCAAATAGCCTCTAAGACTTCCATAGGTTGACAAGTCCTGTTCTTTCCAAGGGAAATTAACCCCAGGAAGATTGCAGCTGCAATGGTTATTTCACATTGTGCCTAAACCACCGGAATATGCTTCTGAATAGATTCCCTGCAAGGGTGAGAGCTTGGTGTCTGCCAAGCTTAATAATAATAATAACAACAACAACAACAATAATAATAATTAATACCACCCTTAACCTCTCTATAAAGATCATCTTAGAAGACCTCTTGCACAGTGCTGAGGAGTGCTGATCCAGAAGGAAGACCTCATTACACCCCTCTTTGCCTGTGTACCTCTGAATTTGTGACACCTTCACATCCAGGCAGATGCAACACTGTCCCCTGTTTGCTTCTGGCTTGTGGGAAAACAGTACAAATAGGAAGTTGTGCTCAAATATAACAGGGTGGGGGTAATATTAGCTCATGATGCAGGCTGAATGGAAAGAGTCAACCTCCCTTTATGTTGTGGGAAAGGGGAAGAGATGCCTTCATTAGAAGCTATTCAAACACAGTAACAAAACTTATCAGTATATAGCCTCTTCTGGGGGGACTGTGTTGAACTGCAGGATATTTGATATGAACAAGCCTCTGAACAAGCTGTGATGTTTTAGCTGGGCAAAGCCTCACAGAAACGTTCTTCTGCATTCCTGGCCTTCAGCTCTTGTAACCTGCTGGGTTTCTCTAATGCTTTTTTGCCTAGATGGGGGTGAGTGTGGTAGCGCAGGGGATAAGACAGCACAGGTCTATAGAGCTGTTGGAGTGCTTCATAGTCTGGGTTTGTGGCTGAAAACACAAAAAAGTGCAGAAGAGGGCTTAGAGGGAGTATGCGGAGCTCTGGGAAATGCACCATGTAGTAAGAGACTAAGGGCATAATCTACACAGTTATCCAGACAGAGACAAAAAAGGGAGTAGATGAGTGTACAGCCCATTTGGAAAAGATAATTCTCACAGTAAATAACACTTTAATCTAGCAGAAGTAGAATCAATAGTTGAATGTTTTAAATAATGTTTTAAAGTAATATAGCATCAGCATAATGTAGCCAGGGATACAGAGAGTCCCTCTTCATGTGAGACTCTTCTCTTAAAACTATGCTTTAGATGAATCAGAAGTCATTGTGCAAAGCTGAAATTACCAGGAAAGACGTTTTACCTGTGCTATGCAAAAACTCAGAATAGTTGGTCATAATAGTGACTTCTACTCTTAAAAACTGTATTCCTTTTTTTTTTTTAAGTGAAAAAGAGTATGTGGCAAGGAAGACCTGGGAATTATACCAGTGCATTTGGTCATCTAAAAACGATTGCAAGATCTGGAATTGCAAAAGACATGGCCAGATGCTGAATTCTAGATTAGCAAGGGAAAGCATAACTTTTTAAAAATTTCTAAACAGAGCTCAGTCACAGCTAATTGTTGATACAGTCATTCTTTTCCTCATCCTTCAAGACTGCTGGGGAACCGCCCGGAAATAAAAACGCATTTAAAATGGCTTGTTTGAGCACAGAATGATCTCATCATGTCTTGTGTCAGATCATAGAAGAATTTATCCCGGTTTCTCCCAGTCTGGATTTAGTGCCTGAACCAGAAGTCCAAATGTCCTCTCTGCTTAGTGACACCATGCAGTCCTTTCTCTTTGCCATTAAAGGAACCAAGAAGATGAACAATTTATTTACTCAGTTTAAGCCCATCTGAACCAAGAAGATGAACAATTTATTTACTCAGTTTAAGCCCATCTGAGTTCAAACATCAAACACTGAGGGCCTGAATGGTACTTGGAACAAAAGGGAAAGAAAATCCACCTTGTGTAAAACACACAAGAGAAAAAAAGAACATTTATCTTGCAGTGGGTTCAACAAATGACTGAGTGGTGCTGTGATTTCACACAGTTTTATGGCGAACTGTGCATTAACAGTGACATTTCAAGGAGTGGAACACAAACTACATGATATTTACATTCTGGGGTTTTCCTGCAGTATTAGAGAATTTAGTAACAGCACAGTAACGTATTCCTGCTGTGAACGAGGTAGTGAATAGATACCCAGGCATTTGTTGGTAGTGTATTGAAGGATTTCTGTGAAAGCTATGAAGCCTGATAGCTTTACATTGCCTGGGCTGCATCAGTGCAAACAGTATCTTGCCCCCATCCTGAACATCTCCTGGGCTTGAGTTTTTAAATTTTTGTAGTCAGTGAAATGTCCTGTTACCGTTCATGTGGAAAGGCTACGTCATACTGAGCAGTCTGGAGTGGTAAACATGCCTGATGCCCTCTTCCTTCTACAGACACAGAGAGAAATGGAGGGGAAGCGAAGAGGCAGATGCTTGCAGCTCTGACTGCCATTCCCTTGGAAGATGCTTTGTTCTATATATAGCACCTGTATACAGTTTTCAGCTGCTCACACCTTGCAGCAGCAAAGATGAGGAGAAGCTTTGGATTCAGTTCAGCTGCAGCTCTTTGAGAAGAAAAAAAGAGGAGGGAGTTTTGTTTCTGAAGAACAAAGTTTCCTCAAGCACCACTGACTGGGGGCATCGTCTGGAGCAGGGACACCTGCAGGGCACCACAAGACCTAGGGGATTTCTTTACCCAGTAGCATCTTCCGTGGGTCTGGACCAACCAACACCGGCTCATTAAAATTATTATTTTTAGAAGAACACTGAAAAGATGCCAAAGCATTACTGCTCTGGCTCAGGGGCTGTGCAAATTACAAAAGACATAGCTTGTCTTAAGCTTTCCCATAACATGTAAAACATAACATGATGTATTCTCTTTCTGGAGAGCCATATCCTAATCTATTTTCTTCCCCATCTGTGGACATATCTGCACAGCCCCAGCCTTGTGCAGTCCAGACAGCTCACGCAGAGATTTGTCAGGCCTCATCATAAAGCAAGCTTCATATACCTCCCTAGCTCTTCCTTTAGCAAGGCTCTTGTAGGAATGGGAAAATGAAAAACATTGTGCAAAAACAGGGTCCACTTCCACGTTAGAGACCCTCAAAGACAGAGACCCTCAGAGACACACAAGGAACTTTGGAACTTTTACCTTCTGAACTTTTAAAATATGAAAACTTTCAGAGGTTGATCCATAAATAGCCCCTTGTCAGTTAGTCAGCTGTGAATATTTCTGCTGTTATTATACAGATCTTGCAAGCTCAAGTCAGTGGCTAAAAAAATACTAAGCACAATGACTTTTATTCCATTGTTATTCAATACACATCTCAAGAGAGGTGACTAAGAGGTGAATGAGAGATTTCAAAGTATCTTAACTCTCTAATTTTGCACACAAAAAATAACTTTGGTGCAGAACATAATTTAAGATCTGGCTAAAACTCTTATAGGGAATAATTCTCTAATAAATTTGGCCTTTTTTCCTCCTAGGGTGAATTTACCAAAAAATAACAACAAACCAATAAATATATTTGTTAACTGCAACTACTCTAACCCTATGCACACACATTTCAGTTTATGGTGCATTCTTGAGATATTTATTATGAAGAATAACACTGCGCAGTCAATATACAACCTGTAGAGCTGTGGGAAGTTGATGAATTTTTTGTTGCCCCCTCACTGAGTGACTAGTTCTGATTGTTAACACAAATTTAAAAATTCATATACAAGTAAATACATCAGTACCGGTAAGTGTTTCTTCCAAACATTTACAAATTAAGTTTATTTTATTAGTAGTATCTGTAGGATATATTGACATGATATATTTCTGTCCTAGGTAAAGATATGTAAAGTAGTTTGGGATCTAAAGGATTTAAAAGGTTATTTTGCCATGTTGTTTTTCATAATAGCCTATCTTTCTCTATATCAAAACCAGTGCACTTATCTCAGACACTTCTATATGTTATGCAATGCAGTCATGAACAGTTTCTCCATATATTTGTCAACGTTTAAGTAATTTTGACTAGGATGTGTACTATAGTAAGTGTTGTTACCATAAGTAGATGGTAATTTAATTCAGTCTGCAGAGCTGTCAGAGATTTCATCCCTCTGTGACAAAAGAAGGGCATAAATCACTGTACCAGTGTCCATAGAAGAATAATACCCCACCAAATGCACTAATATTAATTCCTTTAACACCTCCTGTAGGCCACCTTCTTCTTGCAGATTATTTTCTGCATATAAAAACATACTTCATTTTGCAAGCTTTCGGCTGAAATCAACACAGCATTTTCTTGTGAATATTTACTCTTGGATATCTTGAATGGCCACCTTTGATGGGTAGACTCAATTTTGATACATTAGGTATAAAGAGTACAAAAATACTGCACTTACTGCATGAATAAATCCCTTTTAATTTTCTCAGATCTCTGTTTTTAAGCTATCAACACCAATATTTTATATTCATAGTGGAATTCACAGGTGCCTTCTCTCCTCTCCTCTCCTCTCCTCTCCTCTCCGATGGCACTGCACCCTACAACTGTAATGTTAAGGACACCTGTCAAAGGCACTGGATGCAAATAGAACATGAATGTCATCACCGAGGTTTTGGAAGCCAGCTGGGACATCACCACAATACTACTATTAATGTCAATGTTTTTGCAGTANCCTCCACTCCCCTCCACTCCCCTCCCTCAGCGTCTCCACAAGCACTCCCACATGTCAATGTGAGCTGAAAAATGTTTATTTTGTAGCAGAAGTCATGGAAAAATCTCAAATATTTCAGCATGGGTGCTTAAGACCATGACCCTGCGGGAGGTGACTCACTTGCCTTGCACTCACACTGCTCACCCTCAGGCTCTCTGCATGTGAAATTTCTGGACCTACTGGTATTCAGCCCAGTTGCTCACGCTGCAGGATCCCACCAGGATCCTAGCCTCAAAACCTTCTCTCATTTTTGGGACTATAACAGTGGGATAGAACCTTGCTATGGACATTCCAGGTCCTGCACTCTTCACCTAAATCAAAGGCAAAGTTTCACTCAGAACCCTCCCTGGTAGCATGTAAACCAGGGTGGCAGTTTGCTTGGTCTGAGCATGTGAGAGGAAGCTGGGATGAGTGATGGGTCTCCAACAACGCAAGAAAAAGTCTCTCACTGATTTTAGTGCAAGCCCAGCATCACTGACTATCTTTCCTGGCTACTGGTTAGGTGCCAAAAGATGAATTGTCAGCAGTCTCACTCCAGAATATTGTATAGCTGCGGCATTGTATTTCCCAGCAATACATGTGGCTACACAGCTTATTGCTCCTCCTTTCCTTTTCTATTTTCCTTCCTTTTTTCATCCTGAGTTTTAAATGAATAGTTTCTCTTTCAGAATTCATTTTCCCTGAAGGCTTAATATTGTGCTGTTCTCAGGATTAGGAAGAAGGTGATCTTAATTTGGGACTCCCATTTCATTACTACAATGCTACTGTATTTATTAATGGTGGGGAATAGAGTGAAGCAGGTTGAACATTATAAATAGCATCTTAAAGGATTATTTTGTTCACCTTGGTGTATGATAAAACTTTAATGGCAGTGAATTTTTTTCTCCCCAGCTTCTAGCTTTTCACATAATTTAGGGAACTGGTTTTTCTTCTGGACCTTATTTTTCTCCTGACATGTGGTATTTCTCAGAAAGCTATAAGAAAGAGTATTATGGATAATAGATGTCCTCAGGGGCCCATCACAGAAAAATGCATGAGGATCTGAAAAACCAACTATGATGATGGCCTTCATTGCAATAGTCTTTGGTGGTAACCCTTGGGCTTTTGTTACAATTCTGATATATTTTTTCATTTCAATGTAGATATCACTTTGCTTGCACCAGTGTTAATTTAAATATTTTACTTTGATCAAGGGAACTCATCCTTACAACATGGTGTTTATATTCACTCAAGCTGAGCTCTTGAGGTTTCAAATCTTTTTAGCCTGGCAGAAAGTAGCCAGGATGGGAGAAGTGGCTTGCCAGATATGTAGTTACATGAGAGAGAATGAAGCTTCCTTTAACAAGCAACAAATTATTTCCTTNAAAAAAAAAAAAAAAAGGCTTTGCATTGCTTAATATATATTTTTATTTTCCATTTATTTAGTTGCTTTTGGAAAGTGAACCTAACAAACAGAGGCACAGTTGGAAACAAAAGGCAGTGATTTGTCACTGACAGTTCATCATTAATTAGCATCTTATTTGGTCTGAAAGATCGAGGAGAGAGTAATCAAAGAAGACTGAAATGAAAACCCCAAAGTGAATGTAGAAAAATATATCACAACACCCACGCGCAGCCAAGATAGCTAGGCAAGAAGCATCCTCAGATTAGACAGGTAAGGAGCATGCAGCCAGTGACCATACAGACAGATGCAGACAGACAAGTCTATTTTAGGCCTGAGCTCTGGAAGTTTGGGGTAACAGGTCTGCCTTTGCATGCTGTCTCATGCACCACATCGCTGTTGTGAATGGGACAGCCCCAGGGAATACAGCCATACAGAGGTTCATAAGCCAGAATAAAGCCATGCTTTGTCAACTGCTTGTTAGGCATTTCCATGAGGAGAAGGAGAAAAGAAAAACAAAGACAAACTCCACAACCAAACCCAAGTATTTCACTTGTCAGCTGGAATTGGTTCATTTTGTAAGAAAAGGTTCATTTTGTAAGAAGGGTTTGGCCAAGGTTGTGAGGGTTATCAGTCTATGGTTATTTTACAATGAGAATAATGTCATTACACATAGTGTTTGCAATAGAAGGGATGCGGGTCTAAATGGAGGAGACAGGGAATGGGGTTTGCAAAACTGAGATAAGGTGTGTGTTGTACCAGCTGCTGCTCCTGGGAGCAGGGCAGCAGGGTAACCTCCTCAGTAAATCTGAATGTGCCTGAGACCGGTAAGGAAAGCATTATCTACATTAGTGGTAAGACAGCTCCACTCCTCAACAATTTACAGCAACAGGCAGTTCAGGAAAAAGGCAAGACGATTGCCCCTATTTCACAAATGGATAACTGGGAGCAAAATTAAGCATCTTGCCCAGAGTCAACACTTGAGCAAGGCCCATACCTTCACCAGGAATGAGTCTTGCCCTTGCCTTCATTATGTCTACAGTCCTGGGAAGGTGTTTTTAGGTCCTATCTTATTAGCTGTGGCTGATACAGTGTTAAGGAGCAGACATACTGTTCTGTCTCCCAGGGAGATTTGTTTTTCACATGCTAGTTTTTCTTTTAAGATGAAAGAAAAGTCACTTGTTAATGAAATCATATGGTTCTTGTTTGGATGCAGAGAAATATTATAACAGAGTCCAAAGTAAATGGTATGAACCAAAATGGAAGCCTACAGGTAATCTAATTATTTAAGTTTGGCCAAATACTAAATCAATGAAGATGGAATTTAGCAGGTTCTGAATTATCACTTGAACAGCAGCTAGAAAAATAGTATGACACCATCTCTTGCAGTCTTTGATTAGCTATCACACTGAACTATCAATCAGATATAAGGTCATCATGGAAAGTTAAACTCAGAGCCTCTCAAAGCTAAACATGTTTGATCAGAATATCTGTTTGAGAATAAACCCCAAGGTATGTGAAGTCACTTGTTGCCCAGTTTTTGACCTACAAGTGTATTTTGAGTTAAATGCATGTATTTCTCCTTGTGCATGTCTCTACAACTGAGTCATAAAAATTTAGCCCTTACTACAGGGGTCTGAGGTCATGAAGCTGGACAAGGTGGGGGCCCCCAGTCTAATGCAATGAGCATATCTCATACACACTGACAGGATCAGGGTCTTCACAAAAGTAGTGAAAGTGTGGGAAAAGAAGGCTGAAAGGGATGTAATAACAGGTCCTCCTGGTCATCTCTTTGGAAAATAAAGGTGATGGCAGGATAAAGCTTATATACACAATCTCAAAAAGACAATGGTGTAATCTGTCCTCAAAAGTCCCATAATGTCTCAAAAAAACTACCCCAGTGTTTTATGACCCTGCTTTCTTTTAAGAACATGTGCACTCCAGAGCCATTGTTCTAAGTATGGCAATGGAGTACTTACATTGGAGATGGAGCTCCCCAGAAGGTTGGTGCACTCCTCAGCTTGAGGAAATTCAAGTGTTAGCCACATATCATGACAGGAGTGGGTATGCTCCTGGGGCAGAAAAGCATAGGCATAGAGAGAAGGGGAAGGTCACGGAGAAAAGTAAAGGTTTCATGGGGCAGAGCGAGCCCTTCATGTAACCTTGCTTCCAGGATTACTTCGCTTCTTTTTTTCTTTTCCTTTTTTTTTCATCTCAAGCATTAAAATTGCATAAAGTGTCCTGGAATAGGGCAGTTTCTGGGTGGGGCACCTGAAACAATAATCCACTCAACCCAAAGGGTGTTACACCAGACCCTGTTAAAGGAGCTCCATAATCAGACAGTATCTAGCTATCTAGCTTCTTCCTGACCACAGCAAGCTAAAAGTTCATTAGTTTTACATCTTCTGAATACCCCACGAAGAGTGCTCAAATGGGTCTCTAACCCAAAGTCCCACACAGTGACTGCATCAAAGCTGGGAGCCAGCTCTCTAAAGCACTAATCAAGCATCTTAACCACAAAAATATTCTTCCTTCTGGTGTAAGAATAAGCATTTCCCCTTATACAGAGGTATCTTTAAGAAT
The DNA here is from genome assembly GCA_013401275.1 of Pandion haliaetus. NCBI lineage: Eukaryota > Metazoa > Chordata > Aves > Accipitriformes > Pandionidae > Pandion > Pandion haliaetus. Next base: position 264,249 of record VYZV01039202.1, on the reverse strand, counting down.
CACCAGGGTGACTCTGTAGTACTAACAAAGTTGCTATGGCAATTTCATAATTAAACTTCACTATAAATTGCGAGCCATGATCCTCACACAAATGAATATTTTTTGGAAGTGTGTTTTCATTTTGGCAGGCTTTAATTTATGCTTTAGCCTTATCGCTCCTGCTGTAAGAAGGATTTACATGTCACACAGAGTGAGAACTATCGCTGCAGGTACCTGCCTCGGTTGTTATGAATGAACGACACCAGGGTCTCTGGATCTGTCACAGCAGGAAAGTGCGGGGTACAGTGCTCTGGGTGTGGGGATCATGGTGTGACTGGGCAAGGGAAATCTCCATTCTTGTTCAAAAGCAGAGTTAACTACCCACCTCCCTTTCAATGCTGCTGCTGAGCATCTGGACTAGATAACTAAGAAAATCATGTGCGTCCACAGTCTGGGAGGCTCAAGTGTGTTGCAGCTGCACCTCATGGACCTCGATGACTCAGCTTTAACATTCAGTATTTTCCAAATGCAACCACTTGCTCAGGGACACAAGGTCTGACAGACAGGGCTCTGACTAGCTGCACTAAACAGACAAAACCATGAAAATGCCTTGAACTCCTTTCAATGTTTTTTATGATTGCTGCTTTGCTTCTCTTACATCCCACAACCCTTAACTGGTATCAGTCACGAGTAAGTTGCCTTCATTTTCACATCTCTTATCGCCTCTTTGTCTTTCATTTGTCATTTCAAACAGAAATCAGCTCCTGCTGTCCCTCAGGCTGCAGTGTCCATCTCACAAGATCACATCAGATTTTCAGTCAAGTACTTCCCTTCTCCCTCCCATGTGGGTCTTTGTGCTTCAGAATTGTTCACCAACTTCTACACAACTACATCACTGTTTTAGAGTCCTCCAGTTGCTGGGATGTTCTAAAAGAATTTACTAAATTAGGTGCCAAGATTACTATATATCCCACAGGTGAGTATTGGCTTCACCATCTCCTTGCACAACCTTAACTGAGCCTATTATTTATTAAGAGAAAGGGCCATTTTTTTGTCCTGTTTGTACTAGGACCAGAACAAAGGGTCTGACCCTCACTGCAGTAGCACACCTCTGGCTCATAGTTTGGACAATGTATAATCCACAGGCAGTGGATCCCTTATACCCACTCTAACTTTGGTTTCTGGTGCATGGTGATGCTGTTCACTGTAATCACTTCTAGCTCACATGACACTTGTCACATTACCTCACTGAAAACTTTGGATATAGAGCTAAAGCCTACTGTTTGCCATACTTTGTTGTTGCAGCCACAAATGCTCTCATAAATAAGAGCAGTCTTTCTGAGCAAGAAACTCAAGAAGATGCACAAAGGAAAGAAAGAGATTTTTCCTACAGAGAAGTTGCAAAATGTAGAAGAAGAAAGCAATTTTGCATTAACTGACTTCTACACAAATGTGTTACTTAAATTATGAATAAAGGAGTTTCTGAATGGATGAGCTTATAGAAAACCTAAAACTACCATCCTTCTGCCTTTATAATATTAGCAAGAAGAAACTACTTAAAATGCAAACAACTTCTAAAAGGCCAAAAAGAAGGGAATGTTTTCTTCTGTTTTAATAAACTATTTTATATTACCAATGTTTATTGCCACTATTGTTTACTGTTCTATATGTGTTGCAGCACTTAAAACTCTTCTGAAAACCTCATGCACTTTTTATAAGAGATTAGCTGGAGCCATGAGACCTTCAATAACCTCCTTGCTTGGTGGTAGGGTTTCAGCATAGGCTTTTTGTTCATTCCACAAGGGAAATGCAGTCAGAAATGCTGATCTTGAGTTGAGTTTCAAACTGAAGTTTGCCTTTCTTCTTCCGTCAGAATCATAGTCAGGAGTATTTAAAATTAGTATGAATACGAACAGAAGTGCCTCCAAATACAAGCAGGCTGAGTAGGGAGCTGGTCTGAGCAGACAACAATATTCAGTAGTGTCCAATGCAATCCATTACTTACAGTTCTGCTTATAAAGGTAATGTTAGAGTGAAATCAGAGCAGATGAAGCTGTGTTAATCATTCCTACACTGAGATCCCAAGTCATCCAAGAACTGTGGGATTCAGCTGCTTTACCTTTGAATCCCTAAAACCAAACAGAGAAAACTTCTTCAGTATAAGAAAAAAGCATCAGCAGAGTTTCAAAACTGACAAATGTAGCTTTTTCATTATACTGTATAGCTACACAATGTAAATGTGTACTATGTACAAAGACTTTGCAGTATTTGAATGTTCGAGTCCCACATCTTATCCTTTTTATTAGTGATAATAGACAAGTAAATCAGAGCTACTTGGGGGAGACTTTGGAGAACTGTAGAAATCAACTAAACTTTCCTTGAGATGAATGGATGAAATAGCTCTCTCTCTCTTTTCTGTATGTGTGCTGTTACATACAAAAATTAAGTATGTATGTCTAGAAGCACACTCCCTTAATACTTAGAGCATAATCTACACATATATGGTACTTCTGCCATGGATTATACCTATCAGCCCATGGTACCCATTGAGATGGCATGTGCAGGATCATGATTTCATTGAATTAAATCTAATATAATTGTAAAAATATTATGACAAATCCCTGCTCCGGTGCAGGTCGGCCTTATTCCTTTCAGGAGTATCAAACCAACTTTTACATGATCTGAGGAAAGTCACTGAGGATGAGGAAAGGAGGAAAAAGATTTCATTTCTCCCTTTAGCTACATGACATAATTGTGCTGGTAGTTGCTGACTTAATGCAAAAGTCCTTGAGGTTATCTCCGAAAGGACCACTTAGTAACCTAGGATCATTTCACTGTCCACTTGTATAAAAGGCTGCAAGAGAAGGAAGAAGTTGAATAGGCTCTTCAGGTAGAAGAGCCTAAATACCCCTAAACAGGGACGTTTGGCACTGGACCTGCTGACTGCACATAATCCAGCTCATACAACTGTGCTGGGCCTCCCCTTTCCCATCATCTGGGTTTCTTTCTTGCAGGGACCCTGGGAAACCTGCAGTTAACTTGAGGAATGCATTTTGCATCCAGCTCTGGGTTGGCTGCACATCATTGGCAGGACAGGACTTCAGACACTGTGAATAAAGGACAGAGAACACCTTGAGTGGTTGCTTTAGAGCAGCACCCTGCACTGCTGTTGATAGCTGCAGGCAGTTTAAAGTATACAACTCCTGAATAGTCACATATGTAACACTTACAGCATTTCTAATTAAGTCAGTGATGGAATTAAATTTTGCCTCAAAGTTTGTTTCATAATAACTCTCCACCTGGCAGCACTGCACCTTCCTAATTTTTCTACCATCTGAAAAAAGAAATAGTTGGTAGAGGAACAGCATGACCTTCAAATATTTTCAGTGGCTTGCAATCACGTAATAGAAATATGCAAGGGTTAAGCAAATCCGATGCTGCCTGTCTCCTGCTGTGATGTAGATTCTCTAATCAAGTGTAATTAAAAAAGAAAAAAAGAAAAAAGAAACAGCAATACAATACTGTACACATAGAAATAGCAATCACAGTGGCAGCAAAGTCACTTTTCTGCAGTGGTATATATCACATGCAGCACTAAATAGTCACAAGCTGTTGCTCACATGAGTAATGTTGTTCATAGAAACAATACACTGTTTTTTCTGGGACTACCTGGCTGTGAAAGGATTTGCAGAATCAAGTCTGTGAACACTGACAGACATCTGGTTCTGTCAAAAATGTAATTTTCACATTGTGATTATTATGTTAGACCAAGTGACATTAAGATTTTAATTTATTTGCTTCTTTTTATTTAGGTGACATTTGCCAGATGAGCTGCAGAAAAACCTGTGATTGTTGGGAATAGTTGGTTCTTGTTCCAGATTAATTCCCATACAGGCAAAAAAAAAGAAGAGCTCTGATGAACACAAATGCAACTGAGTATTTTTCGTATCATTTATTTTTCTTTAGATTTGCTAATAATACCTAATTATAATAATAAATATTTTAATTTAGTCGTGTTATTAATCATCACCTTCATTCTCATCTCACGTCAGCTGTGACATTCAAATAATGCTCATGACTTCTGTGGAATAATTCCAGATCTACACTGACACTCCCAAGTAAAACAGCGCTACTTTATAGGGCTGTAAAATACAGTTCTCTTTCGCAGTTAAGCCCTGCTGGATGGGGTCCTTAAGAAGGGGAAATTAAATTGGTTTTAGGACATGTCATTTCTGAAACTTTCCCTTGTTTCCCAGCTATGTGTGTTACCCAAAAATCTCAGTGCTCAGTAAAGTTGCTTTACCAATAATGGTTTCTTTGTTTCACAGGTTGCACTGTAAGGCTGCTTTTTCTTTTTGTTATGGCTGACCAGACAAATTGTTATGCAGAAAGCAAAAGGCTAAAAATAAAAGGTAATAAAGTAAAGAATGAAGATTTCTAGAACCATATTTAAAATTAAGATTTCGAGAGCTATATTTCTGTTTAATAGAATAGGAAAACTGCCTGCTATATATTTAAATTTTTCAACCAGGGTAGCTGTTTTGCTCTTTAAAAGAAATGAGACAAATTAAGCAGTTTTAATTAAGCTCATCTCATTTTCATATTCCTGCTTCTCACCCACACTATGATAGAAGATCTGAAAATTAATTGTGGAGGAACACTGCACTGCAAGAAAAAATTCTAATTATTGCAAAGGAAAGTTAAAATATTTTATTTTCAAATATACTTAAATTTTTTCCTTTTTGTTTAATTTTGAGAGTAATTTCTTACTGCTGTTCATCTCTGTTTTTCCCCTGAGGCAGCTTATGTTAGAGAAATGTTGATAGATGGCATGTAGTTAGGGAATGATAACAGCAAAATGAAAACAAATGCCAGGGAGCTGACAAATACAGCATTATCAATATTGATAGAGAGATTGCTCCTAGTACTAACAGTCCTATTCTTCACAGGTTGGAGGACACGGGCAGCAGTTACCCCAGCTATCCCCTGGGACTCAGCAGGGCTGTTGGTGTGAGCAAGGGTCTGCCCTTGCTTGCCTGCTGCACAGAGATGTGCATCCTTGAAATCACGCTATTTACACCAGTTCCATGCCCCTACAGACTGATGCATGGACAGATTTCTGCAGGGAGCCGTTCCTGTTGGAGGGGACTGAGCTCAGATTCGGGCTGTGTTGGAGAGGGAGGAGGAATGGGGCAAAGCTCTTTGTGCTGCTTCCACCCTGGAGCTTTTCTCACTTAAAGCCTTTGCCTGTGGTTTCGAAGTGCACTTTGCTTCATGCCCTTGCTCAATCTCCCTTGCCCTGGCATTCCTGGCAGCGAAGGAGGGGGGGCTGATACTCACACAGCAGTGGTGGCTCACCTGCCAGCACTGTTCACCCCATCCCAGCCCTGCCAGACCGAGCCCAGCACATTCCTGGTCCCCAGCTCCCATCCTCATTCTGTTGTTCTTCCCAAAGCAGAGCTCTCTGGGATGTCACCTGTCCCAGGCCCTGTGCATCGTCACCGTGCACACTGTTAACGGTAGCTCTTCATCAAAAGTTTCTCTTCTGGAATGCCATTAGTGCTGCAGAAATTAAAGCCCCTCGGATGTGTGGTTTGCTACCAGCATTTCACAGGCATTTAGCTCCAGAGGTAAAGGCATATAAATTAATCTGACTTTCATTTAATTTTTGCTTTATTTATGAGGTACTTTATAATAAGGTTGTATTATTACAAAATATTATCACAGATAATCTTTATTATTATTGCAGCCTGTAAATAACGTTGTCCGTACTAGTATTTCATTTCATAGCTCCCATAACAGTGTGAAATTGTAACTGAAATCATGATATGTGATTGCCAGTGACTGACAGCTTTGGTTTTTAATGGAGCTATCAAAGGAGAAGGGTGCTATCTATCAGTCTGCCTATAAAATAAAGGAAACTAATAGAGGAACTCAAATCCCTTATCTTCTCTGTGGGTTCAACATGCTGGGAAAGCTGACAGAATCAAGACACTGACTCTTGTAGGTCAGAGTGCTGAAGAAATCATTCCTTTGTTTTGCCTCATATATCTCTCGGCTAATCTTTGGGGTTTTATTTTCATGTAAAACTGTGCTTTTATAGAGGACTCCTCCCAGATAAATATTCAGGTGTTTAATTATTAGTTTTTTGCAGAAGGGTCAGAAAAAACTGCCAATGAATAATGGCAAAGAACTTGAGGTGATGTACCTTTTTGCAATGATGAATAAACCTTGCTTAGAAACGTCAGTGAATCTACGCAGACAACAGCATAGCAGTTGCCAAGAATTCAGTGGGAGCAGCTCAAATAGCAAGTGAGACCAGTCATAAGCTCTGCAAAAGCATTCAGCACCCGTAAGAGGCCTGCAGATCTCTCCCTTGGAGACTTGTGTTGTTCCCTATTGCACTCACTTCGACTCAGCTTTTCCTCCTTCATTAGCATTATTTCCTGCTCACACAGGCCAGGTAACGTCATTGCCATGCACATATGGCAATGCATTGAAAAAGGATGTGCTCTCACATCACTAAAATAAATAGCCCCATGAGCATGCCAGAGAGGTTTTACCTTCTCTGTGAGAAGAAACTGCAACGCTTGCAAAGGTCACTGCACTTACCTGCCCTTCTTCCTTTTTATCAAAAAGTGAGGAATATTTATTTATTATGTCTCTACATGTAGAAGATTTTTTGAAGTCTAGTACACAAATATAAACTAGTTAAACCCCACACAAAATAGGAAAAAGCCCCCTGCTTTGGTGACATTTAATCTCTGAGGCAGAGCATTTGAGGTAAAATAACTGTTCTGCATGCTAGGACTATCTTCATTTGCACCTACAGCAGATAGCGAGCCATGAGCCCTTAGCATGTCTCAAGGCTAGATTGTCCATTGGACTTGGTCTTTTCTGGTTAGCTCAATAGCTCAAGGAAAATCTGAAACCAGAAAAAGCAGTGGTCCCATGCAACCCCACACAGAGCTGAACTCTCTGCAACATGAAAAGGAAAACTGCATACTTCAAAACCACTGAGCGGTTTGCAAAATTAAGACAGACACTCCAGCCATCCCTCGCACAGTCAGGTCTTTTCGAATCTCTTTTTCTTGAGCTCAGGAAAGAGCACAAGCCTTAACCAGTTTGTCAGTTTGTGTCACAACAGTGCAATTTCCTCAATGAGGCATCTAGGGCTTTAATATGTAATTGACTGGCAGTTTCAATCACAATGTTTCTCTACTGGCCAGCAAGCAGAATTCGGATGGTGTAAGAAGCCCAGAGTGTTGGCAAGTTTTGCAGCAAGCTGTGTTTGCATTAGCAAGTGTAAATAGGTCTCTGGGAGGAGGCACTGAACATCATGCTTGTGTTTTTTTCCTCTGTGCCTGCAATTAGCTGGGAGGGGAGCACAGATGTTTTGCAAAGAACTCCTATCAAATTTAAAGATGCAAAATTGTTAGGGTGGCTCTAATTAATTTTCTGTATCAGTTTAAATGACATTTTTATATTGTAGCACTGTGCAGGATATTCTGAAGTGACTGGCCCAAAATTGCCCATTGAATTTTGCTGTATGAAATGAATTTGGCCTGTTCTGATGAGCGTGTATACTGAGGGTATCATTTTATTGAGTCCCCAGATAAAAAATATTTTCCAGAAGACATTACTGGGAAGTCTGGTGTGTTTCTGTTGTTTATTGCTGTTGTAATTTGTCCTAATTTATTCTTATTGTGCTAGTGGAAGACAGAGTATTTTCACAGGCCCCATCGCATCTGTAGTGTTTACAGAAATGTGTTAGTTGAATCCAATCTGCTTGGCCAGAACAAACCAGAAAAGAAGTGTTTTAATGTCACTTTAGCCTAGTGCTTGATTTTGACTGCAAGTAGCTCTCCAGGCAGAATGCCTCGGAGTGCATGACTTGCATGAACTCAGCTCATGGGGCTCGGGAGTAAGACCTGATTGAGAAACTCTAAATCAAATGGGGAATCACCATTTCAGGCAGCCCAGTTGTGGGCAGCTGTAGGTGCCGTTCACATAGCCTGATCTACAGCAGCATTAAAAATATCCCCGTTCAATCTCCACATGGGAAGTGCACTGACAGGTAACAACAGCACTGTATATTCATAGCATGTAGGAAGCCATAAACTGAGAAGCAGTCACCCCTGACAAGCTTATGTTATACTCTCCTCCTCCTGGCAATATTGTAAGTTTGGACTGGCAGAAATGCAACCAAGGAAGTTTTAAGCGTGTGTTCCTAGCAAAGGCTAGCTAGAGGAAATAATTATTTTGCACGATTAACAAAAAATGATTATGTTGATCCACAAGTGGTTTTTTTCCCCTTAACAACCTGGCTTGTTATAGAAGAAGAAGTGATCCTTTATATGTTAAAGAATTTGGATTGTATTGAAACAGCATCTTGACAGGCAAGTCTGATGCTGAGATTGCAATAATATTGGCCTAGGAATAGTACAGTAATTGTTGTGAGAAGACTTAAATGTGAAATGTGGTTAGCTTATTACAGGGTTTTTAACTGGCAGCTTGCAGTCCCATGGGAACCCGCGGACTACTTTTAGAACATCAGCAAAGATTAAGTAAGGAAAAGAAGCAATACACTAAAATTTGCTGGGCCAGATTCCACATCTTTAGAGATCCAAGATGCTGTGGCCTGCAAGAATAAGATCTCACACTATAAGGAGGGACTCACATTCTTCAGAAGTGTTTAGGAAAATATATCCATAAAGTTGGTAAAGCAATTACACTCTGTTTACATATTTTTAGTTGCACTCCAGGCATTTATAAATTGAAATTTGTAGTTATTCTAACTCAATATTCAATATTCAAAGGGTGCTGTATCCATCCTGAAAAGCAGTGTGATAACCCTTTCTGTAGTAAGCTCCCACAGTGTAATTTATACATGACTAAGCAACACCTTTTTGCTACAAAGGAGGGGGAGGAGGTGGGAGAAAGATGAGGGTACCATCAGATTCTTGGCGATCTAGTTTTCAGTCCAGACAGAAATCCAGGGGTTAATGGGGGAGGTTTATATAAATAGCACAGATAAATACTCTTGTTCTTAAAATGCCACAAAGTTTCACTTGAGGTGATCCTTGAAAATCAAGAGAAAAATAGCAGCCTCTGTTTTGCCTGGAGCTGGAAAGTCAGTGTTCCGAAAAAAAGTGTCATGGAAAAGGAGGGGAAAAAAGAGGGACGTGGAGAGAGGGAAAACGGCAGTCCAACTGCTTTGAAGCCTGCAGTGCAAATTCTCCCAAAGCCAGCACTGTGCGCAGCTACCAAAAAAAGCTTTGCAGTGGATTGTTAGCAGAATATATTTTCGAGTGTGTGGATGCAAGTAGGAAGTCATTTGCTGCCACTGTGAAGGCAGCCTTGCCGAGCAAGCCTGGGGGAGCTTCCAGAGAAGCTAGGAGCAGCCATGCTTCACCGCTTTGCAAGTTCATTAGGTAAAGGATGCTGCAAGAATAGCCAATGCAAAGACCCTTGCAGCTGAGGTCTGCTTTGAGCCAAATGCATTGCTAAGAATGCTAAATTTAGGTTCTCGAATGCAGGAGAAAACCAGGCGTGAGAATTGCTGTGTATGGGTCACTGCTCTGCGGATGCCGTGTGGTCTGAGCCACAAACGGCAGAACAACCTGCTGTGCTTTCTTTTTGACCCATTGGGGAGAAACAGAAGAGTTAGCAAGGACTGACAGTGCTGGGGTTAAACTGTGCTGCAGTCATTCATTAGCTTGTGCTGCTTGTCATGTGGAGAGTGAAGCAGACGCTGCAACAAAAGGTCTTAGACATTCCTCTGCCTAAGGGTTTGATGAAGAGGGTACAGTGTTTTCTTTCAAGGCAAGAGGAAGCTGTTAAGCCTTGGTTATTATGGAGGGAAGGAAAATATTTATCACCATCTTTATTTCTCTTCATTTCATCAAAATAAGGTGAAATTTCTTTTTGTCAAAGATTAGGATGACCACACTCATTCTGAGGATGAAAAATCTTCTGCTCCGCAGCTACCAGTATATCAACAAAAAGAATGCAAGGCTGAAAGCTTTTGCAGCAGAAATCTTTGCAGCAGCCTTTTGTTTTCAAGTTAATTTATGCTAAAGGCCTTGAGGAAAAGAAGTTTTCTCTGCAGTGCTCACTTTCCTGTGCACTAGAGTGAAATCAGCAATTTTATTTTTCAGCTGGTCTTTGCTTTACCTTTCAGCATGGAATCAGCACTCCCTAAGCCCCAGGGTCTGCTGAGCAGCACTGTCGGGTTTACATTTATAAAACACCCTTTGCGATCAGGTTTCTTTAAAAGAAGAGATGACAGTACAGCAAGTTAGGAATACTTGTTCGGGAATACAGGAATACGGAACATCACAGCCTATAAATTTGAGCCCATGAAAACACAGCAAGGCTTTTGTCCTCAGCCTTGGTACACGTTGAAATGCCAAAAGATGGGCTTTCGGCCAACACTTTCCTAGCAACTTCTAGGAATTACTGCTGGACCTGAACTTTCTGAGTTGAGGGAACAATAGTTAGTTGCACTGAAAAAAGAATAGACACAAACCACCAGGAAGATAAGACTGCACAATTTTACCCTTTTGCCCTTTAGTTGGTCAAGCAGGACACACACTGAGAAATGTGGAGAAAGTGTCTATAACACTGCGGCAATAAATCTGTGCTCAGAGACTTCCTGGAAGGTCCCAGAAAAATCCCAATCTAACCATGATTTTGAGAAGCCTTCCCTGGCAGAGTATGAGGTCCCAGCCAAAACTCTGGCTTGAATCTGCAGGGTAACATTGCAGGCTATCACTGCTATTTGCACAGATGTAACTACATATTCCCACAGGCACCACAGCTGGATTCTCCCCTAACCCCAAAGCTTCTCTTCAAACTCGTTGTACTCCACAGCCTCCTTAAAATGCACTAGTATTCCTTGGGACTTTGGAAGTTTGCACTGACAGGCATCCATGATCTGTGTTGTTAGTAACATACTTTTCACGGCACTATGCGTAGGTCTCTGGACAAATTCTTGGAGCTCTTGGACTCTCAACCTGAAACCAGTTTTGTGTTTTGCATCAGATTTGGAGTTGTAAATATATTTTTTCTGGCCACCCAGACACCACCGAGGCTATGTTCTGTGATTCTGAGATTTGGGTTCATACCCTCAGTAGCATGAAAAACTGCACAAACCAGCCTGGGACAAAGGTTCAAGAGAAATATCGTAGCTGATAAGCACAATGTAGGAAGAGTCCAGAATGACTAAAGAGCAATGTGCCAATGAATTGCTGGTTTTCATGAATGCCCCAAACCAGAAGAATCCCAAATGACGTCTATGAGTACAATCATTTGACCCAGCCCACAGACACAGATGGGTATTCTGAAACGCATGCCAAACTGTTCAGAAGGCAGATGGAGATGAAATTAAATGATATCAGCTAACTCACTCTGAACACAGTTGCTGAAAGTTAGCTTTGCATATCCTCAAATTCAAACCAATGCACTCTCCATCTTTGTAGACATTTGTAAAACAAAATGCTGAGAAATTAAGACAATCCTTCATTTTTACAGGTGACTGTAGCAGCATTACTTGTATACTAATGGCTTTGGGTGGTTTTCCAGAGTTTTTTGCCTTAGCTAGGAACTGCTCAGTGAAATATCATCACAGTGGTTATTCTATTGCTTAGTGCCATAGTGGCAACAATAAATATCACCACTAAAAGCAAGTGGTTTATTTAAGAAAAAACAGGGGGAAAAAACCCAGTGTAAAATGTAAAGCATGTCTCTTTTGGCATTCAGAGACAATTTACATGAATTTTAAGAGTGCTACAGGATCACATGTTGTATCCTCCCCACAAGCATCTCTCAGATGAAGTCTCACAATAAAAATCTCAGCCCCTCTTTTGTTTTGTTCAAGACACTCGTAATGGAAATGAATGTACCATTTTCAGGACTAATCAAATTATTTTAATTGACAATTTTATACAATATTTGCTGGACTGCCTGAAAAGGAGAGAATGGAAGTTTGGTTATCAGCTGATTAATTGCCCTAATATTACTGTCATCCCTCTCTTGCTCCATGGGAGGTGGCAGGTTATGGAGAAGGCTGCTTTCTCAGACAAGTACCCACTGCCCTGGCATTGAAAGGGGTGTCTGATGACTGGCCATCCTCATACCATCTCCACAGCACTCTGCAGATTTCCAAGCTAAAAAGAAGTCAAACAGATTCAGAAAAATATTTAAAGAAATATCAGAAAGAGGCTGTTGAGTGAAGCAAGCCACCCTGAGACCTACATTAGAGGACAGAATTAGGAATTATTTTTCTCTAGAAATGCCCCTTTCTGAAGCACAGTCCTCGCTGCCAGAGGTTTTAACTTCTGGGACCACCATGATCCCCTGTGTGACATAGACATCAAATGTCAAATGCTCTTCTGGATTTTCTTGAAAGGGTTATTTTTTTCCACTTATGAAGGTTCCTGATCCTCCCCCTCAATTGCTTCCATACTCCTTTCCTAACATTGCTTATGACTTAGAGAAAAGCTTCCATCATTTGGAATTAGTGGAGCAAATTGGTGGAATTAAGAAGGCACATTGTTTCTTCTGTTGAATCTACAGTGTGGGAACAACAGGTAATTTTCTTTTAATCTCTGGGTGCAACTTTATTTGCTCGCACACCCCTGCCCATGAAGCCAGATTTTTCCCAATACAAACCAATGGGACTTGGTATCAGGGTGACACTCTCTAATTTGCACAGGTACAAATGCTTCTTTCTGGAACTAGTGAGTGTACATAACAAATAAAAGGAGAAAGAAAGGGGAGGAGATTGGAAGAGAATTTGAGAATGTTTTTTTCTTGCAGCGGTCCGTATCATCATCAGCAATTTTATTTTATCTGTTCCTGAGCCAACAAGACCTCAAAGTGTGCCTTCTCGATCCTGTTCTTGTTCTTAAGGTCCGATGACCCAAATGTATCTCTGTCTACTGCTGTATGCACAGAAAGGATGCATTTGGCCCATTACATGTACTTCCAATGAGAAAAACAGCTCATAAACAACCCTGCAGATTCATGAAGCAGAGACAGAAAGGGGATAAGGGGCTTACTATAGTTCTATCCTGTACCTTTCCATGTTGGGACACGTGAACCTTCTCCACATGCTTATGATAGATGGGCATATACCTCTGTGCAGGGTGGGAAATCCCTCACTGATGGCTACTTTTATCTTTTTAACTCGCTGTGATTCTCCTCCTCTTAGGCTATTGGGAGCACCAGAGCTGTCAGATGCCTTTCACAGAGCAGGGCTACCTCATCGCATCCGAGCAGGCTAAGCTGTAAGTGCAAGGTCTGGTTCAGTGGCTTATCAGTGCCTACCCTGAATCTGCAGCTCTGCCTCCTGGGCAGAAAGCTCCTGCATGGGCACCGAGCCCAGCACTCCTCAGCTATGGATTTATTCAGCCTGGATGAAAACCCATGCTCGCTATTTTCATGTGCCGGTTATGTTTGAGTTTATCTACCCAGTTTGTTTTATGCCTTTTCCATTTCAGCATCTCAGCTCTGAAGCAGGTTGTACAACTTCCATTAAAAGTATGAAGAAACTCTCCCTCTCAGCAGCACAGTAAATCAGAGATTTAATCTCAAAAGATTATAAAACCAAATAGAGTAAATCAATCATAGTTAGCAGATTTACCTGGTTTTGTATATTTATTTCAGAATAAATACTTCTACTCTGACATCAGTATATTGCTTTGAATTTATTCAGTTAAAAAGCTCTGTAGTAATTAACGGGTATAATGGGTATTGCAACTTGATTATTTTTTTCCTGGAGATTTATTCATCCCCTTCCTTTACTCATAATCCTCAAGATCTGGACGGCCTTTTGAATAATTGTGTTCATTTTGATGCAATGATATAGGATCAGTAAGGAACATCAAGAAGAATCACTGGCATGAATTTTCATCAGGTTTAATAAATGTTGAATACACTTTTCTTAGGTTTTTAAAAAAAATATAACCGTATATCAGAGCTTGCATGTTTGTAAAGGAGTTAGGTGAGTGGAAAAGGAAAAAGATATTTTCTCTGTGTATTTCTGTCTAGGAGCTATTCAAGTATAACCGTTTATTTTCTTTTCTGCTTGGGACCCAAGGTATGCACTTGGTACCTTTAAATGGAACCTTGTTCCTAATCTTTAGACAGAGAGATAGCAGGATTAATTCAAGTAAAGTCCCTGAGAAAGAATTACAGAATTTGAAGTCTTAAAAAAATCTATATCTAATTATACACCATTTGTGGCTTCCTTTTTTAAATACACCAAGAGTCAAGAACTATACTGCCGTACAATGTGGAGACATGAGTAATTCTTCTTGTTCTCTTTTCTTTGCAGAGGGCTTCCTTATCCGTACAGAATTATCAGTGATAAATTCACTTAACTAAGCAGCACAATAAATTGGCAGGACAGAAGGAAATTATTTTCATCAAATCATCTCCAGTGTACACATAGACACAGTGCAGAATTTTGCACAAGTGCTATGTACTTCTTGTTTGCTGAAAAATCTTTGCTCTGATGAAAATAAATATAAGTTAAAAGCTAGCACAGGATTTAAGATCAGATGCAATATTGGAGAAAGACATAGTGCAAGCCTGGCTTCCACTAAGGAGATTTCCACTGGCTTTTAATCAGCGTGTGTCTGGCCCTCAGTGTGAAGTGGCCCAGCAATACTGCTCAAAGTGCATCCTCCAAGGGTGAGGTTGGAACTGGAGGAAAATGAAGGCAGCAAAGGGTTTTAGGCAAAACACCTTTTATTTTCTGGCTGTCTCAAAATCTGCCCCTCATCCTGATATGTGTGAAGCAGCTCACCGTTAAGACCTGGCCAATGGCCCATTGAAATCTCCTGCAATGTGTATGGAAACCATAAATATTCTGAGCTATGCCCTGGGCTCAGAAAAAATGCACAGCCCAAATAGGCAATTTTTCTTTAGTTTTATTCTTTTTGTACTGTTTCAGTGTCCTTTATTTTAGAAATACTGTTTTCCTGTTTTAACAGTGGACATGTGAAAGGCAGTTTCATGCTGGCTAGAGTCTAAAAGGTCAAAGTAAGCACCATATGGATACCTTTAAAAAAGGAAGCTGTAACTGCAGTTTCTAAGGGCTTTTTTAATAAGGATTTACTTTTTTTTAATGCTTATTTCTCTGTAATTTTCACAAGAACCCTATAGGTTATGTCATTCTTAAGTGGTACAAATCTATTTTGATTGATAATAATTATTTTAATCTAAGGACAGTATATAAAACTATAACCTGTGACCTGGCTACCTTCATAAATTTTCAAATAAATTCACTTTGAAATAGGCAGCATTGTGAATGTCAGATATTTCCTGGATCATAATAAAGGTCTGGAAAAGAATTGTAAAAATTGTCAAAATGATTACCAAGAAAATTATGAGTTTTACAGGGGTTTCACCCACTAAGCTGCACAAGTACTCAGACATTTTCCCTGCAGCACTCTCTGATGCCTTAATCTGGAGCACAAGTGAACAAAACATTTCAGATCAGGCAAACAAGTTTCTTTTTGGGGTCAGAGGTCACCATTTAGTGATGCTAACGACCATCTAACAGACTCCTAAGACTGTGGCTGGATATTAATATACAAATCCCATGCAATTTCAATTTTCCCTCTCTTATTTTTAATATCTTAGTATTTTCAATATTTTTTACATTTTATTTTCTCATATGACTTCCCTTAAAATGGTCATAACAAAACAAAGTCATGACAAAACAAGTGTGTCAGCAACCAGATCATGCAAAAACACTCAACCAAGTCAGTCAGCATAAAAATGCAGAAAAACATGATGCAGCTCATTTTTGTTAGCTGTGATTTATGTACACAAGCTCAGGTCTATACAGAAAGTATTATCACAAGCCCCGTGCTACCTCAGTGCACAGCATTCATGGGAGCTGGGCTAAGCCAAACGCAGTACTGTTGGTAATCTAATAGAAATAAAGAGGACATACTATTCATCTAAATTTCACCCAAGTATCACCCTTCTACACATGAAATTCAAAGACTCTGCTGTGACACTGTATGAGCCATTATAGGAAGAGGAAAAAGATGAGTGCTGGAAACTATCAGTGCTGCCACTGTACAGAGAATGGTACCTTTGTGTGGTGTATTTACATGTATTTTCACTATTTATTTTCACAGAAGTATTTTCAGAAACTATGGCAAGGTTAAAGAATTCAAAGTCATACCAATAAATGCAATGGCAGAATGGTAGAAACCATCATAGCATGGTAAAGTATGTGCACCGCATTTTACACGAGACAGCTCTTGTTCGTTCTCTCGGCCATTATGTAGGGCAGTAACTCCAGGGCTGGAAGACCTCACTGATTCATCTAAAAATAGGGTATCCACTATGTCAATGCAATTATCAGCTGTTTCAACATGCAGAAGTCTACCCTAACCTTACAGCCGGAGAGCTTTGTTTAAATACGTCGGCCTCTGAGCGCATACAATACCATTATCAGCTTTCATTCAAGCAGAGTGGTCATCCATTGATGTGTGGAACTTGCTAATGGGGATTCTACCCATGGTTCAGTTGTCGATAATTATGCCCTTTTGACCAAAAAGTATTAAGTGGATTATGCTGTTAAATACTTGTTCCCAAATGTCCTGGATGAAAATTGTATTCCTTTTTGCAGCTGAACAGTACAAAATAACCTCTAAAAAAATGACCATCACTGAGAGCTACAGCCAAAGAAATTCAAATCATCTGCAAGCTGATCTAATGCAGCTCATGCTATTCCTGATTTATTGTCTTTGTCCACACATTGCACCAGTTTAGTCAAATTCTATGATCACTGTGTTAAATTGGACATGTTCAGGAAAAAGCAGGATGCAACTCAGTAGGGAGCAGTGCAAGGCTCTACAGACAGCCATGAGTGGCAAAAAATGGGGAGGTAATCGGTAGGGCCATTCTTCAGAAAGGGCTCTTGGGTATTAATCACAAGCTCGATTGGAGTGAATAATGTTCGTTGGCTGTGGAAAAGGCTCACACCACCCTGAGACCTCTGAACCAAAGTAATCCTGCGACAGCAGAGTGCTGAGCTCAGTTCAGGGCACGAGGTTTCACAAAAATAAACATCTGCTGGAGAAAGTCCAGGAACAATGAAATGGAGTGAATGAAGGACATGACCTAGGAGGACCAAAAACATGTCATAGTAGATTTGGGGTCAGGTGTGTCAGCACAATGGGACCCCATTTCAGGCTGTCCTGCCCCCAGCCTTTGGCATTCCCATTGCCTATTGTAACACCTTTTATATATAAGACAAGGAGGAATGGAATAAATCATACTCCTTAACTTCTGCAGACAGTTTAAGAAGTAATAGGCTTATATTACAGGAAGGAAGATGAAGGTTAGACATTATGTAAGCTTTCTGAACAGAAGGATAGTGAAGATTGCCTGGGAGACAGGTTTTTAGAAAATATACGGAGATTACTATATTTCAGCATATAAATATTGATACCTGTATATTTATATTTTACCTTTTAAAATATGTTATATATTTACATAATAAACAAAATCAAGGTTGACACATTTATATTTATACTTACATTTATAAAATATAAATATAAATATATCAACTAAACATGTTGCTTGCTACTCTGGTACAGCAAGATGAACTCTTTGCATCCTTTCAGACCTATTTTTCCCTGATTTTTCTATGATTTTTATGATGTAGTCTCTCCTGTAGGTATCTGAAGATGATGTGTACGTTATGCCTCACTGATATCTTCTGCAGTTTCTCTGATTTGCATCTAACTCACAATTGTTAATACCTGATATAAATCTTTGTTTGCTCAGAGGAATTCAGGCAAGTTGCTTAAAGCAAATGTGTTTAAATGGTGCCCGAAGGAGTTGGCAGAGTTTACGCAGACTCTATAAATTAGTCTTATATGACCCCTCACTGGTTGTAGAAATATCCTTACTTTGTCCTTATGCCTTAGCCCAGTTCTTTCAAAGCATGTTAAATCCAGCAAGTCTTGACATCAGTCATGAATATTTCTGAAACTCATAATGTAAGATTTTATTAGCATAGAAAATTCAAATTAGTAGAATAATTTTTTTATTAAGGTTGTCTACATCTGAATATTTTTCTGCACTTAGATCAACTGCATGGTATAAAAATCTTTTTATTTTATTCCAACAAATATGGGAGAAGTTGAGTTGGCTAAATATAATTTTCTACTTTGGTTTTGCCTGCATGCATATCTCAAGGCCAACTGGTTCCCAGGTACTCTTATAAATCAAAACTAGCACTGCTGACTTACATGCAGTCATACCCATGTAAAAGATTCAAGAAATAGGTCAACAGAATTTAAAATTTTTTCACAAGTGCTCTCTTTCAAAACATAGCAGATGTAATGGAGTGGGGAGCCTGCTTCAATAGATGCTGTGCTGTACTTCCTGCCTGATAATTATGTATGTTAGGAATCTTTTTTTCAGGAAAAGAAATAGGATGACAATAATAAAGGTGAAGCCAAATAGTACTACTGCTGGCTTTTGTTGTTAACGGAGTAGCTATCTCACTGGCTTGCAGTATACTGAAAAATCATATGTAGCCTGAAACCTACATATTATACATGGTGGAAAGCACATTCCCAATGCAAATACCATGTTATATACACTGCAGAATTAACATATGCAGCCTGTAGGAATGCTTTATTATAAATACTATACCTAAATACAGATAAGACTCCATGTGTATTTATTTTGTATATAGAAAACATAATTTTATTTAGTATAGGGAACTGGATTACAGGATCTGGCTGAGATATAATTTCATTGTAACTTGGTAAAAGTGTACATAAATTGGGTCTTATGAATTTGAAGTTATAAGGTGCTTTAAGATCTCAGGGTAAAGCTGACAGGAAAATGCAAAATACTGCTTTTTGCATAGCTTCTCATTACATGCATGTTCTCTCAGTCATCACACTTCAGACAGCCTTGTACCTTATCCTAAACATGCAAATCAGAATTCCTGCCAATCTCAATTCATTTGTCAGCTGTGACTAAATGTAAAATACCACCAACAGAACCAAAACAATTTTTGATGCCAGGGTACAATAACTGCATTCATTACTGGTCCTACAGAGAGCTGTATGAATACAAAACAGGCTTAGATCACACTCATCTTCTGCATCCCAGGGATAATGAAAATAGATGTTTTGTTCTTAAAAGTACATCCAAAGCTCACTTATCTTCATATGCTTGCTGTCCTCTTGTTGCCACCTAAGATCTTGAACCTCCAGTGTGACTATTTTATCAAAACTCTCTTATGCTGATGCACATTTTTACCTGGACAGAACTTCAGGCCATTGGGGGTGGACACCAGGCAGGGTCAGAGGAGGGTTTTGGGGATGGCTGAGGTGTGGGAGGGGAACTGGGAGGGCTGGGGGTGTTTGGGATATTCCCAGGGGTGCAAGTGGTCCCCAGGATTTCTCTTTCTCCTGCAAATGACCTTTACCTGATTCAGTTTGACCTTGGAGCACCAGTTCCCTCTAATTTCTCCTCAGCCATTAGGATGCCCCTGCCCCCATCAGGATGAGGGTTTCCCCAACATTTTACACTGGAACAGGACATGGTCATTGTGCAACATTGGAAAGATGAACAGGTTTCAAACACATTGATCATTGCTTTTTATGAAATTGGTTCTGTATTTGGACATGATTTAAATACAGTCCTTGAGCTTCATTAGAAGATAGTTTATAGTTAATTTTGTCTTTAATTTTTTTTTATATTATAAACAATTCTGTAGAAAATAAAGAGTCAGAGTCTTGTTGCCTCCAACAACGTCAGGGTTGAACCTTTCACAAAAATCATGGATGCTTCACTGCAGGGGGGATGTAGGTGAAAATGTCACCTGAGAAAAGCACATTTGAAAACATAGACTTACTTTTATGTTCTTAAGCTGATTATCTGATACGTGAAGTGAAGTATCTGAGAGGTAACAACGGGGAATTATTTTATTTTAGTCTAATTTAGTGGTTTGTAATCCGTGCTATCAGCCCTGAAAAAAACAGCACTGAGATTTCTGACTCTTTACAAACTACTCGGTGCTTCAGAGCTCTGAAAATGTGTCGTCCTGAAGGAATTTAATTGGGAATTAAACAGCTGGAACACCAAAAGAAGGAGCCACTCCTGTAGCAGTCTGTTCATTACAAATTCCCATTAAAATATCTGGTTATTAAAACCACTCAAGATTACTCAGAATTCTTCCTGTATTTGTCACCTCTGTCAGCTATGTAAAATAAAGCTGATCTTGCCTTCTTAACAGCTCAAATCTTGGCAAAACCCCTTCCTAATATAACCATGTGCAATGGTAAAAACTAGAAAATTGCCTACTTTAGCCACAGGGTGATGAGAGACAAGAGGGGAGTGGAGGAAAAAGCAGTTTAGGTGTTGTGCTGGAAAAGCTGAATGCTCATCCTGGCAAAGATCTACCTGGGGCTGCTTTGCGGGCAGCCTGCGCAAGGTGCACAGCAGCAGTGTTATATGCAGTTTATTAACTTGCCTGGAGATGTAAGACCTAAACCCACAGGCTCTCTCACCTCCTGCTTTGTGGATCACACATCCTGTAAACAAGATTAAGTGTATAAAAGGGCAAAAGGCCCTGCCTGGTAGCATGCAGTATTTCTTGTATTCCTTGGGCCCGGGTGGAGCTCTGGAAGCTGATGCTGCAATGACAAGCTAAAAACCCAACCCTGCAGTAATCCACTCCCAAATCATTACAGTTCCTCTGCCTAAGGGAGGGGGCTGGCGTGGGTATTCACTCTTAACATAAAAGAGCATTTAACTTCCAGTTTAAATTGAAAGAAATTGGACTAGTGAGTCACACAAGCAGGATCTTGCTATTGTTAGAGGTAGGTTTGCTGTGTTGCTTGCTCATTAACTTGGTCTCTTGGAAGAGAGATGGAGCCTCCCAGCAGTTTGCTGTTTTAATCCTTGCAATTTGTCTGGTGACTGCCTGGATTTAGTTATGGATTTGGTACAGATGTTAAAAGCTTTCAACAAACAAAATGAAGATCATTAGTGGAACAAGCTGTTCCACCTTTAAGAAAAACTCTTGGAGATTTGTTGTGGAACACACAGAAGATAAGTTTTTCACAGTTGATGTTGGCAGTGATACAGTATCTCCAGACTTTATGGAGGCCAAGGGCCTCATTTACTAGTGAATCACTATCTGTATATAAGGAATATAGCATGTACGCTGGTATGTGTATCTTCTACGTCCACACTGCTCAAGCTACTTGTGAGCTTGACACAGGTTCTCTTTCTCAGTGAACGAGTGAAATATATCTCTGGACAGCTGGTGATTTGAGCTAAAATTATTATTCTATTTGTTTCATTTATATTTCTAGCAAAAGATGTCCCATTCTTCGGTCAGGATGCGAGTGCCTTTTCATTTTGTGCTTTACAAACACCCATTTAGTGGTGCTCCATTGACCAGAGAGCTTACAGCCCTTGGCCCTCCTCCTGCAAACACTGCACCCTGCTTTCCTTTACATATTCTGAATAGACCCATTAAGCCTAACAAGACAATCAAGATTTTAGAAACGGGAGACAAACAATATATACGCTTTGTGCATGCTTGCATAGACATCCATACCCGTGGACACCAATTTAGATTAGCAAGTGAATGCATGTGGGGAGCTGTTTTCTGATAACACAGTTGTAGAATTTCTGAGGTTTGTCCCCTGCCTCAGCTTTCCTTTCCCCTCAGCAGCACATCTCTGGTCAGCCTGGAGGGCTGTAAGAAAAGAGGGTATGTGGAGACCATATAGATGAGTTCAACAAGAACAGGTCTGTAAGGAAAGATATGTAAGATGTGCTATTTCAATTTTTATGACACGTGCCAGAAACAGCCTTTGGCTGTAATAGCCTCTGGCTTCAAAGGTGACAATTCCAAGTGTATTTTAAAAATGAGTTTATAATTTTATTTTTATAAAATCCTATCTAGACAATCCTATCTGGACTCTATCCAGTAGCATGGCAACAGCTTTCAGTATTCTTGCAAACAGCCCTACAAATGTCTTTTACCAGCCATCCACAGCTCTCTTAAAAAATACTGGAAACAAGCACTTTCAGAGAGATTAGTGACACAGACAGGCATCACTGGTTTTCACATGTCCCTCACACAGGAGTTTTAAGAATTTACTTTGTTTAACATTACAGAAAGATTTTCATAATGCCCCAAGTGTGGAGTTTATTTCTGAGTAAGCATAATAATGTCTGTACTTGTAAATTATTTTAGGTTTGTTTAACCTTGGAGGGAAAGTGAAAGAGGAAGGCAGTTATTCATGCTTAGCTACACTGATAGTCAGGTAAATAAAACTTATTTGCCTTCTCTCCATTTAAGATTTCCCCAGCTGCCTCCATCATCTCTCCCTCATTCTTTTTTCATATTTTATCCTTAGTTTAAAATCTTACTCTGAATGACGTTACCTTTCTAAACTACTCAGCAATATCAGTTTTCCCCCAAAGACTTCCCTGAGGTTGATTTGTACAGGCTGCAGTTGTCTCTCTTTTTTTTTGATGACTTACATTGAACAATATCCTCACTAATGACATTTCCCCAGCAATGATGCACCAGGGAAAAGCATGGAACGAGAAGTAGAAATGATGAATACAGCCTAAATGGATGGAGGAGGAAGTGCTACAATTTGCTTCTGTATCACTCCATAAAAACTACAACTCTTGCCTCTTTCCATCTACCATAAAGATGGAGCACTGTGCTGCAACATTCTTAGACAGATATATCTGGCGCCCTATTGCATAATACATTTTTGCATCCTTACGAAGAAGATACATGCCTAAGCTTGCAACATGTGTTCTGTGTCTGTCTAGATAGCCTGATAAAAAAGCCTCAGCTAAAAGAAAAGACTGAAATAGTCTCAAGATGAAAATGCAATAAATAACTTCTTCCGATGAGAGCAGGTGATATGCAGAGGCAGGGTCATTCCAGTTTGGCAAAACCAGTCATTAAAAAACATCTCCATCAAGCCATGACCCCAGCTACTTCTCTCCTCCCAGAGGTGCACCTCAGTGTATCCTTGCTTTAGTGGATGATTTCTTTCTCTCCTCTGCCTGTTTGCTCAGGGATAGACCCTGAAGGCCCAGCTCTTTTTAAAGGCAACAAGGAGGGCACGCTTCTTACCGAAGCCTGCTCTCTATATGCATGTGCTTCTTGACTGCTTTTGGTATTTGTTACATAGCCCAGCCTCTGAAAAACAGACTCATGGTCTCCTCTGTCCCCTTGCCCCTGACCAGGATATAATAACTGCCACTTGCACCTGCCCACAATCAATAGATAAAGCCGCAGTTTATGTATCAACAGAATGAACTTTAATTCAAGCTGTGAGCTCTTTGGAGCGTGAATGGCCAGCTTTGCTGTAGTGACTTGTAGTTTTAAACTTTTTCCTAAGAAGGAAGCTGTGAGGAAACTGTCCCCATCTAGTCCCCTGAAGCTGATACACAAAGTTGTCTCCTTCCTTGTTTGCAGTCAGGCTGCAGGGCTTCTTGGTGTAGAAGGGATTGCAGATGCTGGCAGCCAGGGACTGAGCAAGAGGTATGGACAATCTATTTTCTGCTTGTAACACTTGTTGCAGCTGGAATTTAATGCATTTGAATTCATTGACAGCAGGAATTATGCTGAACTATCACATGCTTGCACTGGAGAATTTCTGGGTTACTTAGCAATGTCACATAAGATAATAGAAAATGTCATTTTTACTCAGCCAACACAAGGTGTGTTATTATTGCCTTTTTATCTTCACTTCTGAAATAATGTGTATATCTCAAAGCTATGAAATCCTACTTAGGATCCATCTAACCCAGAAAAGTAATGGAGGCAAACTTGAGAGGGAACTGGTCAGGACCCTTCAGGTTCCCCTCTGAGAACTGGAGACTGCCTGGGCTGCTCAGGCATTGAGGAAATAACTGAATGGATTATTTGCTTAGCATCAGAATTAGATCTGAATCTGGGAATTCATCTCTCAGTCCTCAAAGGTTAGAGTACAGTTCACTTCTGGATTTGCTTTCTTTTTGTCCATGGTCCAGTCCTCCTTTATAGAGGTTGAAAGGAATTCTCATGGAGGGAGAGGACAAGTGAATAAAATCAGGCGAATGCCTTTTGTGAACAGGATGTTTTCAGAGGCATGAGCAAAGATAGGCCAGAAGATCAGACTTTAATAAAAATTGTAGCTTGAACTTTGAGTATCAGCAACTGCATTAGATGAAGAAGTGGCTTTGCATTTGCATTTCACAAACTTCCTTTTCTAAATGAGGTGTCAAGACCAAGGAGATTCAAGCAGTGAAACATCTACAGACTCCAGGGTGAAAGTTACCTCCCTGGAGGCTTTTAAGATTTGGAAACGATCCTAAGATTTGTCTGAAGTTAGTTTTTTTAGGCTTTCCCTGGAAAACAACAATACAGAGGCTTGATTTTCAAATTTAGAGCATCTAACAACCTCTGCCCTGTTCCTTTAACTTGGTTCTGACAGATTTAAAGAAATTAATTTGCTTTCAGTTTGAAAAGGGTGTAAGCATGGGATACTAAGTTTGCAGTCAATGAAACTCTAAAGAGAAAACAGAAAAATAAAACTTTTCTTTTTACAACAGGCTGTTCTATAGAGTCATAAACAATACTTAGCTTCTACTTATCACTTCTTATTCACTTAATCTCAAAGTGTGTTATGAAGAGGAATGTGTGATTATCACTGTAAAACAGAGAGTGACTGAGACATGGGGAAGCAACGTGGCTCCTGGAGATTGTGCAAAAGGCAGCCCAGGAACAAGGCTAAGCTGCATCCTTCATGATGACCACCAACCTGTACGCAGAAAGTCTACACTCTCTTTAGAGCAGCTCCCCCAGTGAGAAACTCTCCTTCCTGCCATACCGCAGACTGGACAAAAAAACCCTAACAACGAACAACCCAGTGGAGCTCAACCAGTACAAGCCAAGCCACACAACTTTTTGTCTAAATGGCTGCAAGGTTACATCCCATGCAATCATGGACATTGGCCCATGGAGAGGCTCGTTTTTGGGATAGAGTCTTAAAGTGATTCCACATGAATAATTTTCTTAAGTCCTAATGATAATCAGCCTCACTTCAGTTTCATTAGCTCTAGCCATCTGTTGATACGAAGACTGGCTCTCCCCTCTCCTGTAGTTTCTCCTTTATATTTGCAGTCATCCTTTACAAAGCTTAGAATTGATTATGCCAATGTTGTGTTAGTGAACAGTGGGCTGAAAACCCTGTGACGCTGGCAGGTCAATATTGTTTGATTCCACTTGAGAGTCTATTTCAGAAACTCATTGAGCTGTTTTGGGACTATGTCACATGCACAGCTAAAATTTACAGCAGCGCACAGCAGTCAGAAAGCATTTCTAAATATTTATGCATATACACTGGGACAAGCAAACATACACATAATCAAGCCTGCAGGTTCCTACTGTGCAACTGATTTTCTTTAAAAGGATTGCTAGAATCAGAGCAGAAATTACCCCTCTTTAAATGATGTCCTCCTTTGGCCAGGTTTGGTTATCTGTGTGTTGTGTTGACAACATGGGTGGTTATGACCTTGATGCAGTCGCTGACAAGTTTTGACCATGCAAAGCAGGACACTGTGTCTGAGAGCATTGAAAGAACACCCAACACCTTGCCTCATGCATGTAGCCCACATTTCCAACCACTAAAGGCATTTTTGGAATAGGCAATCCTTTAGGGAACATTTTTACTCTTTTTTACTCTTCACCAGAAGGACTCTGAAGTTAACAGGCACCAATTTCAGCCCCACGAGTCAGTCAAAACATCAAAGCTATATGACCCCAACACATTGCAAAGTTGGTCTAACAACAGCTGGATAAATCTTTAAATACAGCTGGGCTACCAGCTTTGTCTGCCTTCACTTATCTAATATTTAAAGCACCTGGGTAGTAAGTGAAAGCAAAGCTCTGTCTGTAAGGAGGATGACTTAAAGGAGACCTCTCACCTGATAAACTCTGTGTTTCGAGCTGTCTAGAAGTGATCTCTGTGTTAAATTTTAGTTAGGAATAGATCTTCTGGCTTCAGAAACTTGATTGTCTAATGTGCAGTAACAGCAAGCTGAATGAGATGGGCATACAGAAGAAATTATCATCGATCAGGTCGGTTCCTGTTAGTGTGTGTTATGAACCTGAATCATTCCTCTAAGCTCTTTCTAAATGTTTCAGGTTGCCTACAGGTAAATATGACCATACACACACACACACACACATATATATGTGTGCGTATATATATATATATACACACCTCCCCCACACACTTTATTTCTTGAATAATGAACAACTGTCAAACCTCAGAAGCTATGTTGAAGTGTTTTGGTTTGATTAAAACATTAATTCATTTTGTATTATTGGAGCCAAGAGAAAAAGAAAGGTATTTACTCATTTTGTTGTGACCAACTTGATTCTGCTCTCTCAGTTACGAACTGCCATTAGAGATGAGGAAAGCTGCTCTTCCTACCTAAGCAGAAGCACTTACAGCACTGTGTGAACCGACCTGCTGTGGAGAGACTCTGGTTCACCTAAATTCTCTATGCTAATACTAAACCCCCAGTTACTTTGGAGTGGGTGTTTTCATTTTCTCTATTAGTCCTTCTTAACTCTTTAGCTCTGTGCATAACAACTAGTCTACCTGTCCATAAGAATGTAAACAGAAGACATAAAGCAAAGTGAAATTGAAAGAATAGGCATGACATTATAGTCTATAATTTTCTTGCTGCCTGTTTCTTTTTTCGATTCCTAAAATAACTTCTCTCTCCAGCCCATGATTTTAACAAGAAAATGACTCTCTAATTTACACTAAACAGTTTTACTACAGTCTTCTTAAGACCATTTAAAGAATCATAGGTTTGCTGGAGGCAACCTTAATGAGGGGCACATGTGAGCAGTTAAGGCCTTGATTTAAAAGCTTCCCAGAATTTGCCTGGAAATAATGTGGAGATAGCATGGAATATAGGGAAGAAACTGAAACACAAAATAGCTTGTTTAAACAGGTATATTGAAAACCTGAGGGTTTTTTTTGTGATGTTGGTGTTTAATGGAGAAAAGAGAGGTAAGTTAAAATAAACAAAGCATGATGAGGCCTTGTTTTTTTCTTTTCAGTATTTTAATTTTGGTTATTTACCTCCTGCTTTTTCATTTATTATCACTATTTATTTTTTTGAACTTTGAGAGTACAGTGCTATAGTTAAGATAATATGGACTAAAAGTGGCCTTTGGGTGGATGTGGGGGGCACGGGCAGGGAAGGAGCAACGGTGTACCCTGGAAGCATCCTAAGGGACAAATCACAGAGAGTACCTGCCTGCAGGGCAGCTTCAGCCAGTGGGAGAGCAGTCAGGGCCCTTTTCCAACAGGTTATCACCATCCTGCAAGTACAGTTAGATAATCTGTAAATACAAAAATCTGCAATCAACAAAATTAACGTAAGTTCCATGCCAAGCCATAATTAATGATAATAACAAAAAATAGACATCAGCTTAGAAATGCAAGTGCTTAATAATTCCAGAAACGGTTAGTGGAAGAGAAATATTCAGTTTTAGGGATTCCTGGTCACAACTATCAGAATTTGGAAATGTGAGTGTGAAAGGTGTATAAAGTAGTTCCTGTATATCAGCTCACATAGCTCTGGAAAATTTGCTTTTGTTTTTTCTGCGTTCCTTTCCACTGGTTGAAAGGGTGTCATTGCTAAATTGGTAGAGTTGCTCCAGACTTCTGGTTTAACTGGGTTCAGAAAGGCTTAAGTTTCTAATAACTTACTGGGTATTCAATATATCTGAATTTACTTTTTCCTACAAGCTTGTGTAGTTCCAGCTCTCCACTATGCTTTATTCCTCCCTCCACATTCCCAAACTGAGTCTCTGAAGACTTGCTGGTGTGCTATGGTGGGAGGTTGTTTTGAAGCTAGGCTGTACAGGAGCTTCATATTCTGAAATCCTGCTTTCTCATTACAAAATATCTTAATCTTTTTCACCGAGTAGCTGAAAAGAAAATAAAAATGAGCTGGCAATGAGAATTGGCATAAAGATGTACTTTGAACTATTATGGCATAAACACTGAGACTAGTTGTGTCTAATGGAAGCCAGAAACTACAGCTTGGTGCAGTAGCCAGAATTTTGAGTATGCAATAATGGTAGAAAAACCAAACGAAAACAACCTTTATGCATTCAGGGAGTAACTGATGACCTGGACTGTGAGGACTAAGAGTCCTTGTATTTTAATCCTTGCTATTATGATTGATGATACTATTCTTAGTCATAGAAATGTGTCATCCTATTTTAAGCTTAAATAAGCTGTGTGCCTCCATAGCAGCTTGCAATTGTGAGTTCCAAAGAGCAATTGCTGAAACATGCGTCAATGACTCCACTGTTATTATTTTAGAATATTGAAATAGCAGATGCAGCAAACAGAATAGATACATTGGCTAGACATTTTCGTACCTTCCCATTCATCATTTAATGAATTTAATAAATATCAAGGGTACCCTAAGGACACCACTCCTTATCTTTTCAATTAATGTAAAACAGAAGCAAGATTTTAAAAAAAGGATTTAAAGAAAACCCTGAAGCAGGGAGGATTAGATCTCCAAGACAGGACTTGATGCAACCCACTTGCAACAATTCAGTCTTGCAAACTGATTTGTGCATGGGACCCTTGCTTTATTCACCTAAGAAGCTAAGAGTCTACATCATTTGCACTCCTCTGTGTCATAGATCGTCACAATGCTTTCAAGCTCTGTGCTTTGACTTTGAAGCCATCACCATGGCAGATGACATGACAGTCGGATGGGAAGGCAGCTGATTCAAGTGTCAGCAAACTTCCCTTCATTTTGCTGATGTATCTGTAGGAAGGCTAGTAAATGATCCCACGCAATTGAGGGAAGATGAGAAAACAGTAATAAACAATTTAAAAAGGAGAAAGATTCATGTTTGGAGAAGTGCTAGCTCCCAAGTTGGATTTGATGCGACACTACCATCTGTTTATCTCTGCTCAGCTTAGATGGGAATAGTTCAGGTGTCCTAGCAGTGCAGCATGGAGCAAACAAGGAGGGCAAGAGGAACTACCAACCCTCTGCTGACTGACTGCCCCAATGCAGATGGATCTAACATTGACACACTCTTCTGTTCTTCCATTTGCTTTAGTCTTCTCATTTGCAGTTAGTGATTGTGAAAGGTGCCAGAGTAACGGCACAAGAACAA
The DNA here is from genome assembly GCA_013401275.1 of Pandion haliaetus. Lineage (NCBI taxonomy): Eukaryota > Metazoa > Chordata > Aves > Accipitriformes > Pandionidae > Pandion > Pandion haliaetus. The sequence continues at coordinate 235,013 of VYZV01039202.1, read as the reverse complement.
GAAATCCGTTTAATTACAGGAAATTTACAGGCTGAAAACTGGCATTACAAGCTGTCCTTCAGATCCAGCTGTTAAGACCACCTAGGGGTAACAGTGTATTTAGGGGTCAGATTGTAGCTGGCTGCTTGCAAGCACAAGTGTGAGGTGGGGAAGGGCGATGTAAGGGAATATTTCTAACAAGTTTCAGACACCTAATTTGGAAAGTACTCTTAGAAATATCACAAAACAGCTCCCTGATCATGCAACCATGGACTCATTAGTCTGTTAACAGGAAGCATCCCAAGCAAATCTAAGAGGCTTTGTTCCTTGTCCCAGGATTCATGCTCTCACTTTGAGAACCAGGGAATGCTGCTAGCTTAAGCTCAGATCTATAAACTTTGAATGCTTTGGGCTTCCACACTGATTTCCTCAAAGAGGTCCCCACTGTAGTTCTGCAGTACCTTCACCGCAAGCAAGTGAAGGCATTGACTCACTGTATTTTTCCAATACTAGCCAATCTTCATTGTCTCCAGAAGGTGAACTGGGGCTGCTACGCAAACTCCAGGAACTATTCATGACCTACTCATTTTGTATGGCATAAATTAAAAAAGTTACCAGGTAGACTGAAGCAGGAACAGACTTCATAGGTAGAGTGTCCTGGTGTATAATTAGGTCTTAGTCATCCCCCTGCAATAAACATCATGGCATACCCTACTAGCCAAGCAACAGGGCAGTTACTTATCAACAGTAAGTGACAAGCCTAGATGCACCCAAATAAAGTTGTCAAATTGAAAGTCTTTAATATTTTTGGTATATCTAGCTTGATAAAGAGTGGAATTTCATAGCTCTAGGGGCTGTACTTGCAGGAGTAACTGCATCCCTATGTGTGAAAACATGTATTTCACTTTGGAAAGTCAAAGATGCTCCCTGCCAGCTTTCAAGCCCCACCACGCAGCTGGAGTTAGCAGCTCCAGGCTTGTTTGATAGACAATCCAGCAATATTCTTTTTGTCGTGCTGCTCCTGCCTCTCTTAGAACCAGAGTGGCACAGGAGGTAAAGGATCTTCCCCCTGTATGTTGAGAAAAGCAGCAAATTCTTTGGGTGAGAATTATTTTCAGCACAAGAAGAGTCTTTTGTGTCTTAAAAAGCAATACCAAGTAATTGGGCCAAATTTATACAAGCAATGAGGTAGCCAACACTGCTGATAAATGACTAGTGTATTGAAATCAGTGGGAGCAATCAGGAAACCTTTGCCTGCATCTTTAGGCACTTAGTGGTTTTAAGGGCATAAATTCATCCCTAATGGGTATAACATAAAGATTGTTTTCCTGAAGACTCCAAGGTTATATAAATTTCTGATAGAAAGCCAAACTCTTCAGCTTCTAGTGAGAGATCTATAAACACAAGAAATGTCTCATTATAACAAACCAAGTATCTTTTATAAATAGAAAAATAACTTCAGCTGGGACTGAAATTGAAGGAAATAACCATCCTGTTTCTAACAACCTTTACTATTGCTAGCTTATAGCTTCAGAACTACTTTTTTATTTTTACCTTCTGCTGCTCTGGGAGCACATAACTGTCATTGCTTTTCAATTGTTCCTGCTTCAGCTGTGTGATTTTCCATGAGTTTTATTTCTTTCTCTGTTAGATTGGTGGCTCAGAATATTCCAGATCTCAGTTTAGCATCTGCTTTCTTTGATTACCTACTTTTCTCCACAAATTCCATTTTATCCCTTCTGCTAGTTGATACTTAAATGTCCTTTGGGAGCCCCAATAGATTACTCTTCGCTGTCCAAAATGAGACAGAAGTGTACATTTCCATGGTCCTTCTCAAATACATTGTTTTAAAATGTGTTTTCCCTCCATCTGTCAATTGATTGCCTTTTGTGGTGACTTTTTTTACCACCTGATTCCTTTTTGTTTATCCTAATAGGATAAAAGCTTTTAAAGGTAACTCCAAATTCAATGATGGGTAATGGCTAACATGGTTATTACAAAAATTACTTAATAGATATTGCCTATTTCTTTCTCTTTTGTGGTTTATCTACACAGGAAAGCTATTGCACAGCAAGGTAGAACATGAATTTAAAGCAAATTAAGTATTTCACATTAGCTTCCCACAAGGATACTGTCATCCTGCACACAGGTTTCACTTAATCCACTCCCAAAATTGGCAAAGAAAACTTGCATAAATGTATTCTTGCTGTGGAATGTTGTCCACATCGAGAATTAAATATGAAATAGCTTTCCAAGTTCCTTTCCATAATGGCAAGAACTTTCATACTTCTATGGTCCCCTCTGCAGTGATACTAGAGTGCATCTGAGCTTATAATGTCTTTATTCTCATAACGCTCCTAAGAGGAAGGGGAACCCTTGGTGTCTTTCCCAAGATTGTGCAAGAGGGCTGGAGTAGAGCAGAGAGGTGAATTTGGTTTTCCCAAGTCCAAAGATGGCTTCATCACTGCTGGGTCATCCTTTTACCCCGTGAAAAGCCTGTAGCTCCTAATCCTGTCTGCTAAATCACAATTCCATTTATCCTCCAGACAGGTGTGACTCAGCTGCGCAACAAAACTGATGGATCTCATAAACTAAAGTTGTTATTTCCTGACAGTGACTGGCTGTGTGATGTTTGTATTAATTCATGTTCTTATTCGCATTCAGTGAAGGTAGAGGAAAGCTCAGTGATATATTTTGATTCAGATTCTCAGAGGTTTGATTCACTTGGGTATGTAAGTCCCATGGACTTTAAATAACTTCAAGAATCTTATTTAAACAACTGTGATTAGTGTTTTTTAGGAAAATATTGAATAGCCTGTTTTTAAATCAACTTGTGTTCCCTGTGCTTTCTCCTCTCTCAGAGGAGTTGTATTTGCATAGAAAGAAGATTCTTTAAATAAAGGCACAAAGTCTGTTTTCTGAATAGAGAGAAACTCAGCAGCCAGAACTAATAGTAAGATTAAGCATTGCCCTTCCAACTCAATAGTGGACTAAGTCAAAACTCCATAGCATTTTACTGAATATTAGAATTAGTTGGAGTTTTAATTAAAAGTTGATCCATCTATCCATTTGCCTTACTTGAAACAAGCAGAGGGTTCAAGATTCCTTTCATCTTGCTGTCCGAGATCTGATCTCTAGAGCAAAGGAGACCTGTTTTGCTGCATCTTACAGAGGGCTGACAGCCCTGCAAGGAAAGATGAGGGTAGGGGTCAGACATCAGTTCACCAAACACTGAATTTCAAAATGCTGATGCATTTTGTTAACTCTGAAGACTATTCTCTTAATTCTTTTGGTTTAATGCAATGAAAAGGTGAATCTGAAGTAATCTGTCTTGTTTGAAACTGAGGTTGCTTTACCTTGTTTCTGTTCAGAATTTCTTCCCTGTCTTGGTTGTGATTTACTATTTCGTGGCTTAGGGTCCATAACGTATATGCAGCATATGGGTAGAAGCCTACCCAATGTAGGCCACTTGTCAAGGGAAGGCAAAGGCTGAATACATCAAGAGAGGTTTTCCCACAGTTGTTGACTGGTTGTTTTTTGGATTTGGGTTGGTTTTTTTTTTTAGTTTTCCAAAGTTACTGTGAGCATTTTGGTAAGCAGTATATTCTTGCGCATAGAGACGGTCCTGCTGGCAGACAAGACACTTTAAATCACTAGAAACTTTCAGCCTGATACATTACTAATAACAGGAATAACCATTCCTTTAAAATATTGCCATTAATGTGTGATTTTGTTTTGCATATCAGCATTAGTGATATTAGCAGCTGCCAGATCCTCAAGACTTCATCCAATGCCTGAGCTGCACAAAATGTGTAGGCAGCTACTGCATGGTCAAAACCTCCCTTTGGCACATGCAACAGGCATCTGCGGGGGCTTTCCTGCCTGTGGATGGAAATGCAAGCTCATGCCCACGCAGAGGGTGCCTGGGCTGCTGGGAGCACCTTGCTTCCTCCCCTCCTGCTTTCTCAGTGGGAAACGCTGCTCGGCAAAGACTTTGTGTTCTCACTCGCCACTGTGCATGCTCCTGGTCTCACCCGGTCTCCGCACTGCTGTGCATCCATTACCACCATGCAGATATGGTTCTAGGGCTTTTTATTTAATAATTGCCTCGCAAACAGTCACAACTAACTGCAGCTCTCACCTCCTACTACCAGTTTGCTTGGGGTTTTGTTTGTTTTGGTTTTTTTTAATACCTGAGGTCTCTAACTTAGGGTAATTAAAAATCCTGGCTTATTTTTATTTTAACACTGACATAAAGGGTTCAATCTGTTTTGTGATAATAGCTCTGACTGACATTGTTTCAAAGCAGATTTAGAGATAAGTTTGGTCCTGACATTTAGTCAGCAGGTGGGTGTTGTTTATTGCCTAGCAATTAGAACTTATATTAACATAATATCTCCTTAACTTCAAAAATTTCTGAGAGCTCTCCGTGAACAGATTCCCAAGAGCTCTCCCCTGCTCTCTTCCCTTTGTCTCTTCACTTTCCCACCTCCACACCCATCCACCCACCTGCCTTTAAATGTGCTGTTTCAAATTTAGAGTTCAAGAAACTTTGTTTAAGTCTAAATCATGAAAGATATTTTCTTCTAGGGCAGAAGCAACCCACAGCCCCTTTATTTTAAACCAAGTTAAAACAGAGCTTTCTAGTCTTCAGAAACTTTTTTTCACTTTTCATATTTCTCTGTGAGCACTCCGCTACAGAAAATGAGCATTGAGGAGGGGTCTGGTTCCCCAACTTGAAATGGTCCAGGTGCAACAAGTATTTTCCTTGCCACTGCATTGTCAGGGGTCCCTTTTCTTTCAGTATTTTCTCTGGTGTTGTTATCAGTTTATTATGGAGACACATTCATTGGTTTTGTATTATATCTGCTTTTTATGAGATTGTCATATTCATTTTGACTTCTGTGCTGTGGGTTGTCTGCAGGACAATGTGGAAATGAGCTAGCTTGAGCTAAAAACGTGATGAAGGCAAACAAACTTGAAAAATTAACTGACTAGAAAACCTAATCCAAATGTATTGTTTTAAAATATTTTTTAATTGATTTCAAACTCAAATCAAAAGGACCTGCTGTCCAAAGCCAAACATTCACTACTGCTTCGTCACAGGTTTTGCTCAAGAATTTGGATTAGCAAAATGGCAAGGACTTCTAGTGAAATTGAACAAAAATGAACATTGTTCTTGTGCATTTTCACCTGTGTATATCCACATGTGCACACACATTCTTAGAGCAAATTTTCAACCTTCCTTTCAACAATTTTTTAAAGCTTAAGCTCCATCATTTCAGTATTAAGGAATAGTACTAAGTGACACTATTTTCCCCCCCCAACCCCTTAGAGTGTATTTTTTTTCATCAGACACCTTCCTCTGTTGTCTGGGAGGACATAATTATGGGAGATAAGGACTGATCTTTCTTTTCAAACAACCATAATTAACAAGCAATCAGTGCCTTGCTCTGATCCTGGGGCAAACCCTGAAAGATCAAACGCTGACTCCCCCTCTTGCAGCCATCACCATAACACAGTCATCCTAAGCCTCTATGGCAGTCACTTTGCTGATGAGCACGAGCAAGCTTGTTTACTATCAGATGCAAAATCACTGCTCAAACCCCGATTGTTAGGAAGATGCTAATTGGATGGGAAAGTGATGAGGAAGAGATCAAATTCTTTAGTCAAATCCAATGAGACTGCTCTATCATATTAGTACCTTTTTCTTCCCTCTCTGGCAACAAAATTCAAGTAGCTTATCCTGAAAGAGGGCAGCTAATTTGATGTGAAGGCTGCCAATACAAGCAGTTGCAGTGCTGCTTTGCATTAAGAGTGTGACAGTACGGGGAGAGCCAGTGTGGTGGCTGATCCTCGGCCGAAGCCCTGGGAATGGGGATGGCAGCATTGCAGCTGGTTCCTCTGCTAAATTACAGGGGAGAAAGCCATCGCTCAAACAGCTGTGTGCGGTAATGGCTGGGAGTGATGGCTTTATTTTTTGCGGCAAATGGAAAAATGATCAGTCGAATCGTGTACAGGCTTTTTTCAGCCTCAGCTGGAAATGAGGAAAGCGGCTTCTCTGCTCATTAAATAAAACTGCTCCCTTGAGATCAGAGCAGTGCAAGCTTACTGTAACCGAAGCTCTTGTACAAAGAGTTGACAGCAGCCTTTATCCCCCAAATAACAAGCTTGACAAGTACCTTTGCCATTTGGGCATGCTGAATTCTCAGGGGAGCTTCACATGAATAAATCATTACCTCTTTAGTGACTATCCAGAATTAATGATCCCCCACCTTTTTGACAAGCACTTATTTTGCTGTAGGTTGTGACTTGTGGCTCCTTAGAGGATGGTGACTACTGAGGAGAGTCCTGGAGGCTTTTGCTTTCTCCTTCCTGGGTATTCCAGTAACTTTTCCTGTGGCTGAATAGCTGAGAAAATATCTATAATTATCACAAAGGTTAGCATTTTCGGAATAACAGCATAGAGCTGGGAGAAGAAATCCCAAATGAAAGGAAAACCATCATGTTAGATCAAAGTCAGAATCAAAATGAAGACAGAACTTTCCAGAGGTTGAAAAGTAGGATTTAATTACTGTGCATATTGGGGCACTTCTTGCTTCTAGTTTTAATTAGCAACACATCAAGGTCTGAGAAAACATCTTTGTTTAGATACTTCCATGATAAACAAAGTTATGGATATTTTCCATGTATGTAGTCTTGTACAATTTCCCATACAATTTTGCTGTCCCAAGAGGTGTGCAGAGAGTCTGGGGAAAAGCCCTGTATATCGTTCCATGGTTGGAATATCAAACGAATGTGACGCTTTAGTCCTTGACTTTACACTGTTTACAACAGTGTAATCTGATGAGTGATTTGAACGTCAGACTGAACTGCATCACATTTTTCTTATGTTTGTATCTCATTAAGATGATGTTTTTATAACTTAGATTGGAAAAGTAGAGGACTAGCTCCAGGGAAAAACTTTAAGTTCAAATACGAACTTTCCCAAAATTCAGGGTATTTGGATCTTTGCTACTGTGAGAGTTATTTCTGTCACGAAGCGTGACTGTGTCTTTTCTAAAATGACTTGATAGGTCATTAACATATCTTTAGTCTTGCTTTACTAGTACAATTCTTAAAACTTCAGTGCAAGTTTCAATGAGTAGCTACCTCTCTGCTTTTTGGGGTTTAAGCAAGTAGCCATTCTAGTAAAGAGAAAAAGTGGAAAATATGACCTGAGACCTCACTACACTGAGAACAAAATGAGAAATAGAAAGAATCCCAAAGTCCCCAACTTTGAAGACATTCACTTTGGAGGGGAGGAGGAGAAGGGGGATGTTTTGTTAGTATTTTAGCATTCCCAGTGCTGAAAAGAGAATGAAATTAAAGCTGGCCTGAGATTCAATGGGTCCAGGGGAGCTACTAACTCTGCTAACTGGGATAATTCTTAGATGTACCAAGGTAAAGGTTCAGTGCAGCAAAACTTTTAATGTTTTAGGTCCACAGCTGTGAATGCCTGCCACCTTGAGAAACACTCTGCTAGAGTAGTGAGGTGAACCTTCATCTGAGCATATTCTTCCCCCAGAGTTTTACCCTGGAGTCTATATAGCATGAGATCAAAATCTGTGTTTTACAGCCAGGTCTTACCAAGGAGAAAGATGGAGAAAAAGGGGAATTAAGAACTCTATTAAACCTTGGCATATAAAAGTTGTTTTTAAGTGACAGTTTCAAAAGTCTCCAGCAGAGACAAGACAGTAGAAGCAAAATATTCAGAATAGCCACTTTTATGACTGATACAGAACAGTTTAGTATCAGATGTATTCTTTCACAGCTAAATAGGCTTGTTTTACAAATCTGGACCTAGGTCAGAGTTTCAATTACATAATCTTTATTTTTGAGTTGTAAAATCTAGCCTTACGTGTAACCATGAAGTTTTAAAATTATTATTTTTAACATTAGACTTCGTTAAGATAATCTACTGATCTATGTCAGGAACCAAATTAACATATCTTAAAATGAATTTGCATAACCTGAAAAAAAAGTTTGCACAGCCTAATATAAATTTACATTCCTAATAAACTATTAACATATCCAAAAATGGATTTGAAATAGTACCATTATATTTTAAATCCTTCCTGTAGATTATGAACAAACAGCTTTGATTTGCATGTCCTGACTTTGCTATGTAACATAGAACTAATAATTGACTGCCTTATAAATCAGCCTTTTAATCCTGTGCTGCTGCCACCTTTGTTCATACAGATGAGAATTAACAGTGTAAAAAGGCAACCATAAGCTTTGCCTTTTGCACATAGTAGGATTGAAGCTAAAACCAGAGTTTGCAATAGGAGGATGTTTCAGGAGATGCTTTACTAGGCTCAGCTGCAAACTTGGGTGCAAAGCTCGGACCAATCTTTACGCATTCAAAGTCTGACCCTCAAGCCCAGACTACTTCTCTCGCTTACTAGACAAAAATCAGAGTGGGGACTTCGGACTGTTCCTTAAGTGACTATTCTAGATTTAAATCCCTGTGAATACAAGATGAATGTTATTCTCCAGGATAAGTTTTTTGCTGAAGCCTGGAGAAATTTCTAGAGAGAGTTTAGTAACAGCATGGTAGGACTGAGAACTCGGTAAAGGGTGTGATGCATTTACCAGTGGGGGAGGTCGGTCCTGACATCTGAAAGCCAGCAACTCACCACAGATGATATTTGAATATTGGTACTTGAGTCTGTAGCCACTGATGCATAAAGACTCTGATTCAACAAGGTACTTAAGCTTTAGGAGTCCTACTGAAATCAACTGAATGATGCATGTGTTTAAAGTTATGCACATAAAATTTTGCTGTAATGGAGCCAAGAGCAATTCCCATTGAAATCTGCCATCAAGTTTACTCTTTTGCTGCAAGTGAAACACTGACTTTTTAATATAAAAACAGGACTGAGACAGAGCAGTAATGTTTTGCCTTCAGCTGTTAGTTTTCTGGAAGAGATGATACAAGCTGGCAGTGAAATAAGAAGGTGAGGCAAGGGGAGACACAACTCTCATTCTCACCCTGGTTTTCCCCAAATCCTTTCCAGGTGTTTTTATGGCCTTTTTTTGTTTCAGCTCTGTGCTGGGTGCTGAAATGTTGCCAAGGGACCTAGAGCACTAAGCCAAAGCCCATGGCTGGGTAGGTAAAGCTGTTTCTCTGGCTGAAGGTGCGTTAGCAGGTTCTTAAAATAAAGTAATGACTCTAGGTGTAGAAAAGCAGAAATCAGTACATGGTTTAATTTGTTTAGCAAATTCCATTCATCACCCTCACAGGACTGTGCTAAAGTAAGTGAATATATTTAACCTCAAACCTGTGATAGGATGTAGGGCAGCTCAGAGCAGGAGTTTGTGTACCTGGAGGGCCAAGTGGACCCCCAGTGTCCGCCTTTATGGCTGTCTAGCTGTGCCAGCCTGATTTTAGCTGTCACAAAAGGATCCTTTTTAGCACAGTGCATGCATGGATTACACACATAAGAAAATAAAAATTCTGAGCCAGATCTTCAGTGGCTGCAAGCTGGCGTAGCACTGAAGCCCAGGGACCAATACCTAACGCACCAAGTGAGAACCTGGTTCATTGTTTTATATACTGACTTGTGATTCTCCTCACCAAAGTGGCCCCATGGTAGGAGCTTACTCAGCCTGCTTAACCTTTGTGTCTTCTTTATCTCTTTTGCTTTACTCATGAATCTGGTCAGTCAAGCTACCAAATAAAGCTCTGAGTACTGTACTGTTACTTTTGCTGCTGCAAGTNTTTATGCAGGCAGTTAAGCAAAACTCCCTTCTGACTGGTAAACTGTGTGGAAATACTGTGCATAAATATTGTGTGGACACCACTGAAACAGAGTAAATATAGGCTTTACATGATGTTATTTATAGCAATTGTGGTTTTGGAGCATAATATCAGGTCTGTCTAAAGACCTTTGTTTGTCTTTATTATATAATATGACTGCCCTCTCCATATGGTAGGTTTTGCTTGTGGTTAAAAGCCAATAAAGTGTCCTTTGGAGATGAGTCCATAGGAAAAAAGGACAGTAGGTACTGAGATGACAAATACTCAGTAGGTGATTACCTGTTGTTATTCCTGACATGCCCTCCCTTTTAAAACTCCTGGAGTAAAACCCAAAGGCCTTGTTTGAAAGGAATTTAGCCTCCAGCTCTGATAGCTAGGGCCAGCCACTCTGAAGTGCTGACCAGGCAGATGGGTTGCACTGCTACCTCATCCCTGGAAGCCAGACAGGATTTCTTGTGTTTAAAAGACAACACATCTAGTTGAAGATGTCCCTGCACATTGCAGGGGGGGTTGGACTAGATGACCTTTAAAGGTCCCTTCCAACCCAAACTGTTCTACAATTTTATGAAAACCCAAAGTGTTCTCCCATAGGTGGTGTCATTAATGGTGCCTTATAGTCCAGATGTTCTCTTGCAATCACATTGTCACAAACCAGCCCTGTAATAACTATATTAACAATTGAAAGATGAAATGCTAGTGAAAATCATACCTTAACAAGGTATGAACAGTGGTATCAGCCTCTCCAAAGCTTTAGTTGAAATAGGTACAGGACATTAAATAAATTTATCTTTTACTGAAATATTTAGTCATAACACAGGCTGTATTGAATCATTAATCAAAGTTGTTATATCAGATTTTTATTGATCAGATCATTTTATATGTGTTATACTTAAATATGTACCCCTGTGGAATGCCAATTTTATTTCTGCAATTGGGAGAGCCAAATAAATCAGTCTAAATTCCCTCTGTGTTACTTTACTGTGGGAATCAAGCTTAAGTCTCTGCTCCATAAACGGGAGGAAGAAAGCAAACTGATGAAGAGAACTACTTAGATAAACACATTTTAATCAAAGTCAAATTCAGATCATAAGGTAAAGAAGATGGAGAAAAGACATTTATGAAACTATACAAAACATTTATGCCCACTATACCTAGTAGAAGAAAAAAATATCCCACTTTCTTCCTCACTTGTAAGTAGATGCAATAATTCTTCTAACTGTATCTAGGTCTTATCTCTTATAACATCTCTCTTGTTATTACTTCATAGTAATATCTGCATGTTCTTGACTTATTTATTGATTTTTTTTTTTTCACCTCCAGTTTTAAAACACTTTGTAGAACCACTATATTGCAGGTCCCAAACTGAACCACACTCATGTAGTTCATGACCTGTTATGTCAGTGGCAGAATTAGGCATATAACCACAACCCTCTAGCTTAGGTAGATCGGCTGTTTCCCCGAGTGAATGCTATAACGAGCTGTCAGAGAAAAGTCTGAGCTCTAACTTCATGTAACCTGCTCCAGGAGGCACTATCTGAGAAAAATCGATGATTATAAAGACTCAGCTCATCTTCTAATTACTCCCCTTAATTTTCCCAAATACCGGGCTCTTCTTTGGTCTTGGCTGTGGTGTGAATCTGTGTGTGTCATTAACATAGCAAAAGCCAAATCCTAATGATAGCTGCCTTGATGACAACTGTCAATAAATTCTCTCCACCACCCTTGCTTATCCTGTAGACTGTGTTATTCACCAAGCCTGTAATTTTGGCTAGGTATGATAAAAGTTGCCAGCAGATGTGTGTATATATATTTAGAACACAGCACAAAGATTATCTGAGAAATTCTACTAGCTTTAAATTCAAAACTGTCACTTTATTTCTCTAGCAGACAATATAATTATTCCAGAAGAACTAGGAAGCATAGAAATCCTTTATGCAATGGGTGCCTATGTTAAAAAATGATAAGAATTTGCAGAATATATAAAACATGAGAAAGGTTTATACACAGAAATTGCAATTGAATACATTAATTCATTCTCTGCCTGCCTTTGATTTAATTTGTTTCAAATGATGGTATATAGTTTAGTCAAGTTGTATAATTTAATTTTAGTGGGCACAGTACTTCCTAATTATCTGTATACTAGCAGATCCATAAATAAAAAATGGATTTTCTTTCTTGTATACCAAGGGTTCATACACAAAAAATTCCCCAAACCCAACATTTTGGTAACTACAATGTAAATAAGCCAACTATAAAGCAGTGGTAGCAGGCAATAACAACTTTTATGTGAATAAAAACATTCTTATGAAGCTTTAAAGCATCTGATAAGCAATAAATTCTTACAGTTCCTCTGTGAAGATCACTCAGTTTATGCACGAAAATTAGATGTACATGGAGAGGTGCCTTCTTGTGAGGCAGGGATTTTATTTAAATTTTTTGGTATAATTGGCTGTGATATTTACTGGGACAAATTGGAATACATAAATATTCCTCATTTTGTGGCTGAGCCACCAAGCTTATAGCTTAGACAACCCCTATTGAAGAACCAAGAAAAGGTTAATTAAACTCCAGATACCCATCTGGGCAGGTATGAGCCAATGGAGAGAGGTCAGTCTAACATAAAATCATCTGTTCATCTCCTCTGGTAGTCAGGGAAAAGCAAGCTGTTCTTGTCTTACTGGAGTTCAACAGGCAGTTTTTAAAGCAGTTGGAAGTCCAGGAGAGTTGTGAAGACACAAAGACTGTCAGAAAGCATAATCAGAGAAGTATAGGTGGCCAATTCACTGGAAATAGCATTTTGTAGCATGCTAAAAAATTNTATAAATCACATTAAACTTGACTGAATATATATACATATATATATAAAAAAGTAAACTCCCTTTCTAGGGGGCACAGGGAAGAAATGTCTAATGGGAAGTAAAGTCTTTACCCTACACCACTACATTATTTTAGTAAGTTCTCCTTACTTCTCAATCCTTACTTCATGACAGTTCCTGTCTATATCGGGGTGAGAGCCATGAGCCGTATTTCTTTCAGCTACTGTACTGGACAGATTGGGTCAGGGATTTCTTTTGGTTCTCTTTCTGTACAGCACCTGACGCAGTGAGGTCCCAGTATATGCATACAGCAGCTGTGTCTTACAAAAATTGAGCTCTACTGGTATGGCTAGATCTTACATTTCATTACAGTAGCCCAGAGAGCCAGCTTTACAAAAGTAAGAAACCCTCAAGCATCCTACAAACCTTAGAAGCCCTCCAGTTTGCTGCAAAACCAGCAAATGCCGCTACCATGATGCTGTGGTTTCACTTTTGCAGCCTTTCCCAGTATTAGAGAATCTTTTCCCACACTACGTAAGCGTCTACAAGAGGTTAATGGACTAGATCTTGACAGGATGTGTGACGCGTCCTTAATAATAACTGTTCATTGTAACCACATAGTAGGTGAAGGAACCTGACTGAATATGGGTTTGCTTCCTCCTCTAGAAGATTGAAATAACACAGAGATGACTGAAGACAATTTTTGTTCTGTATTTGCACTCTGGTTTGTAGTATTCCACTCCAGATGTAGTACAGATCATTGTGATTAAATCAGTCAGCAGTAGCTCAAAGCCACCACTGGTTATCTTTCTGCCCTGATAAGCAAAGATCTCAAAGTATACAGGCTTTGGAAAAAATTCACCTTGGGTCACTTGCTTTGCTAGCAAGGACATTGCAGTATTTTTAACAATATGTTTTACTTTGAGAGGTCAGTGACTTTTGCCTGGGTATTTTTTGTTCTAAATATAACATTTATCTAAATGTTTAGAAAAATCCAAAGTGTCAGTCTTCTTTACACAGCATTTTAAGTAACAATTTTCTTAGTGTCCTAAATGCCCTGTAATTTGCATGAAAGAAACAGAATCAAAGTCAAGCAATTTTTTAGTGTTGAGAGAATTAAGAACAGAATTACAAAAGATTATTTTAAAGTACCCTTAGAGACATCTTTTTTTAGGTGGATTCTCATAAGACTGTACATCTAGATCACTGGCTAATAGCTCTCAGGAGACAAAGTATACAATGCTGAGCTGTTTGTATTGTCCTGTGAACTGTATGGCCCTGATTATGTGTCTAGAGCCATTATGCACAATTCAGTACCCCTCTACCAAAAAAGGCAAAGGTTGGGGGGAATTCTGTTACTGCAATTAAAGTAGGTCTCAGTCAGAATAATAACCAAGCATTTAAGATCACCTGAAGGAAGTATTCCTCTATCATCTTCTCCAAAATGTTACTTGAATAGAGTGCAGCATCTCTCCCTGTTGGACTCAAGCAAGTATAAGTGCTCTGCAATACGATGAACTGTGCAGAGCTGTTTTCTCTGAAAACCCGATACCGACATATCCCTACAACAGTCCAGCTCACTGAATAATTAATAGCAGATAACTTTCTTCAATGACTTTTATTTGCTTCGTTGCATGGAAAAAACAGTTTTCTTCCCAAATGTATTTACTACTTGAAATTACTGGGTAATTTTAGCAAGCAGCTCTGTGTTTTCTATTTGTGAATGAGTAGTTCACTGTGCATATTTAGAATTCAAAGTTGAAGCAGTTTTGCCTGCAGATGTAGAATTTGGTTGCAGACAGGACATTTCACATCTAAACAGCTTTGCTTTCTGATTCTACAATGCTAGAGAGCCCTCTCCCTTCCCTATCCACTTTTAGCACAAATGTCAGGCAGATGTGGGGCTTACATTAGTCTGAAATTTCAGGAGTAACCTCCAAAATCACTGCTCTGTTTTTGCACACATAGATGAGATTCTTTTCACATAATATGTCATAATCATCAGATTATTGTTTAGATGGATACACAGCATTACGAATACAACTGTGATTATACTTTCACCCAACAGCTTTCACTCATAAAGAGGGGATGAAAGGCAGCAACAATGTGAGAAATCGAGATCTGTGTACTTCAGCAACCTTAAAGGTGTCTTTTTCTTACACCATAGAAGAAAAAACATGGGGTCTTTCTGAAGCATGCTTCTGTACATGTTGTTGCTCATATTTATCCTGATCCCATCTCCCATGCGACTTTTTATAACATATCAGGTATGGGATCCCGTTACAGAGCTGGGGTGAGGTTTTCAAATGCAACCAGTGAACCGGTGCTGACTTAGCAGTTGGATCAGGGTGAAGAGACACTCTGCAAAGGATTTGCAGAAACTCCAGCCTCCACACTTGACAATCATGGACCTTATTTTTAAGAGGAAGAAAACAAGGCTTCAAGAGCCACTGACCATGGGTTTAGATCTTTTGGCTATGGTCAGTGAGGCAGTGTTTCTGCAGGGGTCTATGCATGAAGGTGGTGCCACACAAAGGGGCTCAGTGCATGAATGCGGTCTCGACGATTATCAGCCCTTTGCATTGGGAAGCTTAATATTATGGTTCCTGACTGCTTCACTGGTCTCACTGTACAAGCTTGTAGTGATGTTCCTTGAACTTCTGTGACTTGTGGAACCCAATGTGTGGGGTTTTTTTCAGTGGAGACATGTCTCCTTTTTGCAGTTTCATATACATGGATAAATAGTTTGGTTTTCTATGTCACATTAGAGGTCATTTGCGGAGCATTAGAAATCGTTAACAAGAAATAACTCTGCAATGTTGTAAAGTCCTGTATGGCAGTCTTTTGTATTACAATAGTACACAATATACAGTATTCTTTAGTATCTGGCTTTTTTAGGCTGTCAAGTTTCAGTAATGGAATTTCAGCAAACGATAAAGGCATGGATGGATTATGGTCCATATACGTTATTTCCTCCAAATTTTGTGTCTTCTTGACAAAATAATAGCTAGCCACAACATTTTGATCTTGTTAAGTGCTCTTCTGTCTAGGGATATTTGCAGCAACACTTCACAACAAAAAGTCAATTAACTGTCAGTAATTTAGCTCTATTTTATGGTTTTTGTAAGATTTTTTGATAGCCTTCACTTTGTTTCACTCTGAGGATTTCTTTAGCTGAAAGACACTAATCCCATGGTAATAATGATAATGTTCTTAACATTTCCAAGTGCCAGCTTTGCTAGTCGTCCTTCAGGATAATCAGATCTTAGACTACAAACCCTTCCCATTTAATTTCTCTTGAGAATGACTTCCTGAAGCAGCAGCTTGAAGAAACAAAAATGAACACAGTGAATGCATCTGATTGAATGAGATAATCAATATGAACATTATGTATTCATGATGATTCCCCAAAATTTCAAGATAAAGGTCAAAAACCAATCTCCACAAACCGATTTATGAGCTTACAAGCTATGCTTAGTCTCAGGTAGCTCTACAGTGTTGAATTGATTATGTCAGTGTTCAGATCATGCTTTTTTTTTTTTTNNTTTTGTCGTTGTTATGTCTTTTTTTTTTTTTTTTTTTTTTTTTTTTTTTTTTTTTTCAGTTTTACTATAGTTAGCTTACAATGGTCTGATGTGTGCTTGACTATATTAAGGTCTGTATTTGAAAGAAAACTGGGTGGGAGCTTTGCTGGAACTGGCTCTTTCTCATTATTGGGGTCAGTTTCAAGGACACAGTTTATTGTTCTCTCTCTCTTTTTTTTTTTTTTTAAACTGGAAAATTCATCCTAAAATATGCTCTAAAACACCTGAAAAAATGGTATTTTACTTGAAAAATAAAATGTGAGCAGAGAGAAGGGTATTATTTGTTTTGCTGCTATTCTAGGACCTATGTATTTAAACTGGGAAGAAAGGGGATTCTTTTTCCCATTCTTTGCCTTTCCTGGGAGAAGGAGCTAGTGGCAATCCCAACAGCTGTGCCCAGCTTTGGGGGCAGCTAAAAGCATTGCAAGGGCCGTGAGGCCCTAAGTTTCTTCTCTGCACTGTTAGATCTGGACAGCAGCAGGCTGAGATAATTTGGGGAGTTTCTTGCACAGCCCAGGCTGCCCCAGCTGAGGCTACCAGAGCTCTGTGGAAAGGACTTTTGTTTTTATCCCATTGAGACCCTGCAGCTGATGCAAAATGCTCCTAATCAAATTTAACACCCATTCCTGGGGACCAGACCCAGGTATAAAGTGCCTCTCTGTATCTTATACAGAAGGCCAGAGGAGAAAATTCTCACTGTCTTCTAGTAGCTAGTGGCTGCTGTATGGGAATGTATTTGGCTTTCCACTCAGATATTTCAGCTATCTGAGGGTTTGAGGTAGGACAATTTGTGGGTGAGCTGTGTCTTGGACATAGTTAGCAGTACATGCTGGTGCTTGAATGAGTGAGATATATGAGGAATGTAAATCACATTTAGAAAATACAGCTTAAAATTTATTCCTTGCCATGTATAAGAAAAATTTCTTGAACAAATAAGAGACCTGCACAGAAGTACAGTCATTTAATTAAATATAGTTAAGAATTTGAGACCAATTAATTTCTGGAGAAATGGAACTGTAAAGTATTTTTCATTAATTGCGATGTCATTAACTTACCATGCTACTGCACCAATTGAATGTAGAATGTAAGTAAATTCAAATGCATTTTGTCAGATTCAAGGCTCTTTCGAATAGATTAGGAAAGAATGAAGTGTTATAGTGAGATGACAAGTATAAGGCTTAAATTTTTTTTTAAGTGCACAATTTGCATGTCAAATAGATGGATGTTCACAGAATCAATTTATTTGAGACCTTTGATCAAAGATTTGGGGGGAGCCATGAAGAGGAATTCTCTTGAAAATGGTTGCTGCTTTCTAATGAGAACTGGCACCATTTGGGTATGTAGATGAAAGCACACCTAATCTTTTTTTACTTCTCCTTCTTAATAATACCCTTGGATTCAGAAATTAGGCACAGCAGGAACAAAGGTCCTGTACAGCACATCTCTGCAGTAATAAAGCAAGCTAACTCCTGAAATAAGTAGATATTCCTCATACGGGAAGTCACTTGTCTATGGGGGAACAGGACAACAAGGCAGCTTGGTTAATTCTCACACAAAATTGCAGAATAAAGATTTGGAACTGTGCCCATGAAGGCTGGAATAACTTCCATAGCCTGGGATAAAACCAGCTCCAGGCAATTTGACTCCACTGCATAAGGAAAGATCACGATAGCAGATCCTTCATTAGGGTTAACAGAAATAATCAGAAAACAGATCCAAGATTTCATTTGCTTCTTCCCCATCCCCAGGTGATGCAGCACAGAAAAATCATAAGGAGGTGAGTGAAGCAGGGGAAATAATGGAGCTGGGAGGAAGCACTCCAATGTGCCAAAGCGCCCCCATCCCCTAAGATCAGAGCTGAGACTCATAACCCTGAGAAGGTCTCACAGCAGAAGACATCAGCATTTCAACACTGAGTTAAATATAATCATGGCCTGCACAGCAGAAAGCATTGTTTGATGGAGAGGAATGGTGTTTTATTGCTTCAAAATGTTTCCTTCTCATTCTCACGCTAGCACGCAATTCACTTTCCAGAAAACCAGTCCCTCAGCAAAATGGGGAGAAAGGGATTTTTTTTTTTTTCTGCTACTTTTGCAGGGGAGCTCTACACCCTGATTCAGCCTTACATCTGTGACATGTTTTATGGCCCTGTGCTCTGCCTTGTACAAGGCCATAGTTGCCCACTCGCATGTTGGGGATTCCTGTCTGACCATCTATATCGACTTGATGGTCTGTCCTTTAGCATGTCATTTGACCCTTCTACTATAGCCTGTCCCTCTACCCAATATGGGCAGGGCATTCCAGGAAAAGTGTTTTCTCAGTTTATTATCACTGCAGTTAAAATTGCAGGATGAGGATATTCTCTCTGAATGTCTGGAAGTACAGGAGGTTTTGTCATGATAAGACTGAAAGGAGGTGGTTGTGTGGTTTTTTACATA
>VYZV01039202.1:174535-203544 GCA_013401275.1 Pandion haliaetus | reverse complement strand
TAAAGCCATGAACAGGTCCTTGAGCTCTCTATGTGAAGCTGACCCCCGGTTGCTGGCCTGGGGAAAGCTACACTACAAAGAATTGTATCTTCCTTTATTTAAAACACCCACAGGGGTGGCAGTGACAGTATACAATAGCAATGAAAGTTTGGGTTTTTAACATATATGCCCTGAGCCTACACACACAAGCATACACTGGCTGAATTGCCAATTAGAAAATAAAAACTGCTGCCAAGGGACTGATGTATTGAAGTGTTATATTACTGGAAATCAAAAAAACCTTGACTAAGAGAGTCGTTGTTATGCATCTTCAGACTAAATGGCTTTTAGTTTAAGCCAACTGCTCACTTTGCCTAAAATGCCCTACAGGATTGTTTGCGTGAATCAAGCAAGTGAACTGCTTACAGGTCCTATTGATTGCACCAGCTGAAGATCCTCACCCTCATAGACTCAAATCTTTGATTTGATCAAACCTGCAGATTCACTTCAAATCCAGCTACATCCATATCTTTACACTTTAAAAAAAGGGATAATCGAATTTCTTCCATAAATAATTCATCCAGTCCTGCAAGATGCAGAGTGCATGGTGCAATGTGCTTAACATTCTTCAATGACTCCAGGAAGTACAGCGGTCCCCAAACCTTCTGGGGACTAAAGAGAAGGTTCAGTCTCAGCCCGGGAAAGCCCACATCTTTCATACCTTACTGAAGAAGTAGAGCTGCTTTTGGTAGTGTTCATAGCTGCCTGCTGTGATCGTTCAATTGCCTGATACATCATTTCACTTGAAAAAGCTGTTCAGTGCATTGATAGTGGTTTGCCCAGCTGGAAATGTGTGTGCAGTACTTCATACTTCGTGGCAAGGAGCTGACATTTGTTTTCATGAGCCACACATCATGTTTGTTACACGAGGCAATTGTGCTGAGTAAATTTATATAATATATCCTCTCAACTGGTGAGGTAAAGATGATCTCCCCAGCAATCAATATTGACATTAAAACCATTTCTTTTCCTATGAGAGTGGCACTTTATCTACATTTCACATAAAGGAAATGAAGGAGAAAATTATCATACAGTAAGTTTTTGCAGGAAGAAATGTCCATGATTCACTAGTTGCCAAATGAACTTATGACCCAGCATCTGAATTCCTTATCAATGAAATTATTTTCTACTAATACAAGCAAATCAGTCAGTAAAAGGACAAGGTATTTCACATCTTCCTGAATTGAGCAGTATTGTAATCACTGAGTACGTGCATACTTGTTTTTGTCTTTTAGGGGATACCTGCAGCCCAGCAGGATGCAGACCTGGAAGAATGGGCCAAGATGCTGTGTGGTATGTGAAAGGGTCTACGTTTCTTAGCATATCCACTAGTTTGGGATGGGATTAGCACAGTGCTGAGTGACTAAGAATGTCACCAGGCAAGTTCACGTCAGTTACTGCAAGCTCCTACGGCTATTTATGTAGGCAACCTTTGAGACTCAGGTATAAATGAGGTATGCTTGGAGCCTGGTGTGCTGTGGCTCTGCCTGAGATGGTTGCTAAAAAGCAATGTGACCTAATCCTTGTTTTCAAAGGAAAGACTGGGGAACGGGATATGTGTCAGCAGGATTAAAACTACTTCTCATTGGTTCTAGTCTACGACTTCCGAGTAATGTGTGGTAAAGACAAAGCACAGAAGAAACACAAGGAACTTGGCAGTCAGCCTGAACGGGTTGTTCCTCTGCTATCAAGGACTATATCTGCTCCTAGCTGTGGATTTCTACAGCATGCTCTCCAATCTCTGTGGATGGTCATCATAAAGGACATGAGCCATGTTGAACAATAACAGAGAACTAACTCCAGGCTGTTTGATTTTGCTACTTTAGATATCAGCCAGTGCTCATGAAGCCAACATTCAGCAGCATGCCTTAGAAGTTCTACTCAACATCACACAACTGTCAGTGGTTGAATCAGGGATACAATTCTGCTTCTAAAAGCCGGAGCTAAACCCAGGATAACTTCTGTTCTAAACATCCACCAGTATTGTTTTACTTCACTGTGGTCTCTAGCTATTAAGGTCATTCCACATCTGCTTTTCAGCTATACTATATCTCTAGATTACTTCTAGCTCAGCTGGAAGATGACACAGATCCCAAAGAAAAGGAGTAACTCCATAGGCAATGCCTTTGCCATATAACCATAATTATTTTTCCTTGTTGCGGTTTTGTAATATCGGATTTTTTTTGTCTTTACTAGCTCATTCTTTTCTTCTCCTTTTCTATTCTTTCAGATTTTAAGATTTGTTTCTCCCCTCTGTACATTCTTCTGCCTACAGTTTCCCACCCACTATGCCTCCCTCAGAAGAAAAACTAGTCCTAAACTAATTAGCAGTGCTGTGCAATGCACGCAGAAGTACAAGGGTGTTGGTATGCATTTTTCAGGTGTTATTTAGTCAGAGGCAGAAAGATGCCCAAACAACTTCCTCTGGGAGTTGGGTGCTTTACACCTAACGGCTCTGTTGCTAGGGCCCCTTTCAGATTGTTCCAATAATGCTCTCTTTGCTTCTTGCTGTAATATTTGTGATGTGATAGGAAAAGATCTTAGCAACACTTTGACACCAACTGATCTGTGAATCTCTGTGAATCTGTCCTTTTTTCTGAAAAGAGGTGAGACTCTAGAGCTGGCAAACTGGTGAGAGAAATATCATTAGTGGAAAATATTATTTCCTGGCCACTGATGAAAAGGAATGTACTTAGCCAGCTGCAGAGCTGACTCCTTCATGGTAAAATATAATTTGGCCATCTTGATAATAGTAACTACCCCTTCAAAATTAATTTCCTAATTTGTAAAGTAGGGGAGCAACTCAGGTGCTGTTTCAGATGCTGCCAAATACCTTGTCTTGCCTCCTGATGCTGCTTCAGAAATCTCACTAGGTCTTAGATCATATCTGCCAGGCCTGGGTAGAGATTTCAAACACAGCAGTGTATCCAAAATTGTGCTGGGTGCCCATGTTTGAGACTCTCCTGAACCACTGCCTGTTTCTAGACCTTTAATTTCTATTTGGTTTTAAACTATCTGCAAGTCCCAAATGTATTATCAGCTATAGAACTGAAAATATCTCAGTTTTTTAAGCTTTTCTTGCCTTACCTGTAGTGCTTGGATACATTATATGGCATGCTCCAATGATGTTCCATTCACTCAGGACATATCTACTAATTGAAGCTCTGTTTTATCCACTTCACAGCCTACTGGCAGATTGAAGCCATCTGGAGGACTTCACCCAGCTGACAGCCTTTTGCTAGAAGAGTTGGGAGTCAGTATTTTGCTCCCTTCATGTTGTGAGCCCTCACTGCCTCGCCCAGGGAAAACCCCATTTCTGGGCACAGGGGCATTTCAGAGCTGCTGCCCAGTGAGCTGGGAGATTCAGCAAACAAGGGGAACCAAACTTCAGTAGATGTTGATGAGCACATTGAAATAACAGTAAATGAGTATATGATTCAGGGAGACTTACCTTTGGTACTCAACAAAGTGGAAGGATGCACTTCAAAGTGGCTTAGTTTATCTTCTAAACTTGTAATCAGAATATTTAATAGCAGGATGCTGTTAAATAAGGGTTGAAATGAAAACCATAACTCATGTCAGGTTAATTACCCGTGTCTCATTACTGCAGGGTGAAAACCAGGTGTAGCTGAAGTCAGTGAGGGCAATTGTTGTTGATTCCAAGGAGAAGGGGATTCATTAGCTTGGCTTTTCCTCCTGCCAATTGTTGCACCTCCATTCATTAAGCAAACAACACTGTGAGGATAAAAATACTGGCATTCTCCACTACCAGATTCCTTGGCTAGATTTTGATACCTAAGGTGTTTCTTTTGGGAATGATACCTACTTGTCAGCACTCCCTCCCTGGTGATTTCACTCCTGGTGGCTCCATTGTCAAAAAAGGCTTCTTCTTAGACACTTTGGTTCTGCTTTCTAAATTTGTGTTAATCTTCTTAGTTTGAATCAGTGCCTTTTAGTCATTTGGGGAGTCTTTAATCAGATTTTCCAAACTGTTATTCTAGAGCCATCTCTGGGTAGCTTTTTAGTAGCAGCATGACTTTTATTATGTCTAAAATAGTAAATTCAGGACATCTACACTTGGATTTCTCATTTTGATCCCACTTTGAAAAAAAAAACCAACCCTAACAAATCAACCCCCACCCCAAAAGACCCCTTTGTGCTCCTCTCTGCAAGGAAACTACAGCAGTAGCAATATGCCCAAATGGCTAAATACGTATGGACTTGCCAACTGATGACAAATTACATGCTATTATTTGGCACTGGGAGACTCATCTTGTCTTTCTAATCTCTTTGAGCCTGGAGGCTGGCAGAGGTGTGTGAAGGAATAAACACCCTATACTTAGTACTGGTAATCACCTTATGACCATACTTGGTAGCTGACTCACCTGAGGCAAAAAGTGGAAATGATTGACCTGATTCTGTTCTTCCTTGGATGTCTGTGCGTTAAGAGCAAGTCTTACTGTAGTTTGGTAGTGGATACTCATTGGCTTGAGAAAAAAATCTCTCTAAAATAGAGGTACTGGAGTCTTCAGGCTGAAACCAAGTGTCAATTTTCCTATGACAAGTTGCGATCTAGCCCTTGTTTAATGCATCAAAAGAGAACAACCTTCCTTCTTTGTAGAGACAATCACAGCCTCTCCTGCCTCGCTGCAGCATAACTAAAATGTTCCCTTTGTGACAGTAAAAAACAGAAGAGTAAGTTTTCTGCAGGCTAGTGATGCAGACCCAAGAAAAATCAATACCTCAGAGAAAGAAAAGGTAAAACAGTAACTTTACACAGAAAGCTTCAAAGAATTTATTCTACTGTGGCCTTGGGGAAAGCTAGTCCTTCTTTCATTATTCAGGAGTGAATGGACATGGGAAGCAGGAAAGTCCAGCTCCTCCTCTCTGGAGTGGGAACACAGGACTCCAGGGTCAGGGCTGCCTGCCTAGTTTTGTAGGAAATCCATGGTGGCAGGAGAAAGGACAGAGAAAATCACCTCCATCTACCATAGATATGAGGCATACCTGGGTCCAGGACCTGCTCCACAGCATGGCACCCCAGCGACTCCCAAAACAGGCAGAAAGGCGCTAGGAGGCCACTCTAATTACCCCACTGGCTGTGAAAAATAAAAGCAGGCAAGCCTTGTGCAGCTCATGGGCCAGTCATGTTGAGCACGTATAAATCTACGTATTAGTTTCCCTGTGCGATGTTTTTTTCCTTTTCCTTACATTAGTTCCTGTGCTCTCTGTTGGTAGCTTAATTGTCCTCTATGCATTGTTGTTTTGTTCATTATTTTGCACTGTGCCCATTTAAACCACAATCCAGGCAGGAATTATGAGGTGCTCCCAATGGACAGTATAAATGTGGGGCTAGGAGTGAGGCAGTCACTTAACTAGCAAATGTCTATGCCAGTTAAGAGAATTTTGCAGTATCAACTGTTCAGCTCATGTCGATGTTCTAAAAGAAGCAGATGCAGAAGACAGCACTATTTATTTTAATCCCATATATAAAGTCTGTTCTTTCATTCTTTTTACAGAGCAGCTGGTTCTTCAGACAAGCAATTTCACTCCCATATAATCTTTTTTTTTAAGATGGGACAGAAATATGTGCCTAATTTGTACTATGTTGACATCTATGGCTTCAGTGGTGATTGTGTCTGTGTAAGAGTAGTATTAAAATTGGTTGAAGAAGTCACAATTTGCCTTATATATTTCTTTTCCACAGAACCCCAAAGGTTGTGACATTGTTCTTGCAAAAGCAAAGAACCTTGCTTTTATTAGTTTTGTTACTCCTTCTGGGAATTCACCCTTTCTGTTGACAGCTCAGTTTGTTCAAAATGCTGCTGCTTCCCTCCCTGTCATTTTGAGAATGTTTCATTCTCCCGTCTTCAAATGTTTCTACACAATTAAATTAAATTAGTTAATTTTTTTTTCTCTGATGCTGCTGTACCAGTCTGACTCCAGCCTGTTTCCTTCCCATTCTCCTTATTTTCCCTCTCGAAGCAGTCTCTCCTTAAATGACTGCCCTCTCTTCAAGTGTCTCTGTGAGATTTATCTGTGAAACTTTCTGGAGCTCTGATCCAACAAAGCACTTGACTTCTATGGGATTGCTGACCTGCTTAAAGCAAGACAAGTGCTTTGCTTGGAGGTGGCATCTCTTTTTCTATTGTATTTTCTGTTTCTGAACTGCATCTTAGAGCAGACCTGTAAGCACCTCTGAGTGTACTGCACTTTCTTTTCTGTTTCTACACTATACTAAGCATACTTGATACTCACTAAACAGCAATCATCACTGTAAGAGTGTCACAACACGAGCTGTGGCTCCAGAAATCAATGCAATGACATAAATGGAGAACGATTAAACTCAGATGGCAGATAAAGGGGAAGACAAGGTTTATTCTGATGCAATATGAACTCAAGCTTTTGTATGCATTTTTCAGAACTGTGACAGAAACTTTCAAATGTTCAGAAGGAGTGAAAAAAGCAAGGCTGCTACCAAGCAGAGTGCTTTTTAGTATCTCCCATGGAGCTTCGACCCATATTTAATGTATCAGAAACTACAAATCCCATAAAGCAACTCTGGAGAAACACAGGGAACTTTGTGTCCCTGGTGTCTCTTGCAGTTGCTGTTATGTGGTTCTTTGAGCAAGGTTTCGTACTGAACACACATAGAACTCTTTGTTAAAAGGAATATTTTACTTTAACCCACTGTGCTAAAAGCTGGTTATATGGAGTTGAGGTGTGATATCTCTCATACCTTACTTTTTACAGCCCATTTCAATTTGTAGTTATGGCATTTCCCAACTACCTTAAGCTAGGGGAAAGAAACAAAAATGAGCAGGAAATGACATTTTTAATATCTTTGTCACTCTCCATTTTCTCTTAAATTAGAAGCAAAACAGAAAAGTATTTTACTGCATCTGTTTTCAGCTACTTCCCTTAAAAAGCAAGCAACATGAATGCTGCTATTCCAGCCATATAAATTACAAGTTCCCTTTGTCTCTTAGTCCTCTGTCAGGTGCAGTAAAAAGACCAGTTAGCCAGGATCTTGCCCTCCATTGAATAAAACTTCTAAGAACACTATGGGAAGGAGGATGATGGAAATGGATAAATTCAGACTTAAGGCTAGCTGATTGCAAAAACTTGGGGTTTTTGAAGGCAGGCACATGGGCACCAGTCCCAACCTATACACATTCTTGGGACACTAAACACCCTTAAAAACCTGCCCACAGGAATCTGACTTTACTTCTGAACTACACTGTTAGGTACAGATACATGAGCTATAAACAAACTAGCTTTGGGGCCAGATGAAGCCTCGTTGTGTTGTGCTCAGTCCCAGCTAATTCATCTTGCTGCTCAGAAAAAGCAGAAGCTAAGAGCAGTTGCTCCTGTGGAAATCCAGACAACACACCCCAAGACATCTGAATGGCCTTTCATGGGGAAAACACTAGACTTGAAGGAGACATTTCAGCAAGAGTGTACTAGCAGAGATTTGCCTTCCACAGGTACTGGGATCATGGCCAAAGAAAAATCTCAGCCTGCTGGGGTCAATATCATAGACTGGGCAGAAAAAAAAAAGCCTGTTCACACTCTGCCTTCATCTTCCTACCCAACAGTTTCCCCAATGCTCTCTATACATATCCAGAGCCAGACAAATCTGTTTAAGGTGTAATTAATGTGCAACCTTGTTCAACCTTCCTTAAATCATGCCAGGCAGATGACACTGCAGTCCCTCAGAGACAACTGGAGCACCAACATAGTTGCCCGTACAGCTACCAGCAAAGCCAGGCAGCGACCCAGCCTCCGAACCAGATGATGCTCTTGCTAGAAACAAAACCTTGTGTAACAGTAGACTTCAGATGGCTCCAGTGGCTAATGAAGCTACTCTTCATGGTGCTGGATGAAAGGACAACTGAGGAGTTAGGTAGGACCGAACATACTAACAAGAATTTGGCTTGCTTATGAGAAATAAGCAGCAACTGAGAATTTTAATATTGGGCAAGTAGGATTTATGGAGTACACAGGTCTACTGATGGTTTCCTTTACATGCTGTAAATCGCAACAAGCACATCTCACCCATTATTCCTGCTGTCAAGAGCAAATGCTGAGTTAAAGAACACAGCATATAAAATATGTTTCCAGGTAACCTCCTATGAATTTAAGTTGCATTGCATTATCTGTAGTGATGGGCAATAAGCACTTACTGCTTCCTGCTTCTTTGATTCCTCAAGGATTAATTAACTGAGTTTTCTTCTGAAATGCTGCAGCTGTGTGGATATATCCTGCTGATCATACACAAAGCACAACACATAGAATAGAATAGAATAGAATAGAATAGAATAGAATACTTACTGTTAATTTCTTTCAGTTTCCTTTAGACAACAGAAAGCAATAAAATAAGAAAGAATGAACCAGAAAGGGGCAACAGCATCTATGTGTTAGTCAGCAGAGGCAGAAAAATGCCTCGCTTAACAGATAAACAAACAGTCATTGCATTCACAGAAGTGTAGGAATTTGCCTACCCGCTTCATCCTCTTCTCGCAGGCACCGCTTGACCCTGAAATGCACAATAATATTAATACCAAAAAAATCCATGTTTCATCAGAATGCAGAGTTTTAAGCCATACAAGACTGCAGAATTACAGCCACCAAAGACCAATTCCCATTCTCTTCTGTCCTCATACATACGTACATACACAAATCACCAAATCTTCTAAGAAAATAAAAACTTTTCATTCAGAAGTCTCAGAGCTTCAAAATCCACAATTTGCTCTGCATATTTTGAGGTAGAGACCTAATTTCATAGGGCTGAATGCTAAAAAATATTCTGAAGAATATTTTTCTCCCTACTTTGATGTCTTCTTGACCACTGTCACCTCTTAGTCGATGATATTGTCAGAGCATAGTCATCAGAGCTGGTCTCTGGCTATGTGACAGCTAACAGTAGTATCTATCCTCTTGAGAGGTTTAACACAGTGGAAACTGAAAAGACTTATGCGGACAAGCTTGACAAAAATGCTGTTTTCTACCTGAATTGTCTGCCACTCAGTGAGTATCCAGTGCTTCCTGTCAGTGTGCTACTATTATGCCATGCAGAGGAATGTTCTGAATGAAGGTGGTTGTGCCAGGACCTCAGCTTCCATCAAAGCAGAGCTGGAAAGTGGGGTAAAATAGACATTTCTCTTGCACTCCACTTCTACCCATAAGGGAAGAGGACAATAAGGCCCAGTGGAAGAGCAGCAAAGGGGTCTTGAAATAAGATTTCGTGACTACGAAACTCTTGCTTTTGGTAACAGCTGACTGTGTAAGCATCTCAACAAAAAACTAAGCTGGAAGATCAATGGTACATTTAAGGTATGTCAAGCACTGGAGGTGGAAAAAAACCTGAAATGCTCCTTACACTGGAAAGTAAGAATAATCTTTACAGTAGAACTCTAAATTGTCCTAATTTCATAATGTCTCAGTGGAAAACTTAATCAACAGACCAAGGAGTGAAGACAATTTTTGAAGCCATTAGATCCATTTACAAAGTATAATTATGATCAAAGCTTTAGTTAACTAAGTCTACATCAACACTAGTATATCCACGGAAAACCATGTGAAGACCATTGAAGACTTTCATCTACATCAAAGCCCACTACAAATGTATGAACTTGGAGTCCATTGGCAGAATGAATGGGAGGAAAACCTGACATCAGTAGTGGCAGACACAATTTGATGAAATGGCAGACTCAGTATCAGTGCACTCAAAAGACAGAAAATCTCCTCTGGAGCTAGCCAAAGGCTTCAAACATTCCTCTGAGAGCAAGCTTAATTTTCTTGCTCTCCTTTGCTTAATTTCACAAGCGTCACCTAGAGTTTGTTAGCGCTGGCCTTGAGAACTGCGATTTTAGCTTCTTTGAGCTGCTCCTGGTGGCAGTTTAAATCTCATTTGCTGTCAAACCCCTCTGACCTTGAGTCAATTCATGTCAAAATGCTAATGAACAAATAGATTTCATCTAGATTGGAATTTGTGACATGCAAAAAAAAAATGGGTTAAATATTATACACACAACACTAATGATGTTTTATGGAAACCTATCATTTTTATAATTATAATTATCTTAGAAGAGTGTGTCTAGAAGATGAATTAAGTTTCTTCTCTTGAAATTCTCCCAATGTCAGTATAATAAACTGTCAAGCCCATGCTGCCTGTCTCCAGGGAACAAAGGTTATCCTTCTGTATAGATCTTAATGTTTGACTAGTAGTCCAGTTGCTAGTACAAAGAACAAGCAAAGGCATTGTTGAAATTTTTTAATCTTTAACAAGTATGACCAAAAACCCAAGTTCAAACACCTCATATTCTTTGATTTGTTAGAAATTTGTACCTTTTGGGGATAGGCAATGTACAGAAGAAATTTCTGCAAATATATTATGAAAGCCTGAAAAAAAATCCTGACTGCAAACAAAAACCTTGGATCTCCTCTGACTCCTGCAATGTGATTCTCTCTTGCCTTTAATATATTGTTGCTATCATTAAATCTACACACTTGTGACTTCTGTACAAACAAGATTTCAGCCTAAGGAATAGCAGAATTCAAACATATTACTGGTATTAAAAATGGTAACTGTAATATTAATTCAGAAGCTTGGGGAGAAAAAAGCCTTCTCAAAATGTACATTTGAAATAACCCCCAAAAACCTTTCTTCATAGGACTATTTTTTTGTTGAAATCATAGGTTTTAACAGCAACTAACAATAGAAATTAGATGTTGAAATGTCATTTTGATATCTCTTGTGTCAGAAAATTTTGAAAACTCATATCATATCTTTACATTTTCTTTAAAAGTTTATTTAACAGGATTTTAATTTTAAAAACTGTTCTAAATTTTAAATTGTTATATGTCATATTAATAGCATACAAAGAATAGTGAGGTATAGTGTCAAGTTAGGTATTTATGTATGCATGTATATATTTCTATCATCACATAGAATATGATAGCTACCAAAATATTCGATTTCCTTTTTTTTAAAATTAATTAGTGTTAGCTTTTACTTAGCATGATGTAGGCTCTTTTCTAGATCTAACTGTCTTCTGTTCATAATGCAGTGAAACATGCTTCAGGGATGTTCATACTATCTGTTTGCAAGGTAGAGATCAACGATAGAAACTTGAAATTCGTTAAAATGTGAATGGAGAGGGGGAGGTAACTGCAGTGGACATTCAAAGAAGCAGCGGGGACACCCTGAAATGTCAGAATTGGATCAGTCTCCCTGTCCTTCCACCACAGACAGCTTGCAAAGCAGGTCTTGAGCTGCTGCAGTTTGTGGTCTAAGTTTTTCAAGTAAATCAGCCTCAGTTTTGGTCTACCTCATAGTGATTTTTTTTCTAGCTGTGTCCCACATAAAAACATGCAGACATGAAATATTGCTTTCTCTCTCTATGTCACAGTATCCATTTTGCCACTGGTCCTGTAATCCACTTCATACAGAAGTAAAGGCAGTTTTAATCTGGGATCTACAATCTGCACTTCATATAGTTCTGGGATTAAATAATTTCATCTTTATGTTTTCTTGTATTAAGAGGAACAGGTAAGGAAAATCCCTAAACCTACTAGCCAGGATTGCTGATTATAGTTCTCCAGTATTTCACTATCCCACATCACAGCCAGCTCTTCTTGGAAATTAGATGATTTTGCATTCCCAGCTAAATTGCATGTGTAATTTATAATAGATACATAAAGACTCATATAGTCATATATGGAGAGAGACAGAGAGAGAATGACTGTTTTCTCAAGACTCAGAAGTGATTCTTCTCTCTCTCTTTGTGATACCAAGAAAACTTTATTTCTGTGACTTTAACTATGACCTTTGAAAGACAAAAAAGGAAATGTATAATTATTACCACTTACTTATGTGATGTTCCCCTACTATGCTATTACTAAAGACAACCTACAATGTTCTTTGCAGTGGTACTGTGAAGTTTCACCTTTCAACATGGTCGTGGCTGGAAGAAAGGTATTCGAAAGCAGTTCAAGAGCTGCCTCCTTTTTCTTTGGAATAATTGATGTCTTCATAGCAGAATGGTTATATTAAAAAGAAGTGTCTAGTTTGACTTACCTAGAAAGTTACACACAAAGCCACATGCAAAAGATGCACATCTGAATTGCTCTCATTCTCAGAAAAGGACTTTCCAGTTCTAAACCTATTGACATAGTATTCTGTCTTGCCATTTAGATAAAATATCCTGTTCACAAAATGTTTTGGCTTCAAATGAAACATCTTTATCACTTTAGCTTTTGTTTCCTCTTTGCTGAATTTTCACAGGTGTCCTTTATGCTACCAATCTTAGATAGTTATGCCTAAAAGATACCCTTCCTCCCTACTGTAAAAAATAAGCTAAGAAAATCTGATTAGAGAAGTGCTTCTTCAGTTCCCATATCCCACTTAGACTCTCCTCTAGTGCTTTTATAATTTTCCACGAGACATTCTAGGTCAACGGTTGGGGCTTGCATAGTGGGAAGCAACTTTGCTGCCATTGCTAAAGTCAATAGCACAGAGCTTGCAATACCTTTGCCAATTAATGTACTGGCCAGGGTTATAATGGCAAATTCCCCTTGGATAATGGTTGCACAAGGTTATCACCATGGAATTGCATTTGAAAAAACCCTCTTTTAAATGCACACTTATTTTTTGTATCTTCCCCTCTTGGCAGTGCCTGACGCACATTGAACTTGGTTTATACAGTACTGTGGCACAATTTGTATCGGTGTTACAGCACTAAGTGAGATGTTGCAGGCTCTACGAAAAAGCAGGTGCCATTCAGGTGGTTGGGTACAGATTGGTGAAAACTGCTGATTCACATCCTCTTGTTCTATACAGTCAGACAAAATACATAAGGAGT
The DNA here is from genome assembly GCA_013401275.1 of Pandion haliaetus. Classification (NCBI taxonomy): domain Eukaryota; kingdom Metazoa; phylum Chordata; class Aves; order Accipitriformes; family Pandionidae; genus Pandion; species Pandion haliaetus. Next base: position 190,639 of record VYZV01039202.1, on the reverse strand, counting down.
TCTTTAAGCAGAGATGGGAACCTCTAGTCCCCATTGTCTTGGCAATACACTGTTTGGATCAGACTTGCCCCTATGCCTCCTGAACTCTCTTCTGATCTAGAAAACAGCTTCAAGAGAAAGGTCTCCGGATAGTAGTTTGAGGTTTCCTAGGTGGAGGGATAAGAACTTTAATCCTCTGGGCTGCATGCAAGGAATCGAACTGCTGAGATTCTCCCATGTGTCCTCCTCCAAGGTGTATTTGAGAAGAGAGAGGCAGACTTGTAGTTTTGGAAGAAAAACCAAGGGCACGTATCTTCAGACAAAGCTTCTAGGCTGAGAATCCCAAAAGACTGCAGGTCCTCTACCCCCCAATTAATGCTGGGTAAAGCATTTAAATCCCAGGGAGGGGAAAGAGTCCAGCTGCACAGATGCTCACCTCACTGTGCTCACTAGTGAATAGTTTTCAGCTAATTCCTTTCTTGGTGGGTCCCACTCAAATGTTGTCAAAATGCCTGATAGATAGGATAATGAATGGAGAGCATCTGTGTATGTCTTCTGCATTGTCATAGGTATTTCTTCAGTTTCTTGGAAGAAGGTGGCAGTTATGAAAAAAATACAAGTGCTTCCATGGAGAACCTGTAATGATGATGCAGGAGAACTATGTAACAATGCATCAAGGAATTCGGAGAAGGTAAAAAAATGTGGATTTAACAGAGGCCAAAGAGGTGTGTTGGCTTGAACAAGTCCATGTGGAGTTTTCAGATCCAGTAGAAAAGTTTCAAATCAATTTAGGCAGTAAAAGAAGAGATTATGGAGTGGAAAATTAACCTTTATCATTGTAGTATTAAGCAGTTATTGCATAACTCCCTAGCTCAGCTCCCCATTTATCCCAACTTCTACACATGAATTGCTTTCAGATTGATCTTTGCTCAAATAATGCTTTCTAATATAGAGCTTACATTCCTTAGGAATTATGATTCTTACAGGACATTTGAAAACTTCATTTTCAATATAAGCCTGGGTAGAAGGAAAAAGCATTTTAATGTACTTTGGTCTGATAGGCTTCTTTGTCCAAGCATAAAGACCTTCTGCTGAGGTTCAGTTGCGCACTGCTGCCTAGTTTATAGTGGCATGAAAAAAATACTCAGAACACAGGTAAAACAAAACTTGAATTCACCGAATTTTTTTGAGATACATGCAAATTTCAAGCAGATATTGTTCTCACCCTCTCAGCTCCTGTAAGAATTAATCCAGAGCTGATTTCTTTCTTCTCTCCTGGGCTGGCTGAACTCCTTTTTTGTTTCCTCCATGCTTGCAAGCTGAGCACTGTACTTTGATAATTCCCAGATCCAGCTGCTCCTGCACTATTAAACCTTTTCCCATCTAATTCCACACGAGAAAGTCTGGTCCTCAGACCCTCATGGGTATCATTTTCACAACTGTGCAGCATTATCAGAGGTCCCAAGTAGTCTGTGGTCCTCCTTGCAAAAAGACTGACTATTATATAAACCTAGTGCAATTCTACATGGCCTTTAGTTGTGAAGTATGAAGAGTCTGTAATGGGTGGCATTATACACGTTAATCCTTGTGATATGCTGGATGTTCCCTCTGTTTCATCACATAGCACCCTCCTTTTTTGCCTGCTGCACTGTGAATTGGTTGTTGGATGTTTCTTAAGTAGGATTATGAAACTTTCTGACACTTCAAGGTTACTTTTTTCCTAGTTTTTCTTCAGCTGTGGAGAATGTTTTTGTAAAGCCATGGGAACAGAAGTAAAATGAATAAATGATAAAATATTCTGCCTTTTGACTCTTTAAGAAGTACTCATTTTTTCAGTTTAAGGTAACTGAAGGAAGAAACAATATGTAAATAAGTGAATGCTTATCCTCTTAGAAAGTATGATTATCATTACCTTCAGCAGCAGACACCTGTTCAGCTATTCTCCCTTAAAAGAATGAAGCACAAAGGTTTCATCAGCAAAAGAAGCAGGCTTTTATTGCAGTTGATAAAAATTTAAATTAATTCTTTTGCAAATTTCCAATTACCTAAATAATTTTGCATTGATCTTTGTGCCTATATTGTAAAAATGTACCTGCCTTTAAACACAGATGTGACAAATGTATGCACTGGCATGGAGACGGGAAGATAAAATCAGGCAGGAAATGTGTTTTACTACACTTTCCTACACTCATGACAATATTTTAGGTGATTGGGGTACAACATGATAAGACTCATAATATCTACACCAGGGAAAAAGCGGACATTTCAAGTTTGCCCTGCCACAGGTTGCTATAGGAAAGAATCTTGTCATTTCGGCTTCAGGCATAAAATGGTTGGCCACCTAAATGCTTTCCTCCGCTACAAGCTTGCATTCAGACATCAAAGTAAGATTCCAGTGGAAACTGAACTTGTTGTGCATCTCAGCACCACATCACTGCTTTTATTTTCTGGTGCAAAGAACTGCTCAGTCAGACAGATGTGGTGTCCCGAAGATCCTTGAGGCACACTGATTGATTCTCTTGCCCTATTTTGCCTGTATTCAAAAGCATGCTTCCAGAGAAGATGCAATGTTGTAGTGTTTGTGACTACAGACATGTCATGAGGCAGGTATCAGCACGAGACGTTAAGCCCTCTAGACATTATGCCATGAACCAAACTGTCCCTTGAAGAGCCCCACGTTTCAGGGAACTCAAAGGTGATTTAAAGCCATATCTAGTATTTGATCCCACTGCAAAGTAAAGCATTGATCTAAAAACTGACAATCCCAAACTTGCTAGACGAGATAGATGTACTGCAGAAGAGGAAGATAATTTCCAAGACATGCAACACAGTGGCATTCTGAACCCATTTCCATCTTCCTTTACTACCAGCTTTGCCACAGCCATGAGAATTTTATTTCAGAGGCGGCAGTTAATATCTAAAAGTGGTTATCAAAACTGGCACATAAAGGTGGACGGCAGAACTTACTTATCTGGAAAAACACAACTATCCCATTGCTATATCTCTAGATTTCACCCATATTTATATTCTTTTAATATGCACAAGGAGACAGAATTGGCTATTGGATGTGAAAAGAAACATTTCAAGCTGACACCTGGAGCCAAATTTAGGAAGCACAAATTGTTTCAGTTCATATAAAATATATGTCATCATGGGTGCTCCTTTTGTACACCATCACCGGCTCTTGTTTGGGAAATGGGTCTTATGCTCTCTAATAAGTTCTCAGGAAGCCAAAACTTCAGCTGCTGTTCAACAACCATTCCTTCAGGGAGGTAAGTGTGGTGACACCATATCCCAAAAAGAAAGCTCTCACTGAAATTAATGAGAACTTACAAGACTCGCTATGAACAGCACTAACAAACAAGAAACATGACAAACCTAAAAAGAAACATTTTAAAGGTCAGCAAAAATCTCCATGATTCACACATTTCCATGGGAATCTGGGTGTGCCTGATCTGCGGTTGCCCAAAAGACTAAGATCTAGAGTGAAGAAAGGATGAAAAACTGAAGATGCAAAGCCTAAATACGGAAAGAATTAATGAGCTAGATGAACTGTTGGAGGCAATCACCAGTTTGCCCAAATCTAGCCAGCTGTAAGCCTTCACCCACAGCATGCAGTTTAAAAGGAGCTGATGTCTTTTTTGAAAAATCTACACAGACTCTAAACCAGGACAGGGAAAGGCAGCACCAGAAAAACCTTTTCCTATTAGCCCTGTGGGAAAGGGATCCTACAGCTGACCTACATTTGCTCAGAAACCACTGTGAGGAAAAGCTTTTAAAAATGCAAATACTATTTTTTTCTTCTTCTCCCTCCTTTGCCTGCCCCCTCCCTGCTCCCAAAGCTGACTGTATGGTATCCTACTAAAGAAAAATCCTCCAATAGCCATCTCTGCCTGCCCTAACAGACTGTGAAAGATTTAGTCCAAACTTCTGTTCTGATCATGTCATGTCAGTTCTCTCCTGGCGCGAGGGGGTATAGACCAAGTAAGACAGATGCTTCAATCTTCCAGATAGTTGTCACTTCCCATGACTGTCACTTCGCAGAATTGTGACTTTCTAATACAGCAAACCCTGTAGGGAGGGGAAAAAATAACTCACTCATTCCTGACCACTTTATGGTTTTTTAACTTTCTCCCCGTGAGTGAGCCTATCAAACAAATGACAATTGAATGAGGGGCACTCATTGTGCTGCCACAGGACAGTGAGCACAATAGGTTTGAAGTTCTTACTCAGCTGATCTATGATCTAGATGCTGCCCCATTTCTGTGAGCAAGGAGCACAGTCAACCGAAAGCACCTGCAGGAAGGTGGGGTAAGTCTGCAGGGACAGATGTGAGTCACAGGAGAGATGCTATAAGCACAGTTCCTCCCTTTCTGTTTACCTGCATACGTAGAAGGATGTTTCTTTGTTGTGTCTTTGCCTTGTTTAACAAAACACAAATTTCTACATCTGCAAGTGGGGATGGAGGTTGTGCAGGCTTTCGGCACACACGCACACACAGGACGAGGCGTTTCCTTGGCAACAGAAATGCCATAAAAGCTATCTATCTGAAGAATTCCTTAGGGCTGTGCAACAAATAGAAACATTAACATGCTGAGACCTAAATATAGCTGCATTTTGGTGCTGTTCATCCAAATCTTTACTTAGCTTCAGCTTGTATCTGGAACAAATGCAGTCAATAAGACCTACAAGGATGTTTTCAATATTTTACAGTGTTTTGCTTTTAAATAGTGCAAGAATAGCGATGGGTAGGGGGTTACAGATGGTACCAGCCTGCACTTTCCTGCAGAATACCAGCCTTGCCTGACTTTGCTTTGAAGGTGCCCTTGATTACCCACTGAAGGCTCCTCACTTCTGTGAGCAGCACAGGCGGAGTGGATGTGGGGAACAGCTACGTTCATTGGCCTCCAGAGCAGTGAGAAACCAGCTTTGATGCTGCTAACACCAAGATATGCAAAGCGTATATGCAAAGTGTATGCAAAGCGGCTTTGGCTGAGAGTAGTTCATGGTTTTTTTCTCACTGCTGGGAGGTAGGATTACAGCTGAGACTTCTTTCACTTAGCTTTGGAGTCCAAGTACTTATTTAGCCATTTTTCTCTGGGAATGCTGCAAATATAGCATCTGGACTACAAAATAAATAAGCAAAAATGTTTAGACTGCAAAACAAAAAGGCAGATAAATAACACTCAATGACTCACAAAATGGCCAAAAGATGAACATAGACTCCCTGGAAATGAAGTTTTTGGATGCCTAAAACTGGATCTGAGCTCACGCAAAAGTTTCTTGAACTATAGAAAAAAATGGTCAGAGATTGGTTCACATTACCGATTTCTAATAAACCTAAAATCATGCCACTGATGATCCTTATAAGCTTTCCTTGGTCTGTTTTGTATGCTCTTTGTGGCAGGTAGGATATAAGCCCATCCCTTTTATAGCAGATTGTCCTTCACAAGCTGAGCCTTAGGGCTGGAAAACAAAAGGCTGCATTTTGTCTCTGGTGCTGCTCCCTGGCTCACCTGTGACTCTCCCCTCTCTGAGCCAGCCTTCCCACCTGTAAAACTGCAGCAGTGGAACTTATCTTGGGGAAGTACATGAAAGGTCGCAGATCAGAAATATTTTATGTGAGCTAAGTGTTATTTAAAAACAATGAAGGTGATGCTGGATGACCAGTGTGCAGTTCTTCACGTGGGCTCTGTCGCACTCTCATTGTTTTCACTGTGTAATTCAAAGGGAGGGGGACAAAAGCAGTGGAATCAGCAGGAAGATTTGTTTAGTAAAATATTCCCATGGCCACCCTGTGTAATGGTTAGTGCATTATATTCAGGAGGGAGGCAAAGAAGCAAGTGACCTGAAATTTATAATGAAAATTTTGGTGTATAAATGTCTTATTACAGAGATACAGTGTCTGGACATGGGAATTTTATAGAACAACCCTCAGAGAAACTGAAACAGACCTTACACCTTTATCATAATAAAAATATGACAAAGTTTTCCTCTACAGCAAAACCATTCCACATTTCTTATGATGAAGCTGATAAATTTTATGGGTGATTTAAAAGCTCAGAGGAAGCTGTGCTAATGGCACCTCTGAAAGAAAGCTCTCCAGACAAATGTGGGAGAAGTAGTTTTTACTGAAAAGAAATATACACAGAATTCTGGAGTCATGGGAAGGCTAGGCTGGAAAAGATCATCTAACCCTGGTGGTCTTCAGCCGCCTTGGAGACTGTAAAATTTCAGATACTTTCCCACGGAGGCATGGTCCTCTTTAGAAGCGTCTCAGGCATAGAGTGCTATGTAGAATACATATATACTTTTCCTGATTATCTTTTGTGAAACCTTTGAGAATACCCAAAGCCTTCCCAAATCCATGGAACAGAGCATGAGAACCATAAAGCAGCTTGAAACCCCCTCACTCTGAAGCAAGGTCCCAAGCATATTTTCCCCATCTTTAACAGAAGGGTTTCTCACCTATTCTTAAAAAGAGACAGGGATTGATGTTCCTTCAGTGATTTGTGTTAAAAAAGTTTGAAAAAAGAATACAGCTAAATTAACTCAAAATTTTAGTGGGAACTTGAACCTTTTGTGATATGAGATAATTCCTTTAATTATGTTTGCCTGAAGATTTACATGTGTTAGATGTTTGGTGCAAACCACTGAGTAAGAAAAGAGTTCCACAGAGTGCAAAGAAAAAAGTCTATAATCAAACAGCTCTGTTTTATCTGATTTTCCCTTTGCTACATTTAATAATAAAGATCAAATATTCCTAAAGGCCCCTAAAGCAAACCTCCTTGTCTAGAAAGTACTTAAGCACCTGCTCAGCTGCCTTCTTGAGCAAAGATGGGGTAAGCACGCATAAAGGCCATCCTGAACTGAAGCCACAAGGTCCCCTGACTCCCAGGGACATCAGAACATGTCTCTGGCAGGTACTTGGATGCAACGCAGCTCTTACCCAAGCACGGTGCTCTGGGGATATAAAGTTTTCCAAGGATTATTAGCTTGGAATCTGTAATATTGAAGCGCCTGTTCAATGTACAAGATTGAGCCAGAGTCAGACCCAGGTCAGGGCTCTCTGAACCACATGGTCTGTGGCACTGTGGGTCATATCTTGCACAGACCTGGTTAAAGTGTCTCCAAACCCAGAAGGTCCTGGTTCCAATAACGGCTGATGTCCCATCACATACAGGCTGTAGGCAGGCAGAGTGAAAGGCTGTGAATATACAGATGCTGCATTCTAGGGTTGGAAAAGGTATCTGCTCACCCTTAATTTCACATGCTGTGACTCTGATTTATGTACTTCAGCTGGAGGTTAGGCTCTCTATATAGAAGCATCCTATTGACTTCAGTGCTCTGCTCTTGGCACACACACTTAGGTGGTGTGCAAACCAGGACAGAAGGCCTGAGCAAACATCAAAGCATGAGCAAGAAAGAATAACAGAACAGAGAGAAAAAACAGTAAAAATGTATGCGTCATAATAAAAGCAAAAAGCCGATAACTCACAGCGTAAATCTCATTCCAGAACTCAGTGCCGATGTGACTCCATCACAGCTGCACATAGGCTGCACCGGGGATCCCAAAATCTAGAGATATAGAGAATGCAATCTTAGCATTAGCCTTGGTTCACTTAGGGCCAGAGGTACCTTGACTGTAATTGTTGCTATACTAGCAAGCAAATATTACGTTAATATAAATGAAACAGTCTACAATAATTTAGCTTAATTATTCAGAGAGAAGTCTAGCATGAGGGTAAATAGTTTTGAAATTGCTAAATAATTTGACTCCCCATATAATTGCTTGTGTAATTTGTGTTAATTACATGTCAAGCAGAGGTTTTCAAATATTTATCAATGCTTATTTAAATTATTAATTAACATTATTACATTACATTTAAATAATCTTGCAATGGCACAGTTACCAAATGATGATTTTTCTACTCCCCATTTTTTCTCTCCTCATTTGCAAAATCTCTTTCAATCCCACTGGTGAGTCACATACCCCTAACACGATCTAGATGATTTCACTTAATACTTTCTTTTTCACTAAGATTTGCCACTGTGACCTCTCTATTAGATATCAATTTCTGGGTGAAAAAAACTGGGCAAGACTCCATGTGAAACTGCTTTATATTATAAGGAAGGGAGCACGGGTGAATGATGCAAAGCTTTGACTTCTATCTACTTTCAGCTTTTCACAGCGTGCCTCCCCGAGCTACCCATTGTCTTGTTCAGCTGGGGAAGTACAAGTCAATAAAAAGTCACAGTCAGACCTTTAGCTGTTGCTGGAGAACATAATTTTACCAAAGATGTTTCAAATAAAAAATTTGAGGAAGTGCACAATAGCTTCCTTATAAATAAGGTTACACACCACAGTGGTTTGCGCATGGATGAAAATTTTGATTTATGATATTGCAAAATGCTAGAAGAAAACTCCCCCTTATTTCTATTATTATTTTAAAGACCATCCCCCCAGTTTTTGCAGATTATGTTGCTTGAATTCCTCTCAGAGCTTTGTGGCTTATCACAAAAGCTGAGAAAAATCAATGGATAATTATCAGATTAAAGTGACAAAACCTATAGCTATGGGGTGGCTCTAAAGAGACATCTTTTATCTTCTTTCAAATGCAGGGGTGTATAAGCTACTTTTTTTTTGTCACTTTATGTGTGTAAAAGGGGCTCCCTCATTGGCTACATGACTCTAGCATAATCTTTCAATCCCTTGCCAAATTAAGAAATCCTGTTTGCTATATTTGTCAAGGCTCTGTTGCTCTCAACAGCTGGAGAGCTGGTTTGGTGTTTTGGTTTTTTTTTTTTTAGCTTTTCCAGTGCAGCAGGGAAGATTTTCTATTTAAGTATGTCACCTAAACTTTTTGCAACAGATTAACCTCCCAAAAGTATTTAGAAATAAAGCAGCACAGTCTTAAATAGATGGAGTAAAAGGAAATGGATACCATTCTGAATATAACATAATTGGCATATGAATGATATTTTCTAAAATGTAGGGTTATTTTATAACAAATATAATGCCTTCACTTCCAAGGCTGGAATTTGTACAAAGGCATTAGGAATGAAAGTTCTTATCTTTTTCTTTCAAAGATGAATAAAGACTATCCAATGTAGCCCTCATTATTAAAAAATAACTATGCAAAACCATTAAGAATATTAATAAATTGTAATTAATTACATCCAAAAGTTTGCATCCTTCTTGCAGAAAATTAAGAGCTTTATTTTTCCTTGGACATTATGGTTTAAAATATTCTGGCATTCCTGATATCTTGGATCCTCATTTATTTGGAAATTAACTGTTCAATTTTATTTAGTTTTGAGTAAATAATATTATGCTACATTATTTTGATGGGAAGTTACAGAAAGCTATCTGCTATATTTGTAGATTAGGTCAACTCACCCAGATTGTAGTCTAGTACAGAGCATGATATAATTACTTTCAATGCTATTGAGACAAAATTTTGTTGGCAATCACACTCTGCTGCCAAAACCCTAGTGAGATTTCATTGATTTCTCTGTAGTTACTGCTGTTCTTCACTGGCATCAGATCAGACTCAACCTACTTTACACAGTCCTGCCCTCAGAACCACAATCATGTTAATAGTTTGAAGGGTCCTTAATTTAGTAATCTCAGATGAGTTGTCAATATTCTGTGAAGGACTGACGTAAAGAAGAATGTTGCACATGCCACCGCTGCATGGAGAGTCTGAGAAAAAAACATGGGATTTGCACCATTTTTACTGGCATGTACAATTTAAATAGTCATTTATCACACAGGTCAATGAGTAAATGCACTGGGATATGCCACTTCTTTTTGTTTAATTGCGTACTTTAAATATGCATTAAATGTGTCTCTTCTTGTTCATAACAACCCATTTCAAATGAAGCATTTTAATCACAGCAAAAACCTGCTAAATATCTTACAAGGGAGAAAAAGAGCCATTCTCTGGTTACATGTTGAAAACTCTCTTCTTAAAGAATTCCCTCTGATCAACAAATAAATGAGCAAGGTACAAATCTGGGGGGAAAAAAAAAAAAAGTGTGTTGTGTGCATGGAATAAACATACTGAAAACCATAATCTAAATTCCCTGTTTCTGCTATGAGTTCTAAAATAAATTGAACGTGAAATACTGATAAATGAACTCCTATTGTACATTAGGAAGTATCAACAGATGCATGACTCCTGTATATAATTTTATATGCTGCAGTACTGAAAGACCTGTTGTGTCATGACCTAATGCCATTAAGTTGCTTGATCAGTAAGGTAAAAAGGCTCTGTAAGTACAATGGATTATAAATGTTTCCTACATGAATATATTGATCTATTTTAAGGGAACTCTTCTAGCAAAGAAGTTATACTCACCTACTTGAAGGGCAAGGAGAGAGGGTTTCATACCACAGCACAGGGAGAAATCGAAGATTGGTAACCAGTGCTTGGTGAAAGACAATGCTCACGGGTCATGTCTTTTCTGAAATAGGAGGTTTGATCCAAAACTTGCTGAAATCTTTAGGAATCATAGGCAGAAATATTTATAGTTGAGGCTGTAAACAAGGAAGATCAAAGGCCAAAAGAAACGTCTTTGAAAAAGGTTTGAGTGCTTGAAAGAATAAGAGGACCAGCTAATCTACCCTCTGTCTTCAAACTAATGGTGACTCCTGTGGTATCTACAGTGCAGCTATAAAAGCCAGTTAGAGAGAATTGAACGAAGATGAACCCTATAGCCAGAGTATGGAATTACTTCTTGAAAATAATGAGAGTCGTTTTGCAAAAGTACAAGACCGTACCAGAGATTTATGATAATATTTTTTCCCAAATTACAGTGAAGTGTTAGGACCAATGAATACAGAAATGCTTTTTAAAGATCTGAAAGCTTTAGCAGAATTGAGACACCTGTGCAGATGTCAAATGTTCTTTCTGCCTAATTTACAGCTTGACTTTAAATGCACAAAAGGCAGTGTGTAATTCCATTATAAAAAGTAATGAAACCAATACTTTTTCAGACATCAATATTGTTTAGATAGAAATCTCACTTGGCTAGCTGAAGAACAGAGATTAAAGTAGTTGGAAAAATAGCAATGGAATAGAGAGGATGATTCTCCTATGCTAGGTTTATATAGGAGTGTCACAGAAAAAAGATTGCCTTCCTTGCAAAGAACAAAATGCAAATAATATTCCCAGAGACGCACCAAATATCTGGCTTCTCTTAACTATATTTTACCAACCTTGACACTTCTCCAATTATTTGCATTTCTGTAGTCTCTCCTCTGTATTTCCCGGATCCATCAAGGATGGGAAATAAAATATCTAATGACAGTGGAGAAAAGAGGAGAAAGACAGGAAAAAAAACCCCTCATGATAAATCATCTTTAAGGACATCAGAGCAAACATAGAAAATCCAGGAGCTTCAGATGATTCATATAACGGACAAATAAAACATATTCATTGCCAAACTCTGTTTTCAGAGAAGCCAGTGCCAACATAAAAATTGCTCTGTCTTTGTTAATTGACTGAACCCACGTTTCCATTATTGGAACTGAAATCCAATTTTAACCACTGTTTTGGAGCTAGGAACATCTGAAATCAAGTCTTTTCTTCTGTCACCGACATAGGCCAGGCTCATCTCTTTGCAACACCAGTGTAAATCCAGAGTAACTCCAGAAGGCTACTGAAGCAAATTTCACTCAGCTGCATCACAAACCTCTGGAAAGATATGAAGACCAATAAATATTGAAATTACCAATTGGGACTGCTGTCCACCCATCTAGAGAAAACTGTTTTCTAGTCCCTGCTCAAGTGGATACTTCTGCCTTGGAAACTCTCTCCGAAGCAGTGTACATCTTCTTGAGTGCACGGATAATTTAGGAACACCATTTGGTTTCCAACTTCCTTCCCATTCTCCTGCAAAAGGCAGTTCAGGTAGTAGCTGTAAGCTCTTTGAAATTGCCTCAAGTCATCAGCTGAGCTGCTCCTTGGAAAGCACACATCTACATTAACAGAGTATGCTGATGTGCACCAAAGATGCACTTTTGCTCCAGGATGCTGATTTGCCAGTGATATTAATATTTGGCTTGAGAAAGCTTTCTTGCCTCAGTATGGGAGGCAATGTATGCGCAACCAAGTTTAGCATTGCTACAAACCTGGTGTAACTGTATGACACAAATGGAAAGGGACTGGAACATGGGGCAAATCCCCTACACCCTATAGCTTTACATAAACTTTCATAGAAACTACAGTACAAGGCTGTCTCTCTACTTCACCAAATAAGCTCTTCAATCAACTGCATGGTGAGGCCGAGCTTTTTTAGACAGCTGTCTTACCTTGTGTTTAAACAGGGCTGAATCCCTGGCATGCAGCATACCTTCTAATAGCAGCTACTGTGTAGATATTTTGTAAACTGTGTCTTTACTCATTGCAGAGTGAATATGATTGGACATGCTTGCTGAGCAGAAAAGATCAGAACACGTAAAGGAACCAGTTACAGAAAATGCGAATGCCAAGGAACAAAAATACCTCCCAAATGACTCATCATGAACAAAAAGTGATGCTGAGAGATCACAGAATATCTAAGAAAGTAAGTCATCAAGGAGAGAGCTTTGCCATACCTGCACACAGCATAGCTGGAGAAGTGACTTTATATTGACACTGTGCTGCTGGGCTCTTTGGACAGATGGTTTGGCATCAGGCTTGCTGTGGATGTCCCTGACTCATAATGGTCTAAGAGAAGTTTGATCTGCTGATGAGATCCTTTCTGGTGCCAGCCATCACTCAGCTGTGCAAAGGGACATGAGCGGGGACGGCTCGTGGTGGCTGTGACACGAGAGGATTCCTGTCCTCCTGGAACCTGCCAAGAACTGGGGGCTGCTTATTGGTACTGGGAATTTCATAGCAGGTCAAAAGGTTCCCCTTACTGCTGAATTTTCAACAGATGGTCTCTTAAATTCTGTTGAAAACCTAAGTGCCAGCAAGTGTCTGAAATCACAAGAAGCGTGACTTTGTTCCCTGTAAATCCAGCCTGCCCCACCAGCCAGCCCAGTCCGGGTAAAACAAGGTCTGAGACAGACTGCCACTAACAACAAACAAAATGATTGTAACTTCATTTCAAGGTCTAACAGCATCACAGAGCCTCTCATTTTTTGACATTAACTCCATTCAAAAGGAAGGTGTTGAAAAAATTTTAAGCCACTTTTTCCATTTCTTACCAACACTAGATTATTTCCTGCAGTGTGTTCTCAGGAGCACCAGTTCAGAAGACTGAAGTTTCTGCTTTTAAGCCAGTCCCACCACTTCTCATACAAATTTATTTCACAGTCTAATAAAGATCAGTATTAGAAACTTGGCAGGTCTTGGGGGAAGACAAGCTGAGTTATTTTTCAGCCTGACAGAATTGAGTCTGTGGTGTGAAAATGCCAGTTTGGACACTCAGCTGTGCTACCTATGCACTGACAGGTACCTGAACCCACTACACTCAGGACTTAAAATCTCTTATAAACATAATATCTCCTGACTGTGCTTCCCCAGAAATAGCTGTAGAGTGTGTTAGGATTGGATGGCAGTTTTATGCATTGCTCCTGAGTCCCACAGACTTATTTTAGAGCCTTTAAATATTATTATAGGCCACATATAGATTTCCCCTTTCCATGGGTACAAAACCAGATAACACTGTATTTTCCTCCTTAACAGTTTGAAGATCCTGCCTGTTCACCTCTAAGGCTCAAAGTCAAGGAGCTTAAGCCTCCACGTTCCTGGCTGTAAATTGCACGCAAGCACCTTTACATTGCAATGGCAATATAAAGTAGCTTTAAATAAGGTGGAAATACAACCACCTTACTGTCCTAAAGGCTTCACCTATAGACAAAGCAGGCTGCCAAAAACCAAGGTGTCAAGCACTGAAAGTGAACAGTCAGTTATTCCTTGAAACCATGGGGTTTTTTTTCTGTCTAGAAAGGCAACTGTGGAATCAGCAGTGCCCTTTGCATGGCTGTCAGCACTAGTGGGAACCCAGGGAAAGCTGTGCTCAAGGACCTTACCTCCTGGTTCTGACCTGCCCCAGCACACCAGGCACATGAAGAGGAGGACAGATGGGCCCCCAGCCACTGAGCCTGATACATAAGCTTGCTTTCCCTCTGTTTTGCTCAATAGCAGCTTCACATTTTCATTTTTAGGAAAGAGATTTGCCCTGGCAGATACATCCCCCCAGCCAAAAGAAGCTCTTTACCATTAAACCAAGAGAAATGACAGCAAACTCAGCTGTAGGTTTGTTTTAGACACTGCACATGAATTAAGAATAAAAACCAATAGTTGAAAGAGCAGAGAGAGCAAAGACCCTTTCCTCAGTTCTTAATGTGTTCCAGGTTAGTATTTGCCTCCTGTTTTATTGTGCTCAAAAGGCAGCAGAGCTCTGCTGATACTTTCAGCCTGCAGTCCCCAGAGCCGTGCAGTTTTCTTTAAATAATAGCTGCCCAACAGCCCTTTAATTTCTAGAACTTTCCTTTTGCCCACGGGCTCTACTCTGGAAGCGTTTAGGCCTTTACTTATTTCTCATAATTAACAGCACTGAGCCACACATTAAGAGGTTAGAGTTTACTAATTGGCTCTTTTGCATGAGGACAAGAAGGCTGAAAAGAACAAGCTTTTATTTATTATTTTTTTTAAAGGGAGAAAAAACAGGAAACAACCTGCAATTAGGGTATGAATATCAGCTCCATGTGTTATCTAATTACTTGTTACAATGCAGATGCAATACACATGTATGGCAAGGGGTTTAAATGCAGAAAATCATGCTCACATTTGCTAGGTGTCAAGCCTCAAGCATCCATTTCTGTTGAAAGATATTTCCATCTCCCTCTGAGATGTAGGTATTAAGGGAGAGAAGAACTTTTCCCAGGCTGGAAAAGACAATGCAGTCTGCTCAGATACAAGCCCAACAAATTACACTTGACATTCATGAGGCAACTGGTGGTATCAGCCTCCTCCTCATAAATCAGCTGGAGGCTTTGCCATGAGGACAAACTTGAGCAAATGGCGTTCTGGGCTCAAATGTTACATTTTTCTTGCACACACTGCCCCAGGCTTATCTCCTTGGAGGGAATAGGAAGGAAGTTTGAAGAGCAACAAAAAATACCTATACTTTAAAATACTTCAACCACTGTAAAAAAAAACAAAACAAAACAAAACAAACAACCTACTGCTAGCACCACAGTGGCTGTACTTTGGCCAGGACAGGAGGCAACACAGCTGCCACATGGACCCTGCAGCAGTGGCACTGCGTGGTGCTGCCTCTGGCTGCTAGAGCAGCACCAGGATTGCAGCTGTGCTCTGCAGAGGGGAAGCCAAACAGCTCCCTGATGCTCTTCCACCTCTCCCAAATCTTAAAAAGTTGTTACGTGGAAGAAAAAATTGTATCTTTAATTTTAAGAAAAAAAATAAATCAAAGCTGGTACAAACTGCTGCAAATCAACAAAACTTGTCAGGCTTAGAGCAATGTGTTTGCAGGTATTGAACTCCAGTGGCAGCTCCAGCCTTATTAAAGAGGTCTAATACAAAATCTGTTAAATAGCAAAGTGTGCTTTGTTGCCAGGTAGCAGTGAAGAAAAGGGGTCCCATTTTTGTCCTTTCCACCTTTCCTTTCAAATCCACACCGGTGACTGCATGCCTGCAGAACATTATTTTGAGGTTCCCACTAGCTCTGAAAATGGGATTCTTGATAAGCCACTGATTTTTACTGCTTAGATACTCAGTTTTTATAGACCTAGTTCCCACTGCCTCTGTATGTGTTCTTTGATCACCAATTGATACCTTTCATATTGTTTTTTCCATCCAAATAAAAGTCCTTTTTTCCTGTTGAAATAAAAATCATCAGTGTTCAGTCTTCTTGAGTAACTGCATTCACAAACTTTTGTTCACAACTAGTTTTCAGCAACAGTGCTGCAACAGCTATCCAGTGGATGGTCATGGAATGAATTTTCATACAAGGTGGATAGAAACTTTCAGTTGCAAACTAATGATTTAATAATAACAACTTCTGCAGAAATCCAGAAGAAAAGTCTTGATTAACTTGTTGTAGCATGGAAGAGAGGAGATCTGCTGAGACCAAGACAGGGCATCTGCCACACATCTTTTTTTT
>VYZV01039202.1:162293-174525 GCA_013401275.1 Pandion haliaetus | reverse complement strand
AACTTCGGAAAAAAAAAAAAAAACATTTACCAAACTTTCTGACTCCCTCCAACCTCTTTTGGTCTTTATCTTCCTGGAAAAAATTCAAGAAAGCAGGACATCAAGATGTACAATGTTAATAGAAATGCAGCAGGTATCATGAAAAGATTTATGACAACATCACAAATGGAGACATCAGTGGAGTCCTCTGTATCTGACACATCCATCAACATCATTCTGCTGATGGAAAAAAAGTCCTAATAGACTATTCAATATTAGTGCTGTCTTCAAAAATGAAAAAATCAGGTGGGAATGTCACCTGGCCAAACTGAATACATTTTGAATACCTCCCTTTCCCCCGTTATTAAGAAAACTATTACTTATACAGTTAATGATTACATGTCATTAATAATAGGTATTCAAGAGAAGTAGAGTGACATCACAATACTATGAAAGTGCTGATTTCCCATAGCAAGATCCTTTTAAATATGGGCTTTAACATGCTCCATGCCTGTTTAGTTGTTTTGCAACCATGGTATTTGCTGGCAGCAGCTATGTATTTGGGGAGTAGAGGTAAAGGAGCATTCAGTGCTGGAGCCTTCTTCCATAATGTTGGTGGGTGGCAACCTGGCGTACACCCACATTCATCCACAACTCGCATAAAAGCGTAACTACTGTGGATAGTTACTCCTATTATATATCAGCGCTAGGATTTTGGACGTGGTTCTGGAATGTTTCCCCAAATACAGACAGAGCTTTTTGGAAATGCTTGGACCTCAAAATTCATGTCAGTGGCACTTGCAGGAATGGGATTTTTCTCAATTCTTGTTTCTGACATAGGTCTCGGGCAGTTTGGAAGAGCAGCACAGCCTGGCTTGAACAAGTCATGAAAAAGCTGCAGATCAAGAGCTGTATTTCCATGGTTAGATGCAGATTGTTGCCTGCCTGCCTGAGTTTGCAGTTGCAGAAGTGATTGGGTACAGCACAGCCTGGCATCTACTGAGCAGCTGTGCACGAGCACCTGGAGGTCCACATGCATTTGTATAAGGGATTGGACAGCCCTAGCTGCCTGCTCCAAGACTCCAAATGTGACAGAAACAAAAATAAATGGACAGAAATAAAACCCCAGATGTTTCTGATTCAGTTCGAATTTCCCTCAAACTGGAGCAAAAGCTCTTGAAAAATCAGACTCTGAAATGAGGGAATTTAGACACCCCCCCAAAACAATCAAGAAACCAGTGCAAATTGGACACTATTACTGTATTAAACAAAAAGAAATACTGCCTCTGTAGACTAAAACTTTCATATTGGTCTTTCCCTTTTGGTTCAGTGGGTTCATTCTCTCTCACATTTATAATTAAAGCACTTGGATTAAAGAATTACCCAGGAACTTGTTTTTAAATCCACAGGGTCCCTTCCTGCATTTAAGGCAAGGTGTTGTTGGAAGGGAAACATTTCAGACATTTTATTAGACTAAACCTGGAGAATTCTGCTACCTTAGCTGAGACTTTTGCAGTAAGAAATAACCCAGCTTCATTGTAGACTGCATGTATCACTCTAACTCCTTTAATTTTTGTTTGTTTTCTAGAAGCACCTTCTTTGTGCATGTATGTCAAGAAGGTAAACACAAGTGAAGTTAAAAACCATTAGCAATCTGCCACATCTTTCAGAAAAATGGAAAGTGCTGCTTATAGAAAGAATGTCTACCAACAATCCAATTCACACTTGCAATCTGAAGCCTCAACCAACCAATAAAGACAACTTTACCAAAGGCAATTTATAAAGGCAAATTGCTGAAAGCAGGATGTAAAAAGGTGAATTCAGCTATATTTTGGCTGGGTTATATATAGCAGGCTGCCTTCCAGAGCACTATCATCTGATGCTGGGTCAAGCGTGTGCTTTTAAATTTCAGATCACATGCAGACTATGCAGGTGCATTTTACACACTTCAAGTGCAGACACAGCTTTCAACTTAGTTTGCATTGGTATTAACTTACTAATGTTATCAAAATAACCCACAACCCAGTCACTTCAAAATGGGTCCAAAGTATCTGATCCAAATTCTGGAAGGTGGTTAGTATTTTAATGCTTAGATGCTTTTCATGCTAGGACCCTTCTGTTTACCACCCAGCAAGTCAATTTTAAATGAACATGTTTTCCTTTGCAGGAATCAGTCTACCACTGATCCTGAATCTACTTCACCACTTCCAAAAATCCAGTCCCATATTACATGCCCCATGCAGAACTCTTACCTTTTTTGCTGCAAGTTTCTCTCTGTAGATAACATTTTTTATTTTCAGTGCAAAGCCCCGTTCAGAGTGCATCAGGTTAGCATGCCAGCCAAAACAGCTGTAGTCAAATTAGAGCTGCTAAGAAGCAGCAAATCAACTAGAGGCTGACACTGCTGCCTTTTAGAGCCCATTAGCAATGCTGGCCCTGGCTGCAGCTGGACCACTTCCCCAGAACCTTAGTGGGATGGATAGCCACACTTATATCCTTCCTAGCACCAAACAGCTGAGATAAGGGCTTGATATTAATCCCAAACAGCCCTTGGTAATTGCTGTACCTGTCACAGTCTGGGCTGCAATATCCACAGCTGTGTACCTTAATACTGCACCTAAACACATTCCTCAGGGTGTAGCCATGCTTTCCTTCTCCTTGCTTTGAAACCAGAGTAGCGGCACAGAAATTAAGCAAAACATTGGGCTGGGGTTTGCTAGTGAAAGTTTGATCTGATTTCATTTTTCTCGGTTTGGTCTCTCACAGATCCTTGCTGAGATGCATGTACTGTAGGCTGCAAAAGCAACAACTTTTCTGGCTGGTCATGAGAGCACTACGATTCATGTTACAGAACCTCTTTTTATTTGTTTGTGTCATTTATTTTTTGTTGAATACAATGAGAAAGTTTCTTTTAATTAAGATGATGGTAGCCCTGCTGTGTTTAATTAGATGATCATAAAGCTCAATAGTCTGTTCTCAAACTTGAATTATAATGTACATGACTTGTTTTGATTTGTCTAGCTGTCATCAGAGAAAGGATTTGATGATGAGTCAGTCTCTGGTCAGGCCACCCAGAGACATCATTAATAAGTTAGTACATAGGGTGATGTATATACCACCTTCTGCTGTAGACCTCTGAACATGCCAATTAGAAATGGAGCAGCAGTTATATGCATCTGGAATTTACCCCATATTTACTTACTTTTGGAATACAGCTCCTCATTAAAATAACGAACACTTTGTTACTTCTACTATGGGGAAAAAAAAATCTGAGGTACAGATCTACCACTCCCTTTCATGTCAGCCGTTATTAAGAGCTTGACCCATTTCTAAGCCTTAGTGATGCCCTGAGTCTACAAACTAAGGTGATGGTCACTTGTGTGGGGCACTCATCACAACCACCTTTAGATATGCACAAGATGGACTTTCCTACCCGAATTAGGGAGCTGAGACTCTCTGTATAGTTCCAGTGAGGAAGAGACAATTTTAGATTACATCTTAGTGGTCTATTTTCATTACCTACTTTAAGACAGGATAAATTGCAATCCAGACTGCACTGACTCTGCTGCCCAAGAACAGACCTGCAGGTAAATAGCTCAGGCAAAGCTGTTTGCATTTTGGATGCTGTCCTTAGGGAAGTCGCTCCATAAGTGCCCAAACAGCGTAACACAGAGAGGCTGAGCTGATGGGAAGCTTTGTAAGAAGTAAACTAAACCTAGTCTTTCTTCTAAACCATCCTCAAAGACTTGTGAAGAATGATTTTGAGTGGAAAAATACCAGATTTCCCAAAAGACATGCTGTACACTAAGGCAAGTTCCTGTGTAAGCCACAGCTGTATAAGCCACACCAACCAGGTGTTGGAAAATGGACAATTGTTTCTTCTTACTATATTTTAAAAAAATGCAGTAGCTAAGGCCCTTGAGCAGGACTCACTACAGCTTGGCTCCATCCCAGAAGCCCAACAAAGAGTTCTTCTACAATGCTAGGTAAGTCAGGCACCAGCCTGGGAACACATAAAAACTAGTTTTGATGCTTTCCTAAAGGAACCAAGCATGTAAAGCTACTCAAAGGGTGACAGTCCCTGTCATGGGAGGCATGCTGACATTTTTCAAAGAAAAAAAATGACCAGAATCATGATCTTTTATCAAGTTTTTAACCCGCTTTACAAATCTGGAAGCTGTGGCAAATTTCAGCCCAGTTAAAGTCTGGCAAAACTGTATGCAACAATTGTGTGATCTTACCACAGAAAGTGACAATAACCTTAAGTATAACCTTATAAACAAATTAAAACCAGATGAAAGTAGCAATATTTTCTAATCAAATAACAGGATTTGCTGTAAAACAATTGCAGACTATAAAGATGCTGAAAAAGAACACATATTAGCATTTTACAACCACTTGATAACAGAGTTAACAAGTGACAGAAGTTCAGCTAAAATAGTGCTTTTTAAATATACTTGCAAGATACTCCCTCATTTTGCTTTTATGTACTTACAAAAACAAGCCCCTGCAAACCAGCAGTTATTTCTGCAGATTTCAGTGTGTACTCTGCAAACAAAAAGTAATTATAGCTGCACATTGGAAGAGCTGTGGTTTTTAATCATCTATTTTTCACATCACATTTGGTACTTGTTCCACCCTGTTCTGACATGCAATAATGACATACTCTTGCAGAAAGCATCCCCCAAAGGCATAGAACTTACAACATTTGCATAAAGAATCCTTTTCCTTTGAACAATGTTAACTGTAGCTGCATAATACCACTAGCTACACAAGTTACCTTGTGCAATCTTATTCCATGGTTAGCATTCATTCCCTTTACGTCTCTGTTGCACTGTTACAAATCTGCCAGTTAAACTCTATGCAACTGCAAAACGTATTGTCTGGAATGAAACAACCAATTATTTCTTCAGGTTTTGTGGCATAATATCCTAGGAAACCAGCAATTACAGAATCAAAGTGGCATCAAATGGCGTAGAAAGGAGTTAGCATGTATTATTCTTTAAATAGCAGTTACATGAACTTGTAATAAATGGGTATTAAGTGCTAAATGTATGATAAGTAATTCTTGACAATGCAATTATCCAAACAATACAGGAAAAAGCTGCAAGATGGCATTGTCAAACTCACTTGTGCAAATGGTACTATGTGAAATAACAATATTGAAGACTGGTTTCTGTTTGTGAACACCCTGCTAATAAAATAGTGCAAGTACATGTGTGCAAGCCAAGCAGCACATTGTTCTGTATTCCCAGCAGCTCTTGGCTGGTAAATGTCACCCACTGGTTTGATCTTTCCTGAGGTTAAGACTTTAATTTGCCCAAAATAAGTGGAAAGGAGCAGGATACTGTTTTAACCTCTGAACATGTTATATATAGTATCTTTTGAAGGAAGCACAGAATGAAGATGGAGGAATTATGTAAATTGAGGTGGACTTAAAGAAATATTGATTAGAAGTTTTCAGTTTCACTGGCAAGGTTACACAGTCGTTATAGCAACAGGCTTCAAACTTGAGGAATTTCTAGAGGAGGCACATCCAAATGTGAAATAATGGGATGCTGTTGACGGGATAACACATTTAGTTCCTTTAGACTCTTTTTTTTTGTCTCAAGAAGAGCTTGGCAGCTTGTTTCACTGGGCAACAAATACAGTCATCACCACCACAAGAAACTTTGTCATAACAAGAATCTCAACCTCGGTCTGATGTCAATTTTCCACCAAAACAGAGCAATTTTCTTTGGACCATAGAGAAATTCTCTGGAAGAAAAACTTTTGAAGGTGGCTTAGCTTGATTAGCTGGGAGCCAAAGGGTAGTATCATGCCCATGCTGTCTTCTAAGAAACTCCCTAGAAGTGGGCTTAATGTTGCTGCTAATCCTTTGTTCCCCAGTCTGGCTTCAACTTTCATCTACAGAATTTCTCTCTCTTTCCCTACTGCCTCCTTTTAGGTGGGTAACTGCTCAGGGGCAACAGGACCAAATGCAAACCTGCAGTATCTGCCACTGGCCAGACTGACAAGCAGGCAGTGAATCCTGAGTAGCACAACCAGTTAAAACCTAGTGTCCCCCTCAGCTCATCAGAGGAATAGAAAAGCAGGTGAAAAAACTTTTTCTAAGTAGGAAAAGAAAACCCTGTTTCCAAGTGAGGCTAGCTAGGTCATGAGCCATATGCTCTGCCAGTGTTCCTCCAGCATGTGGACTATAAAGAACTGAGGCACAGAACTACCTTTGTATCTGTAATCCAGCAAGCCCCTCATGTTGTGAGCATTTGCCTGGATTTTTCTTCAATTCTAGTATAAAGATATATCTGCAATGCACCCTGCTCTGTTAAGGGAAAGAGTGATGGTATCTCTAAGTTTGTTAAGGTTTTCAATATACAAACACTCTTTACTTAGGAAGGACTAAGATAGTTGGAAGGGATGCTATAAAGACTTTAGACAAACAGAACAAAACTCGTTGCAGAATAAAGTCTAGGCCTCTACCATGCACATTGTTTATTATTCCCTAAGAGAGGTAACAAAACCCCAGCTATATTTCAGGAAAATTTTCTTAGTTTGCACCTGTTCAAGTTGCTGTTGCCAAATATGTTGGAAAAATTGAATGAGAAAGGAGTTATAGCTTTGAGCAAATATCTCCTTTGGACTTATTCCAAGAAACTAAATGATAAGTCATAATGTCGTAATTTCCAGCTGTGGAACCATGCATTTCATAAATCCAAATCAGAACATTTTCCTCCTCCTCCAGAGAAGATTGACAGCTTTACTTTGGACAGGGAGTCTCTTCAAAGGATGCTTTCTTAAAAAATAATAATTAAAAAATTGTCTTAACTAAATGTTCACAGGAAAAGAATACCATATTTGGAGAAATAGCAGAAAGCTTCAGTTCAGTTCCTCATTTTTTTCCTGTAACAACATCTGGCACCATATGTTAAAGCATTTACTCTTCCTTGTTAGTCAAGAATTAAGTTTTATAATTAACTTTCAGATTTACAAAACTGAAAGATCTGAATAATGAGCTTCCCACAGTTTGTCTCCATCTCCAGACCTTCATGCACACATTCAGATCCTGGTCTGCCTCACCTGCTGCAGGTCCAGTTCAAATTCTCTCTGTCCTGCTTGTAAGTAGTGTCAGTCCTGACTTGCTTATCTAGATCTCAAGGGAAACTTGCCTATTTGTGCACCTGGCAATGTAGTCTCTGTGCCCATCAGAAAACCTGAATCAACAGTTGCAATAAAGTTAGTTAAAAACACATGTGTTATCAACCTGATTCCTGGGCTTCAAATTCAGGTGTATGTATGTGCTTAGTTTTGAGCATTTGTCCATGTTTGCAGTGGAAGCTCCTCATTGTCAGGAAGTCCAACAAGAAGTGCTCCAAAAAAGACTGTAGGAAGTCTGCAAGAAATGAGCTCTTTCAGGGAAGATGCTCTTTGGTAGTGTACTTTGGGATGAAGCTTGCAAACTGCTGTCACTGCCAGGTATGCTAATGATGAGCTAAGAAGGCCAGTATTACATACACACAAATACATATGTGTACATATTCTGAGATTTATACAACAAAAAAGGATTACTGATGGATTTTATTCTGTAAAAGGTCAATGGTAACATACTACAGTCAAGACGCAGAGCTCCTGGGGTTTCAAATAGAAAAGGAGCTAGCCCATTACATAGTTTCATGCAGTGCTAAGAAACATCAGCAGTCCAAGGACAGATCTGAGAAATGCACTAGGTACTCTTTGCACATCCACTCACATGTAAATGAAAAAATATTTTTAACTAAGAAATCAGCCTACGCTAATTGTGGTACCTAACAAATAAAATTTATTTCGGGGGTTTGTTTCCAGATTTAGAATGTGTTCATTCTGTAATGAGATGAAGTTCATCCGAATGAAATCTAGAAAGTTAATATTATGAAATCAAGCAGCACGAACACATAATGAACTTAAGATTGAGGAGAGGAAACATCCCATGACTTTATATTTGAAAAAATTTTGTTGTATCCTTCTGTGGGGGAGTAAATGTCAGAGGAGAACACACTTATTTTTGAGGCAGGTAATCTAATGCTTATAATGGTACCGCTCAAAATCCCAAAAAGTCAGACTTCTATTCCCTGCTCAGATGAAGTGTGGCTATGAGCAGATCACTTCAAGAGTAATTTCACTAAATTTTAGCTTAGCATGTACTTTAAGTTAATGTTTCTCAAGGGAAAAATTCATTGCATCATAGAAAGGTTATCTATCCTAGATGAGATGTATTGCCCCTCAAGATGGATAGTTAGGAAAGATTAATTTCACCTTACGTGGAAATAATTTTCAAAAGCACCGGTGAGATATAAAAACATAAATTCTAATGAAATTCATTCAAATTTTTGAAAAATCTCATTATTTCTCTCTCGCTGTTCTTGTACTCTATCTAGCTGTGTTGGGAGGACCACTGTTCTTAGGAGGACCACTGTTCTTAAGTGCTTCTCTTTGGAGAGCTTTTTCATGAAATGCTAGTGGAAGTGTAGCATTAACTCCCAGGAAAGAGAGGAGAACCAGCTGGAATACACTGAATAGCTGAGCCATATCTTTGGCTGAGGCTGAATGAAGCAAGACTTGGTGTTCTACAGGGCATCATCTAGGCTGGGTGCCAACTGTCCTTCATATTATTTACAATTCTTTCCTCTTTTGTTCTTGATATTGTGACCAATACACCAGATACTCACACGGGGATGTTGTGAGTTGTGGATGGGAGAGAACTGTTTGCAGCATCAAGAAATATGTGTGGGAAGTTTGTGCTGTACTTAGGTCAGCTCAGAAGAGCTGCCTCCTGTCTTTCATATGATTTTAAGACATGCATGTATTTAAGCTTGTGTTGGATAATCTGTTTCGCTACTCTGTCAGCTACAGAGGCACAGTAAGCACAGGAAAAAATGTCAAGGCATCAGTCATCTGGTTCAGATTCAAAAGAGATTCAAGAGCTTCTCCTCTGGTGGGAGGCTGAAGTACTACTGCTGCTCAGATGATCTCTGGATTGCATAAAAATTTACAATAGTTTCTTCCAAACACAGAAAGCATGAGCACATTGGGACTAGATGTTGTATGACATGACTGGTCTTTGTACAAAAACAGAACTGGGGAATGAAAAAAGCTATTGTACCAGCAGAAATTTCCAGTGTGTATGATAACCACAAATCATTGTAAAAATATAAAACTGAATGATGTGCATGGCTTTGTGACCGAAGGGAGACAGAGGTTTCACTTTCACTAACCTTTGGGATAAGATGCTTATTTTTCTCTCTCCTTGCATAGCCAAGCAGCCCTTTGGGCAAAGAGGGGTGAGTTCCTTCCTGGGAGCCCAGAGGAGGCAGGAGCTGAGCCTCCAGCTCCTCTCACCACAGGTGCTGTGTCCCATTCCTATGTGTCTACACAAGCCAACACCAAGTGACAGTCAGTAGGTTTCTGATCAAACGCTCTTGTATGTAGAGTCACACAAGCACTCTGAGAAGGAAAGAGAGGTCTCCTTCCCCCAACATTGACTTCTCAGGAGGAACTTCTGCAGACTGTGTTTTACAAATGACTAAAACACACAGTCTTCCTCACTATCTCTGTGAGGTGGCAGAGCCTCATGGGAAGCCTTTGGGTGACAATACGTATCCACACATCTACTGTAGGCTGAGGCAACAGAGAAGCAAGAGGCCAAGTCTTGCATAATATTAGTCTATTTTCATCATCCCTAACATGACTGGCACTTCTGGCAGCACAGCCCTTGGACTAAACAGATTGTATGACGGATTTCTCAGTGGAAATTCTCAGAGCTGTCAGTGTACATGCTCATTACGGATGTCAAGAACAACAAACAAATCAGAGTGATTGTAGGTAACTAATGTAATTAATTATCCATATGGCAGGCAATTTCTATGGCAAATTCTATTACCCTATCTCTTGAAAGTAATACAGATAAGTATTCTTTGTCTACATTTCTTGCTGTTGTAAAAAGAGAAAAGAAATGTTCACAGCAGGTGTCCTGAATTTAAAAAAGTAGAAAACATAAGACATCTGGGCACTAAGGAAGGCTTCAAACATTACATAACTATATATATTCATATATAGAACATATTCTTCTTCTAATAACTGATCCAAGAAAACCCATTCTTTGCATTGTTTTAATGTGATTTTATAAACTTACTTCTCAGGACATGTCTAACCAATACATAAATATGCCACCATGACTCAAACATTATTAAGATTTCAATGACAGCAGTGTGAACCTTACAAGCTGAAAATGTGACAAAGAACAGATTTCACTGCGCATCAGATCTGCATCTTAATCAGGGAACTCTTCTCCCAGATTGGCTTTATCATGAGAGCAGCTTTCCCACATTGTTTGTCAAGTATTTACAGCTTTTGAAGACATCCCCTGCTCCCCAGGGAAGGAAGATATCTTCCCCAAAGCACTACAACGAAACAATGAATGAAAAAATGTGGCTTTACACC
Source organism: Pandion haliaetus (assembly GCA_013401275.1). NCBI lineage: Eukaryota > Metazoa > Chordata > Aves > Accipitriformes > Pandionidae > Pandion > Pandion haliaetus. The sequence continues at coordinate 164,073 of VYZV01039202.1, read as the reverse complement.
TGCCAGTATTTTTTCAGCAGGTTTAGAGTGTGCTTTCACAATAATGATATATTATAAATATTCACCTAGAAGAGAGAGATTTCTAACCACTAGAAGATGGTCCTGTTTGGCCACCGCATCAGTTTGGAGTCACTCTTTCAACTTAAAAATGCAAGCAACTTCCAACACATATTTGGCAAAGGTTATTGTAGTTGTTCATGAGATGACCATCGAGCATTTTTCTATAGAATAATAAATTATTGACAATTGTCTACAATTTTAAAGATATGGACCTTTAGGCTCACTGATTACATTGTTGTAAATGGCAAAAAATGCATAAAAGCTCTATTAACACTAACAGAAACCTTAAGTTTTATGTATGTCCACATACACATTCAGACACACAGTTTGTTAATGTTGAGATGCCTCAATAAAATAAGCTACTTGTAAAATTGAAGCAGTCTTTTTTGTGGTGCTGCATCTATGTGAGTAAGTGGAGAAAGAGGAGAGAGATGTACTGAACTAATGAACTCTTTGGATTAAAGCTGCTGTTTAATTGCAGCTCAAATGCTTTATAAATACCACCTACAAAACAAACATTACTATTTCTATTCACCTAGGACAGGGAAGTGATAGAATATGAAATAAAATAAACCTCTGCTATATAGCTAAGTATTTGAGAATCAGTTTTTATCAGTTTTCCCAAAACTATTCCCACGGAATTGCTCATGGAACTGGGTTCTCTGGTAAACACCTGCTTGGGTCTTCGACAATTCCAAAGTTTTCAAGGATTTAATTTGAATTTGCCCTAAAACTTCTATCAAAGATTGCTCTATAAAATAGGAAATATTATTTGTTTTTCTTAAACTGACCCTTTGCAAAGAAAATATTTAGACTGCTTCTCCTTAGACTCTGGGAGAAACACTTTTCTTACATTTAGTAGAAAATCAATACAAGCCTCATTCAAAAGCCATTACAGTCATTGAAAAGATTTCCTTCACACTAATGGGGTTTGGATTAAGACTGTGTTTGTGTTACAGAGTTCAGGGTACTCCTCTATATTTGTCTCCTTCTTAATAAATTCTCCCTCAACTCATGTTTTGGAATACAATGCAGGCACAATATTTGTTTAATAATTTTTAGCATTAATTACTCAATTGCATTTCTTGGAGCTAACAACATCAGCAACGTTTCTCTCAAGTGATTACACTGAGTCTAAATATTCTGTAAACTGTGGGCTGAACAGCGGTTAAGTGCAAAGTGGCTAGTTTATTTTGGTACTTACAAAGTATTTCCTACATTTAAGAGTCAAACCAGAGCACTGCATAGACAAGCATGCTACCATATTGCTACAGAAATTGAACATTTCAAAGTAACCTTTATAAATGTGTATATAAAAAAATAGCTGTTATCTGGAAAGCACAGTTTTCAGTTCCTTTTGCCACATTTTATGGTTTTTAATTTGATTCTTAATTCCTTATTATTGCACCCTTTATCTGAATAGTTAATAGTTATTCTTACCATTTATTCTAGTGCTGCTCTGAACTATTCTAATGCAGCTCCACATTCATCATGCAGTTTCACTTGCAGTCATTTACTTATCTGGAGCAGATCATCTAACAGCATCTATATTTGTATCACGGAATCACAGATTCATAGAATGGTTTGGGTTGGAAGGGACCGTAAACATCATCTAGTTCCAACCCCCTTCCACTAGACCAGGTTGCTCAAAGCCCCATCCAGCCTGGCTTTGAACACTTGCAAGGATGGGGCATACTCATCATTTTTCAGATGCTTTTTT
>VYZV01039202.1:151379-162242 GCA_013401275.1 Pandion haliaetus | reverse complement strand
TTCAGAGACACAGCAGTACAGCAGAAGGAGGCCACCACAGCCAGGCAAGCCAAGTCCAGTTTTGGACCCCATGACATTATTTTCTAATACTATTTCATACTAATTCTATATGTATGGCTATTTCACCTCCAGAGGAGAGCCATTATTTTAGGCAAGTTTTGATTTTCCAAGCATCTATTTTGTTAATATTCTGGTGTTGGGCATTTTCTTTTGTCATATGTTTGTTTAGCAGTACAAGTCATTATTTAATTTTGAAGCAGCATATGTTTGAGTACACAGTGTTTTCGTAACTTCTTTGACTAGCATTGATTGACTTATTTGCTGTTTGTATCCAGTGTATTAGCTTGATTCCTAGTGGATTCAATATGACAGCAATCTGTGGTGCAAAATCATATCTCCATAACTAATCTCAGATTCCCATTGTAGCTTTCAAACTTTTGTTGCTTTACTGCAGCATAAAACTTATCTGAAATTTTCTGTGTTCTCCTACTGGTTATTCATCAAGCTACCCTAAAATGATAAACCTAATTGTGATAGCAATACAAAATGCCAATTTCTTGGTAGAGCTCGGTCTATGTGAGATGTTTGGTTTCATTGTCCATGGACAGTCTAAAAAAGTAATTTCACCTCATTAATGATACAAAGTGAAATGCGTCAACATTTAGTTTTCAGTGGACCTTTTTTTCTGAGTTGTTTATTGAAGTGAAATATAAAGGGTCAGATGCTGATTTAATTCTTGCTGGGACAAACTGCAAAAACTCTAGAGAGTTCAGAGAATTTATCACACTGTAAATGAAATCAGTCTGGCTGAAAAGATAGCAATAATTCTAAGAAAGTATTTCACCAGAGGCCTTCAGCCAAGAGTGACATTCAATTGTAACTGAACCAGCTTTATGTAAATGGTAAAGTTATGTTTACTAAATAACTTATCTTCAAGCAGAATTTAAAGTGAACTGTCTAGCTGCAAGGTACTGCTCAAATCCCAGCAGACAGTACTTTCTGTTTGTATTCATGGACAGAAACTTCAGCTGTTACAGCTTGGAAAATGAATCCTTTATGATAACGGTATGGATTGTGTGTTGCCTGAAAAATTAGACAGCTGAAAAGCCCCTAATAATGCAGCAAAGATTAATAAGTGTTAGTCACATCTCTGTGAGTGATTTCCATTTAATCTTTTTTGAGTCAGAAGAAATAAGTAAAGGAGGACATCGGCTAGAACTTTTTAAAGAACTGTCTTGAGACATCCTTTTCCTATCTTGTCTTCTTCTGTTTGCAGTCTGTGGGTTGCATTCTTTAAAATAAAAAAGAACTTTAGTCATAGCTCAAGCTGTCTTAAAATACTGCTTCTAACTCCACAGGTCAGAATCTGAAGAAAACTAAGAGCACCTTCAAGGGGTCACAATTTTCAAGCAACAGTCCCTTGGTGACCAATAGAGATAGAGTTTAAAGTTTTGCTGTTACTTGGCACCTCCCAAATTTCTGAGCCATTTTCCTTCAGTGCTGCTGGCCCTTGGCAAATCAGCCCATTACTCCATGGAAAACATAACTCCAAAAGAGAAAAGTTTGCCTTACTGACACCAACGACTCAGTACAAATCAAGTAAGCCCTCAGAGATTAATTTAGATGACGTTTTCCCCTCTCAGAAGTCAAAGATTTAGCACTGTCAAATCATCTTTCATGCCATAATATTCAAGTCGTCATCATGAGACTGTTTGGAGAAGAGCAAAAGTCTGTTTGCACAAGAGCTAAAGCTCGCGGAGATACACGTGCCCAGTTCTAGCCAGGCATCCCAAAACAGAGGCATTTCAAACCACTCACCAGGACCTGAGAACCTTTGTAATGGGGGAATTGACTCAGAAATGGGAGCTTTGTTTCCTCTTCACCACTAATTTAGTACATGAAAGTAACAAGTTAGCAAACAAAAGATGAAGGGCATTAGCTGAGTCCCACGCTGAGTTTCCTGACTTATCTATACCAGGCATTTCTAATTAGAAGAAAACACCCCAATGTCACCCCCAGTTTTGAATTCGGGTCCTGTAACTCCTACTTGCACGGGAGTTTGAAGTCAGGCTAGCAACCTTTACTTACATGAGAATATCTGGGCCAAAATTTTCATTCTTGAAAATGTCAGTCAATGCCAAAGTTGCACCTGAAAGCAGTTATCACCTGAATTATTAGTTGCGCTTTTTTATCATGTGATTTTTTAGAGCAAAATTGTTGGTCCTACATTCTGTGGCTGCTAATTACTGTATTTTCACTAAAAGTTCATTCCTTAGAGTCCCTTATATCCCCTTTTTCTTGAAAACTCACATCCTCAGGTAGCCTGTGAAAAATCAGGGGCAAACAAGTTTTTCACAGAGGGGAACTGGAAAAGAAAGGGCTCTTGGGGTTGAAAAAAAAAAGTTAAATATTAGCTGCATATGTGTTTATCTTACAGTTTTGTGTTTTTAAACGAACAGACATGGTTTATATTTGTGAAAATGCAAAGCTGCTCCTGCTTTGAAGTTGTAGGGCCTTTGGCCTTTCCTCCTCTTCCACTGACACATTATGTTAAAGGTCTTAGGTTTATTAAAATATACTAAGAGGTGATTTTGGACCCTGGCACATGTTGGGGATATGGTGCGAATGGTGCGTGGACCTATCTGAACGAAATGTCATTACCTGGCTGGATGAAACCACTGAGTCCCACAGCCCACGCAGTCCCTTCCAGGGAGTGTGTGAAAGACCACTGCTTGACTTAATCTGTGTCAGTTGTCCTATCAACACCTCTTGGTTTCAGGGAAATTTTCAGGAAACATCACCAAATGACAGCAGACTGGTCCTGGAGTAGACACAGAACTTGCTGAACAAAAGGAATATGATGTGAGTATTCATGTGGAAGATTGCTGGATCAAACTGAAAACTGTTGCATTTGTTTTTCTGAAGCAGCAAATCTCTCTCTTTTTGCACATGAATTATATTTATATGGTATGGCATAGCTTCACGCAGGACTACTGAGAATACAGTCCTCAACAGTGCAAGGCTGATACACTGCATCAGCTCCTCTGCCCCACCATGGGCATTCTCCAAATGCTGAACCAATCTGGGGAGAGAAACATGGCTTTCTGCTGTTTCTTCAACATACCTGCCTTGGGGCATCCACAATTCCCTCTTCTCTTGCTGTCTTGGACTCACTCTTCTTCACATCCCAAAATGTATAAATAGTAGAGGTGGGAGCTGATATGAGCATAGAAAGAATTAAATTCTGGTCTGTTATTTTTGTTGTGTCTTCTGAAAGACTTGTACTATCTTCTTGTGAAGGAGCCCTTTTTTAAAGAGCCAGCTTTGCAGCACATAATGTTCACTGCATGATTTATTAGATACTGAACTGATTTTATAAATAAATTCAATAAAAAGATACATTCATCATTATAAACACACTGATTACAAGGCCAAATATAAACAGCAGAGAGTGGGCAGGAGGCCTGTATCTCAGTCTGACTTTGTATGTAGGCTTTCCAATGACAGGCTCTTGCTGGTTATTTGACAGAAGCCATCAACAAGCATCCTTAGAGGTGAATATTTAATGTAGGTTTCATTTTAGCATTTAATTCAGTGGAAATTATTCCTCCAACATTAACAGTGAAATGACACTAATGTACTCTGCATTTTGCTGTTTTCAGAGACTATGCCTGGGTCACACGATGCCAAAAAGGGAGAAAGGAAGCACTGGAACAAGAGCAACCAACAATTTATATACTGTTAAAACTTATAATCTGGTACTTCTGAACCAGACTCCTCTCTTTTTCACTCAGTGGATACACTTCTACAGATATTTATCCCTCACTTGACCTTCATACTTGTGAATTGTGGTATATGTTGTGCCTGGAGATCAGCCTTCTGAACATACCAGAGTTGATAGATGAAACCTGAACTACACAAAAGTGTTTGTCATCTACCTTGTGCTGCTGAACCTATGAACCTAAGAACGTGCATAACTGCATATTCTCCCTAGAAATGTGATAATTATATTGAGCCAGATTCTTATATTTCTGGCTGAATTTATCCCCACAGAATACCATACGGAATCTAACAAAAAAGCCACTAAATTTGTAACAGAATCTTTCTACTTAGGTACATTGATAAAAAAGTAGAGGGTTTGAAAACTTGTTGGAAGACTCATAGAAAGAAAAGGAAATTGTGGCGATGCTGGATCTAGAAAAGATGTGAATGGAGGAGAATAGGCTGCCTTTGAAATCACTTTTGTCAGCTGAGAAGATGGGCAAAGTAGCTGGATTTTCTAGCTTGTTTTGAGCTAATTCCTCCACTCATAGGCTACATCTGTGCTAGGTTCGTTTGTGCATAGTGAACAGGTTGCATTTCTCAAAAGAGCAAAGTTGGGCAACAGCTTGGAATTTTGGAGGTTGCCATGGTTTCAATATTTTTATCTTCTCTGCAAGTCATTAAGATTGCATTGCTGTCTTCAGAGTTATTACACCTGAAAAACAGGACTTCCTTGCTTATAGAAGTCAGTGGTCTAGCACACATGTGTGAAAACAGAGGAACTGTGCAAATATTGCAGCCCAGAGCAAAACTGGTTATCAAATGGGCAAATAGTGACAATTCTGAGTGAAAGATACATATTTCTTAAAGGGCCCATGAGTCAATATGCAAATTATTACAGATTTCTAATGTGGGAAAAATGTGGAGTGAACTTTTCAAAGCAGAAGCCTGAGTAGGGAAAACCACTGAAAAAATTATTCCAATTAGCAAAGCCATTTGCCAGGAGCAGAAAACATGTCAGAGGAAACATCAGTGGGTTCAGCAGCAAGCTAGCCTCTCTTTTTGGAGAAAGACAGCTCAACCTTCTGGAGCCTGATCTGGCTCATCCAGAGTGAGCCTCTTTGCTGAAACACATCTCTGAGGTCCAACTGTTCCAAAAACAACTAGGTTTTACTCTTGCAGGATTAAATTCAAGATATATGGCGAAGCACACTCTGTTCTCTCCAGTCAGAGCCAACTCTGGTCATATCCTTTAAAGAGTCTGGAATTAATTGCATAGTCTCCCCAGACACAAGTCATTATTTATCTGCTTGGGTGAAGTTTTGTTTATCCCATAAATTAAAATCTTCGAGTGAAAAATCCAAGCTGCCTCTTGGCTTGCAGAGGAGAGAGGGAAGGAAACTGGGGTTGTGTGGAGGAGGCTGCATAATGCCAAGCAGGCAGGAGCAGTGACAATCCTCTTCAGCAGGGCAGAGCAGCGCTCTCCTGCCTGCATGTCCTGGTTTTGGCTGGAATAAAGTTAATTTTCTTCTTAGTAGTTGGTATAGTGCTGTGGTTTGGATTTAGGATGAGAATAACGTTGATAACACACTGATGTTTTAGTTGTTGCTAAGCAGTGTTTATACTAAGTCAAGGACTTCAGCTTTTCATAGTACCCTGCCAGCGGAGGCTGAGGGTGCACAAGAAACTGGGAGGGGACACAGCCAGGGCAGCTGACCCAAACGGGTATTCCATACCATATGACATCATGCCCAGTCTATAAACTGGGGGGAGTTGGCTGGGGGGAACCGTGGCTCAGGGATTGGCTGAGCATCAGTCAGTGGGTGGTGAGCAATTGTATTGTGCATTACTTGTGTTGTATATTCCATTATTATTATTATTATTAGTAGTAGTGTTTCCCCTTCTTTTTCTGTCCTACTAAACTGTCTTTATCTGAACTCACAAGTTTTACTTTTTGTTCCCCAAGTTCTCTCCCCCATCCCGCTGGGGGAGGGCAGGGAGTGAGTAAGCAGCTGCCTGGTTCTTAACTACCAGCTGGGGTTAAACCACACAGGCTGTGCCCAGAGCAGGATGGAAGCCTTCTTGGGGCCTCTGTAACAAGAAAATGTTGCTTTCAGTACTGTCTGGTATGGGTGACCCCTTCCTATTTGTGCAGACTCCTCCGTTGTTTTCTGGGTCCTGTGCTACATAGATGTTTTCACTTTGTCAGGGAGGAGTACTCATGTCTGAGAGCTTTTTGCCAAAAGGAGTTGTGAGAGCTGTGGTGAAGACAGAGTAAGTAGAAAAACATGGGAAATTGGAAGGGAACACACCAGTCCTTCTAACATGGCAGCAGGAAACCAACCCACTTTGACTGGAGTGCTAAACGTTGATGGTGCCTCCCTCTATGGGGTGAAATTAAAAACCACATTTGCTCTGGAGCAGAGAAATCACAAACACGTGTGCTTTTACACTGGGATGTATTTGCACCTTGAATCCAGATTTGTGCTTTTATTAACATTAAGGGTCTTTTAAAATGCTCTCTTTGATCAGTGCTCTATTCAAGCAAGATCTGTGAGGCTGAGATGTAAGACCTTTATGCCTGGGATGTTTGCATGTACCTTTTCAACTACTGTTACATTTCTGGCTTTCTTTTGTCTCTCTCTTTTATTTTTTTCCTCCCTCCAGAAATCCAGTTATTCAGCAGCTAAACTAAACCCATTTATTTAGCCACTAAACACCCCATATCCCTCTCACCACAGTTTTAAAATGCTAGTTTACACCCACGACTCCACAAAATAGAGCCACACATCACCTTCTAAACAGAAAAAAAAACGTTTCAAATCACAGTTCCATGCACTTTCCAACCTTTAGGAGCTGAACACCTTCCAAAAAGACTATGTAGAGCTAAAGTGTCTCTCCTTTTGAATCTCCATGAAGAAACAGGTGGCTTTTCATGTATTGTTTAATCACAAGAAAGCTGCGATGCAAAGCTTTTATTTATGTCCCTCCTGGAAAAAAAAAGTAAGTAAGTGTCTAGCACCAGGAGTCGTCATGCGCGTGAGCTCCACGGGCAGCCACCTGGTGCCAGAGAGGCTGAACTCAGGGCTTCTACTGGCTCATGTGCTTTGTTGACTGATCCCTCGTTCCTGTACAGTGCACTTATCATGTTGAATCAACATCTCAGAGAGAAAGGAGGTCTCAGAGTTAAATAAGGTCCCAATGAACTGAACGCATTAAAAATGCAAGATCTGGAGCTTCAGTCTCAACTGATGTTTCAAAAGGGAAGCAAATGTCGTGACTCAGAATTTAGGATGAAACAAGTGGACTTTTTTTTGCCAAGCAGGCCAAGAGCTTTGTCCTTTCTCAGGAACTCTCAGTTCATCCTCAGTGTACAGCATTTTGCAGCTAGTAAATTAAGTGGCTACAAATATGTGAACTATTGTGGTGAGGTCTGCAGGTCACACAGAGGCAAAGCCCCCTTTTCAGGGAGAGAGGGGAGAAGAGTTTCTAAGAGCTGTTTTGATGCAGGGTTCTCAAGAATATCACTACAGCACAACTCAGAAACATAGGGACAGATTCCTTCAATCAGGGTGGAAGTGTTGTGTAGGAAGACAATAATTTCTTATTTCTCCCATTAATATAACCTACATTCACCATCAGAGAGCTTTCTTCCTTCAGCCATTGATCTCTCTGAGGTTACAGGTTCTCAGGTCAAACACTGTTTATCATGGCTGTGAAAAGTATTTGCTGCTAGATATCCATATACAAATGACATACAACTTCATGCTGTGCCATCAGCTGCTCTACTGGCTGCAGATGGTTAGTAAGGGAGAGGGTACCAAAATGTGCAAATAGCAGCATTCTGGGGGCATGCACTTTAAATCCATCAGCAGACAGATCAGCAGTTGTCTTATGTGTCCTGGACTTAATCTTATCACTGTCATTTCCTCCAAATTTGAGACACGTGAAAAAAACCCCAACAACAAAAAGTGGAAGACTTGGTCACAGTGAGATTCCTGTTCTTTGCACAGAAATGGGACAATCATCAAACACCAAATGGAATAAAGCACTGGGTGAGTCACATCACCTTGTGACCATACACTCCATTGTCCTTATTCCAGCAGAGGGAAAGCGAACAGAATTACGATGTGTGGCATGACTGATATATTTCAGTGTGAACCAGATATGTACATCCTGATCTGAATCATCCAATAGTGTCCACCCTCCAAACAGGGAGCTGACAAGATGGATCAAGACTATATCTTGATGTAGCATTTCTCCTGTCCATTTTACTAAACAGCATGATTGTCACTGTTAACAACATTCACACATCTTCATCTCAGAGATGAGTATTTGTAGACTGCTGAAGGTGCCATTTCATAAAGGATTTGATAAGAGATAAAAGGTTTACTCCTGTCTTTAAGTGTCCTGAGCAAACCTCCGACTACACTTGCTGAACTGAATCACCAGATTCCCTGCCAACTTCCCACCATGAGGTAATGGGATGTTACAAATTTAGAAGAGGTAAAAGCCACCCAATGACTCCAAATGTGTGTCAAAATCCTGATTTGCACAATTGTAGAGCAGTGTCTGGATATAGGACAGAGCTGAGGGTCAACACACACCAGGATCCTGGGCAGCAAAGCCTTCCCATGGGAAAATACACCATCCCTGTAATGAAGATAACAAGTGACTGTTAGGCAGCTAAGCAAATTCAACTCTGCTCTGTAAAGCTGCCAGAGTCACAGAAGCATAGCTGAAATAATGCAATGCACCTTCAGTAACACCTTAAGCTAATTTGGCTGGAACCTCCAGTACGTGATGGCACTCTGGGGCAGTTAAGGTTATTTCACTGGTCAGTCCCTCCCTTAAAATATTTCAACATAAGTGTAGCTTCATTTCTGACTTTGCTAGGTGTGTGGTGTTTGGTTTCGTGTTTTAACTTAAATATGCTGTCACAAATACTGTAATGATACTCAACCTTGGTTTTGTCTTACTGCGATATAACCAAACCCGAACAATATTTTTCAGGCTTACAGCCAATCGGATGAAGTGCAATGTAAACATGCTGAAACTAACATTAACTAGCTATCCTTGGAACCAGTCATAAAATTTAGTGGCATCTATGCAGGGCTTAATGAGGGCTAATTTACTTAAATTTGCATAACTGTACTTCTCCACAGAAGTTCATGACACAAAATTAACGTAACACTGACGGAAAAAAAAGGAACATAAAATATGTCAGACCAAAGGAGAAAAAACACAGCTGCATATCTCTCCTGGTTACAGTTAAACATTTAGCTTCTTGTAAGCATCCTCTAACAAAGCAATCAGAAGGAAGAAATTAGAAGATGAGGGAGAAGGAGTTAGAGAAGGAGTTGTCATGCAGGATCTGAAGTTCACAGATGAATGGTGTTACCATTCATTTCAGTAGCTTTATCAAATAGTGATTTTTAATAAATTACTCCTTCCAAAAGGACTGCAATTAAAAAAAAAATCAAGTGGTGAAATAACGATGTGGGAATCATGTACATTCATTTGTAATCTAAGGTAAGCATTAGGTGAATGTTTAATAGTTTTAAAAGGGTTTAGGGGGATACAAAAAGTTGATACGTCCCAACCTCTGTGATAAATAGATCTCCTCAAACTTGCAACAGGAATATTACAACATCCCATCACTGGCACCTCTCAGTTCAAAAGAAGCCCAGGGCCAAATAAATGATAGCAATGACTTAGCCTTGACATTTTTCTTTTCATTTTACAATAATGACACATAAAAACGTTTCCACTGTAACATTTAAGTGAAGTGAAAAGCACATTTTAAATGTCTGATATCTTTTTTTTAAGAAGGATAGGCTTATTGATTTTTTTTAAAGAGCAACTTTTCCTGAGCAAACAGTTGCAGTCATGAAGCAGAAATCAGGGAGAATGTCAGCAGTTCAGATTGGCAACATGAGAACTCAGCTTCTCTTGTCACCTGCCCATTTCCAATTCCAGCACTGAGTCCTTTTTAGGAGGCTGACATAAGCCTCATTCTTCTTTCCTCTAACCCAGTGTTGCACTGTTATACCTCCATTAACGCCACTTTTGATCTATGCCCATGTAAACAGAACACATTTACCATAGCATTAACAATAAATAAATAAATCTGTGGTCATGTGGGAAACCCTTCACTGACATGAGCCCATCTAAGAGGAAAGGGCATTGAATTATCCCATTGCATCAGGGAGTACATGGCCAGGCCAATGCCACAAACCTTGATTTGCAGAATCTAGCAGATCCCTAAATCTATGCACTTTCAACAGTACTTGAATTTGAAAGTATTTGTGAAAGACACTACATAACAAACTGCTTGGGGTTTGAGAGAGGTTATACAGACAGAAAAATAGCCAAAGCCTTGCACATCCAGGCGCTGCCATGAATCTCAACCCACCTCCACAGAGCCTTTCCCTCTTCTTTTTCCAGCCCTACAGATCTGGTCTTAAGCTGCCAGGCCTTAAGCACAGCTCAGAACAGCTTGGGGGGTGATCAACATGGGTCTGGTTTTATCACCACTAGTATTGTTTTGCTGGTGTGGGTTATCCCCACCTAGACCTCAGTGCTCTGGTAGATGCTCATATGCCTCCTGTGTTTTATGTTGTCCTGAATATGTTGGCCTGGTGGAATCCCACTTGCCCCCAGGATTCAGTTTCAAGCCCCATTTGTACTTCCAGAGCAGTCCAAAGAAGACTAAATGGTGCTGGTATGCTCTCTTCAGAGTTTACTGTTGAAATGTCTAGTGCCAATATTTGGATTTGAGCTGCTGTATAATCTGAGGATTTAACTTAAAGGTCCCAGAGATAAGTTATGCTCTCAAGCTGTGACATGACTCCAGAGAAGCCGTATCTACACTGTGGCTTTTTGTACCTCTGAGAATGACTCAGTAGATGGAGGCCACAAAATGTCAGGTAAGATCGAGCCTAAATGTATGTAATAAGGCATAACTGCCTGTTACGGGTTTGTGTGGCGGGGCTTTTGGGGGTTTTTTTGGTAGTGGGGGAGGGGGTTGCAGGGGTGGCTCCTGTGAGAAGCTGCTGGGAGCTCCCCCGGCTCCAAGTTGGACCCGCCTCTGGCCCAGGC
>VYZV01039202.1:82811-151169 GCA_013401275.1 Pandion haliaetus | reverse complement strand
GGGAAGTTTGTGAGGAACTGCAGCCTGCAGAAAGGACCCACATTGGAGCAGTTCGTGAAGGACTGTCTCCCGTGGGAGGGACCCCACGGTAGAGCGGGGGACGAGTGAGGAGTCTTTGCCCTGAAGAGGAAGGAGCGGCAGAGACCATGTGTGGCAAACTGACCCTAACCCCCATCCCCTGTGCCGCAGGGGGGGAGGAGAGAGAGAGAACCGGGAGTGGACCTGAGCTGGGAAGGAGGGAGGGGTGGGGGGAAGGTGTTCTGAGGTTTGGTTTTCCTTCCCAATATCCTTGTTTTGATTTGTAGTAAATGAAATTGATTTTGTTTCTTCCCCAAGTTGAGCCTGTCTTTTGCCCGTGACCATAAGTGGGGAGTGATCCCTCCCAGTCCTTGTCTCGACCCACGAGCCTGCCTTTGGATTTTCTCCTCATCCCAACGTGGCCAGGGGAGGGGGTGGTGAGCGAGCGACCAGCTGCGTGGTGCTTTGTTACCATCTGGGCTGAAACCACGACACTACCCTAAATCACTTGCCTGGAGTTACTAAAAGGGAGGAGAGAGCAAACAGCAGTAAAACCAGTGGTTTAAAGTCCACAGTTTGTCACCTGAGGGGAAAAAGTTAGCTGGAACAAGCAGGACTATTAAAGTAGCTGTACATTACCCCGTGCTTGGTTTTTATAAAGGCAGAGCACCCTGTCAGTACTACTGGACTTATTACAACTTTACTGTTTATCTAGAGAAGGTGTTGAGGGAATTGAGGATGATAAATAGTTGGAAACAGCTGAAGACAGTTTTCTGCAGCCATTCAGGCATCCATTTCCTTCAATTAGGTACTGGGCAGAGAGACAGGTTGTGTGTACTTCCAGTCACTCCTTTAACCATCAGCTGGCCAGGGGAACAGGTTGGGTGGTTTTATGACTCAGGTTTTTGGTTTGAGAAGCACTCTCCAGAGGACTCTCAGGTAGTTGTTTGGGTTTGGGTTTTGGTTTTTTTTCAGAAGAAAACAACTGCAGCTTATCTGGGAGATGGCAATTGTTCTTAGAAAGTAATTTGTCTTTCTACATTTTTCAGTTCAATAATTATGCAAACATTTATTATTATACTTAAATGGATTGCTGACAACCAATTCCCTATGTGTCAAATTCTTAGCCCTGTGCTAAGGAAGTGCACAAGTGTGAGCATTTTAAGTATTCGCAACATGAGATTTAAATAAAGGATAAGACCTATGTTGGACTTTTGCACAGAGGTAAAATTTCAACAGATGACTCCTGCACTGAATTCATTAGCCGTTGTTCAGAATCTGTCATTCCTCATCAATCACATGGGATTTCTGTTTCATTTAGACTTATACTTTCAAGACAGTTGCACAAAAGCACCTTCACTTTGCCATAAAAAAGCCTGAGCAAATAATTTTGTTATGAAACGTTTCTGCAAACAAGATCTAATTTATCTCCATTCTTTTCTCCTCTCCAAAACCCAGGTATTATTAAAGGAAGCTTGAAAGTTTTTAATTGGAAGAAATAAAGTTTCTTTACTTTCCAGTGGTGCCTTAGGACAATAATCATGTACCGTGACCTCTTTCATCTATACATTCCTCAATTTTTTAAAATTCTGTCAATACACTGGTGATGATGGGGCTAAATGAAGTACTTCTCTTTCCACTTCTGTGAGCCAAGGGTTCAGCATGATGTTATGGGTGGCACTGTCTAAGAGGCTGTCTTGTGTGTCCTAACTGCTCCCTGCCCTCAACTGTGTGGTCCCAGCCTCCCTGGCACACATGCCGAGGCTTGGCTGACCTCTTGGTGAGCTACTTCACAGAGTTAAAGCAGAAAATTATCCTCCTTCTCAAAGAAAGTGATCAGTGTTCTGCTAATTTATGTCCCTGATTAATGTCCTAAATTTATGGCCCTTTACCAGTGCAAAAGAAAGGGTGGAAGTGTGAATATGGGACGGAAAGAGTAAGAGGAAAAAACCTCTTTCAAGAGCAGCTAGAAATTATATTGGCTTAACTGCAATTTTAAATCTCCTTTAATATTCATTATTAAGAATAATAATACTCAATATTAAAATACTTTAAAGTTTTGGCTCATCCATGAAATATAGATCCATGGTAATTAAAATTCTCAAATGGTTCCTTGTCTGAATATTTGGTCAAGTCCAAGTCTTCTGGGTGTCAGACAACAGACTATCTCAGGTTAATTAATCCCCCCATCCTATATTAATCACCATACCTAGTGCAGTCCTCTCAGCTTGCACAAACATAGATCAAAGAGAAAAACAAGGGCTGTCCCTCCTGCAAAGAATATAGGAGACATAGACACCACATCCTATCAGTTGCAGGTTATAAATACAGGGGAGGGAAATCAAACATAGAAGGGACAACATGGAGGGCAGATAAATCAATTATGATCCTGGCATCTGATGGAAGAGCTGCCTGAAAAAAAAGGGCCAAAAGAAGAGGGGTGTATGCAAATCAATGGTAAGTTTTTAGAGCCATTTTCACGGTCAGTATTGTCTTCAACATACAGAGCCCGGCTAACTCCACTGGGAGAGCTTTTGATGTAAGGCATTATGTGGCAGAACACTGATGTATGCTCATAAATGAATCGAAATACAAGTATTTACATTTCTTCGCAGAAGTGCAGGAGCGTTCAGGGAAGACCAATTAAATAGATCTTAATTTAGAGACTACCTTCACCAGTCTGGAATCGAGCTCTGCTTGTGGCGAGTAACAGAATTCAATTGAAATATAATCAGCAGAATAAGCATTGCTAACATTTGAGATTTAATTAGGGTAATAATTAATGAAGAAACAGATTTGCTGCATTGAGAAGTTGCTATGGTATTCCCATATATATTTGAGAAAGCAATTAAAAAATCCTCTGATGTAGACCTAATAGCCACAGATGAGTGGAAAGTTAAAAGGGCAATGTGTCAGAATGTCAGGGCAATCCAGTGCCACTCCAACTCAACAGTTTCCTCCTTCCTAAGGTCTTTTTCTCTTCAAATCAGTCCCAGATGCTGATGAGGCTTCAGACTACCTAAATGTACCACACACAGAGACCCAAGGGTGAAGGATGCAGTTATCCTCTGTTCATAGGTTGGTTGGAGGGGATGATTTTGACTGTCAGGGAGATGTCAGGACAGGGGATGAGGAGTATCTGATAGGGAGAAAGAAAAAAGTCTTTAGAAGGAAATGGCAGCATCAAGGTCTGTTCTCACTCACTAGCGTAGGAGAAAGTTGAAGAGACTGTGGAGAACCTGATTGACAGGTTGGATAACTTCTGTCACTTGTGACAAAAAAAAATATCTAGAATTCATTTTTGACCAGAATAGGTTTTAAATAGAAATTAACAGCAGGCAATAATGATGAGATCTCTGAGACAAAGGCTGACATCTAGGATAGGGTGCAGAGAGACAGGTCTGAAATTAGAGAAAAAACCCCATGAATTCAAAGCCACTAGCTCAACAGAACAGAATGGATCTACGCAGACTGCAGAGTAGGGAGAGGGAAAGAGCAGGAAAGCCACAGAAGGACACAATTGCAACAAAGAGCACTGAGAAGCCAAAGAGGATTTAAATGGAGGGGGTTTAGCCAGGTAAATGCTACAATGATCTTGTAAGAATGGCTCTTTAAGAGCCAGATTGCAGCCAACTCGGGATAGCCTTGGAGCAGAGAGACGGGAAGCCAAGTTTCTATGCAGTTTGTTTGTTGCACACAGAAGATGGACGGAGAGGCTGGCAGGATCAAGGGCTTCTTATTTCTATTTAGTTGCACCAAGACATAAAAGGCTAAGTAGGGTGACTAAGCAATGGCCATGACTAATGGCAGTGGTAGTGATATTCCCCATGTGGACAGGCTCCACACAAACACACTTTTAGCAGAGCTGGATCTACTTCACCTTCAACACAATCCTGTTGTTAGAAACAGGGAGATTATGCAGGAACATTACTGTTAGAAGCACTACTTCAGCTCAAATCTGTCTCTCCAGGTATCTCCATTCTGTGCCTAAAACTGCTGCAAGAGAAGTAAGAAGCTGTAACAAAACTTGTAATTACTCCTCTCTCCACCCTCACACATCCTGGCTTCTACACCCAAAGCAAGAGAGAAAGAACAGAGAATCTGGAAGATAAGAATGAGATACAACTTTGCTTCTCAGGATATTTTTTCTGTTCTGCCTGATTTTGTTACTGTGACATTAGGGAAGAAATGATCTCCTCACAGAAGGACTGTGACCCAAATTTGCCGTGCAGTTTTTCCAATATATTTCAAGAGAGAAACATGAGAGTCTATGATGTGTGCATCTAAAAATTTTAAGAGCAAAATATTGATTGTAAGCAAGACAAAAAGACTGTTTCTTAGCACAACAGGATTTTTCTCTGTTGACAATGAGCTGCTATGGCTAATAGCTGCAGATAATCACAAGAAAAAGAGATAAACCACCTTCAAGATCAGCCATCATCTAATTGCAACATGCGCTCAAAAGGCTGAGAAGCTACTAAATATCCCACTTCATTAATAAAATACTGTCCTGAATAACTTGAAAATGTTCATATTTGCAAATACCTGTGGTGGATGTGAGATAACCAATCGTTTCTAGGCATATATTGTAGACTATTTCAATAAACTTACTTACTGCTACAAACATCAATTCACTCAACAAAAATTCCTGCTGTGTTTAAGGCTGAAAAAGTGGTACATGGCATCCTGCTTCCCACTGCATGCGGGCGAGCAGCAGCCACAGTGCAAGTCAGCCAAAGGAAAATCTGTGCAGTGAAGCAAGGATCATGCAGGACCATAAAGGGAAAATCAGATCCTGCACCACATTCAGCCCATGGATCACTACCTGCAGAGATCTGTGTGAGCAGCTTTTCCATGCAGTAAAAAGAAAAATGGGTGATGGAGCGAGCTCTAACCTGTATTTTTCAACAATTTGTTCTGGACAGTAGAGATTGTCGGAGGGGCTTCAGTTTATTTGAAAACTGCTTCCAAAACTTTGCAAGTGACCAGCAAGCAGTAGACTCAGCTGTAGGATGTGACATTCAGTGCTTATATACCACAGCATGTTGGATGCATGCTTGCTACAAATTCTTTTTTTTATACGTCCTTTAAACAGTAACTAGAATATTAGATACTATACACAGTGGAGATGCGGAAATGCATAATGCAGTGCTCTTTCAGTGGCAGAAAATTGAGTGGAAAAAGGCTTTGTGCTATCAGATCTCTTGGTAATGTGTGGAAGAATGAACTATATTTTAACAAAATGAAGAATTTATGTAAAATGTCTTGTGTTTTCATCCTAAATATGAAACAGAGTGCAAGACCTTTATGAAACTTTCATAAAGTTCCTTTTTTTCAGGGCCTGTGTTCATGAACTGGAATGACAGTTCAAGCTTAAACTTTCTAAATCTTGCTTTCATTTGTGCAAGTCAAAAATCTCAGTGGAAACCTAATGTCATGCAAATTTCTTTTAATGACCCTGATAAAAGCAGGGCACTTTTGTTTGGTTGTTGTTTTGACCTCATCTAAGAAATAATTAAATAATTATTCCTCTCTTTCTCCCAGTGTTTAAGTGCTGACACTGTACAAATTATTCTCAACAAAAAAAGACCCGAAAGCCCCAAATTGAAGCAGATGGTAAAACTGTCTGAAAACCAAATTATTTATAAGATCGGGACAACAGTTGACAAATCCTAGTGGGATAAATTACTCTTACCCTAATAAACTAGGTCCTTAAGGAAATAATATACAGAATTAATTCTCCCATTTGTCTTCTGATTCAAAGGTTTCCCCACTTGGAAGATAAGAAAAACCTGTGTCTCGGTGGTGCCCCATAAATCCGCCACCGCAGGGCTGCGATGCTCCTGGCGCAGTCCCGCTGCTCCCTTCCGCAGGGGCTGGGAGGAAGATGAGGAACCTGCGAACTCCCAAAGCAGCAACAACCCCCCCGCCTCCAGCCCCACCTTTGCAGTGTCCCAGGGTCTCTCCCTGCTCCGGGAACTCTTTAATCCCATTTAAGCTTTACAACTTCACCACCTAGTGGAAGTCCAGGTCTTTTCTTTCCCCAAATACATCTCGGCTCTGGAGGAATTTTATACTCGTGGTAATAGGTGAGTGGCAGTTTTATGGGGGAGAATACAATACAGAGAATCACCGTGCCTTAATTCTTGTTATTTGTTTCGGTTTGCCAGGCTACGGTGGTTTGAGATATTTGGTGAGAGTGTGCTGAGAAATGGAAAAGAAAATATAGGAAGAATGCAATGTTAAGAAGATAATACAAAAAGATAATATGAAGAGAAACACAGAGCACGATAGTATTGCTTGTTATGCCCGAATTAAACTCCCAGGTGGCTTTCCTAAATGAGAATCCTTAAATGCAAGGCTGGGGATCAGCAGAGGACCTGAAAACCCTCTGTGCTCTTAAGATCAGGGCAAGTCTTCCCCACCTCTCCTCCTTTTTTTGGTGGCAGGGTCCAGCATCAGCCAAATAACAGCAGTGAAGCTTTTGCCCCCACTGGACTCTTCTCAGCAGTAGCTGTACCAAGAGCTGCTGACTAATCCCATGGGGTCCAAAGCCAGGGCTCAATGCAAACCCCAGCACTCTGAATTTACAGGGAGGGGAGGGGAAGGGTATAAAAGAAGAGCTGCTGGTGGATTGGATGCTTTCTTTAATCCTAGGTGTTTTGCATAGATACTACAGCTAAACTAGGGTACTTGTCTGCACAGAACATCTTTTTCTACTTATTTTCCCTGTGGCTGTTTTGCTAAAGTTGTAGAATGGCAAATGAACAGACTCCTGGAGAGTCGAAAATACCTTTAAATAAGCTTTAAAAATTAATACTTCATTTTAAAATCATACCTAGATGTATGATTGCTCTCTATTATATATTTACATACATATTCTTTCCTCAGTTGTTTTCCAATTTGGCTTTAGTGGGTGTGTTTTTCTGTTCAAGCTACACTTGCTGTCCTTCTGATGGAATACTTTGGGAACTTGTTACTTTAAGATCTGCTCTGTAAGAAGGGAGCAGCAGCTATATAAAGGAGCTTTGCACCTGCACTCTCCTCAAAAATGGTTTTTGCTGTTGTTTGGAGTTTGTATGTTTGTGATTTAAAAGTGCTTGCAGTGCTCTTTGAAAGTCTTCTTAGCCAAGAGATTGAATGACTGCTTCAAGTGCTGATAAATTATCTGTCAATCTTAAGGTGAAAAGACTCAAAATTGCTAGACCAATCTTTATCAATTCAAAGGTGTCAGAGTTTAAAAGACACATTTCCTTCAGCAGAAATTGAACAACTGTTAAGTACAACACGCTCCCTGCCTCCCCACGAACTGAAGCCTGTGCAGCTGGATAACCACTGCCATCCCTCTTTGGTGCAGTGACAAAGAGCACTCGTGTTTTCTCACACTCACAGGTGCTACCTCGGCCCCCGGGGAAACAGTACTTACGGTTCCTGGAGCAGAAAGCTGAGCTCGGAGTTGAGGTGGAAGTTTGGCTAGATGGCAGCAAAGCCCCAGCCAGCAGCAGCAGTGGTTGCATGGCAAGCATCTTCCTCGGGAGACCATTCCCGAGGGACACACGATTCAGCTGCTAGAGGCAGAAATGACATAAAAACTAAACTGTCTGAAATTTGATACATTTGGGAATGCTAAATACAGGGACAAAGAATTTTGGCTTCTGTTCCAGTTCAACATAAATTCCCAGCTCTCACCAGGTTATTGCTGACAGCAAAGTTGGAGAAGTTGCATCGTAGCAACGGAGGGCAAACAAATGGAAAGTCTGTTTATATCGGATGCTATGTTTTACTTCTACTTCTACAAGATTAATCCCATCTAAATTTTTCTTGGCCCTTTACAGAAAAGTAGATTAATGCACTATATCCTTGGACTGACACAGACAGGTAAAATACAACCCAGCTGTCATGGTTTTTAACACCAGCTGGCAACTAAGCCCCACACAGATGCTCGCTCACTCCTCCCTGGTGGGATGAGGGAGAGAGTCAGAAGGGTGAAAGTGAGAAAACTCGTGGGTTGAGATAAAGACAGTTTAATAGGTAAGGCAAAAGCTGTGCACACGAGCAAAACAAAACAAGGGATTCATTCACTACTTCCCATGGGCAGGCAGGTGTTCAGCCATCTCCAGGAAAGCTGGGCTCCATCGCGCCTAACGGTTACTTGGGAAGACAAATGCCATCACTCTGAACCTCCCCCCTTCCTTCTTCTTCCCCCAGCTTTATATGCTGAGCATGGCATCATATGGTCTGGAATATCCCTTGGGTCAGTTGGGGTCAGCTGTCCTGGCTGTGTCCCCTCCCAACTCCTTGTGCCCCCCCCAGCCTGCTCACTGGTGGGGCGGGGTGAGAAGCAGGAAAGGCCTTGACTCTGTGTAAGCACTGCTCAGCAGTAAGGAAAACATCCCTGTGTTACCAACACTGTTTCCAGCACAAATCCAAAACATAGCCCCGAACTAGCTACTATGAAGAAAATTAACTCTATCCCAGCCAAAATCACCACACAAACCCAGCTGGGATTCTCTGCGTGACTCTGCCACTGAGCCACTATGGAAACATGGGAAGATCCCGGAACTCTTCTTTTCCCAGCTCTCACCTGCAGTTCCCAGCTCTTTGTCAAGCACTTGACATGCCGAATTACCAGCATTACACAAGTGACAGTGAGTAATTGCAATAGACTTGATGGTCTTTAATGAGGCATAATCTGTTCAGCAGTGAAAATGAATCAACCAGATCTAAAATTTCAAGTTTAATCATCTGTAGAAGCAGGTTAGCCCAGCAAATCAGTTCTGGTCCACTCTTGTTTGTTCCTATGGAGAATAAATCACTTGGTAAAGGTCTGTATAAATTAAAAAATAAAAAAGGACATTTCAGAGTGGTATAAGAAAATCTTCACTCAACATTGTTATGCAGTAGTATCTGAGATCACATGAATTTTCTACTTGAACATGGCTATAAAATCACTAACAATTTTTTAAGAAAAATTTTGCTGAAATTTCCCAAATCCCAAAGGTACTGAATAAATATGTGAGAAAGGAAAACAGATTATATTCTGAGTGTGAACCTAAGCACTCTGTTGTCAACTGCATACAGATTACATAGGTCCCAACAGGGGATTAAAACTTACGGTGGTGGCATAGAAGTTTTAATAAAGGGCTGAGAAACACTGTTTAAGAACAGAATTGATTTTTAAGATGTGGATTAAGCTCATGTATTTTTATGATCCTGTTCATACGTAAGTTGTAGTTGTGTTGATGAAGGCATGAAAATGTAAGGATAAAAGAGAGGTATGATTTACAGGAAGAAACAACTTTTATTAGATCAAACAGATAAGTGTTCAAGCACTACAGCTCTTTAAATATGTAGATCTTGTTGGTTCTTCTTAAATATTGCAGTGTGGCACATTAATATTACCAGCTGTTTCTCTGTGTATAACCTCAAATCATCTAGTTGCATCTCTCCACCTCCCCTGTGTCAGCCATGTTTATGATATGCAAATGCACTGGTAGCTAGAAGTAGAGAAAGTTTCCTAGTAAACAAACTTGTCTATCCATGAATATTCACACATGTGCTGCTGCCTTTAATGGAAACACCATTTTAAAAACACCTTTGCTCTTCTTTATACACTGTACATGTTGAGATGCATTTCTAGATGGAGGTGCCAAAGTATTTAAATAAAAAATGCAAAGGAAGTCATATTGACTGACAGCTGGTCAATAAGCACAGAAAGATGACAGTTCTGGTCAAGCAAGCCAGAAAAGCCACCCATGTAACATATCTCTCAGCTAGGATTATGCAGCATTCCTGACAAGCAAAAGCTAGAACATTTATGTGATTGGGGATTCTTGTAACACAACCAGCTAGGAAATACGTAAGGCTACTGATGTTTTCATATATAAATGCCTACCAAAACCGTCAGAGGATAAAAGTCAAGGAGCCCTAAGAACTGACTGAGATTTAGCCACGGTCAGTACAGACAGGATTCAGACCTGCAGGCACTGGGCTTTGTAGTGCACTGCTAGTTACGGATTTACTGTGAACAAAATTGCTTTGCTGTTTTTAAATAACACTGTCTTTTGCCAACTGTTTAATCTATTAGACCCTGTTTTTCTCCTCGTGGAGCTTCAAATACTGAGAGTTTTGTTAAAGATAAGGCCAGTACAGATAATGTTTAAACTTATTATTTTAACATATGAAAACACATGGGTGTTCCTTACTGGGTATTCCTATTGGGTATAGTATTTGTATGTCACTGAAAATAATCAAAGTGTATTATTTTAATCAAAGAATAGGAACAGATGATGTAACAAAAGCACAAGGAGCCAAACCTTGTCTTATGTCAAGAGATTGAGATTTGGCTCAGTATTCTTAAACCAAGTCAATGGGGATGCATTTGACAATGTTTTCAAACCACCAGTAAGCTCCAATTTAATACGAATAAAGCCACTGGGATCAACAGTGATGAAGGAGAGGTTAAATATTTGGAACAGACCTTGCTATGTTGGAACAACTGCCCATTCATTTAAAATCAGTATAAAAACAGTGGGCCCAGTTGTAATTCCATTTGCTTTGGATTAACTCTGGAATAACTCCAGAGGTCAACAGAATGATACCGGTGTTAAAAAAAGGACAGGAGATCAGGATCACATTGAGCTGTGTTCCATTTGAAATACTCTTCTACCATTCCATCTATAAGCAGGATGATCTGCATTTTTGGTAAAGGAATTTACAATGTTTTAAAGGTTTTGTGTAGCATTAAGCATGAACATAATAAAACAATATTAAACAATACTAATCTTGCAGACTGGGGTAATTTTAAGCCATGTATGAGGGAAATAGTACTTTCTCCTTAGAAGAATTCTAAGAATTTAGACAAGGTGTTTCTAGTGTAAAGGTTTTGGTTTGGCTTTCTTTTTTTTCATGTATGTAAAAATAACATTATTTTACTTTCAGACACCATCCCTACGCTTTCACAGAATGATTGCTCTTCCGAAGCAATCTTTAAGTTAGTCAAACCATGCAAACAAGCAACAACCTACTTCTGAATTGTGCACCTTGTCTAACCGTTCATGGTTACATCCACAAGGGCTGACAAAAGTAGCTTCATTTTTAACAGAGCTTAATGATCACTTCATACAGAACTGATGGCAGGAAAGGGGTGATCTGTTAAAGTGAGATAAACATCCTGAAGTACTTGCCAAACAGATGGAATTTGTGTTTGTTTGAAATTTTCAGGGTCAGGTAAGTTTATCTGAAGAGCAAAGACTGATTTGCCAATTTGCCTCAACATATAATAGAAGCACAATCGAGGTAGAGAAGAGTGAACTCAAGCCCTCTTGTAAAAGGCGCTAATCATTAGCAGTAGTTATCTGTGATATGAGTAATTCACAGATGCACAAGATTTTTGCATTAAAAATAAGTATGCTAGTTCTCTTCTTCCCTCTCTAAGATTGTCCCGTATTCCTTTCTTTATCCCCTCTAAAGATGGCAGAGCTCACTCAAGTGAGCCTGACAGTGACACCCCAGAAAAGCAATCAGCAGTATTTGGGAAGATGGAGCAGCAGACAAACCTCAGTACTGTTACCCAGCTTGGAAGTGGGCCACTGAGTGCTATACAGAGGATAAAGCCAATTGTAAAGCCTAAGTCAGCATCCAAAAGGTCAGGAAGAAATTGCTCTTGTGTCAAGTAGTGTGAAATTGTTGAGGTATTTTATGACCATTGGAATCCTCCAGAGCTAGGAAATGTAACAACAACAAAAAATCTCTGGTAGATTCATATTCTAGAGCAATTTTTTATCTCTGTGTAAAAAGGCTTAATACCACTTTGCAACATCTTATAAATATTTACTTGGTTCTGAGATTCAACCCTTGATTAGTGTGCATATAGTCCCTTAACATAAGCAATGAATTTAACTCTCTGTGTAATTCATTGGCAACAAAAACAATATTTGAAATATTCTCAGATGCAGAAAAATACATTTTAAATGCAACTATAGAATGACTGTAATGAGCAGCAGGACTGGAGATAAAGCTTCAAAATTATACTGCTCAGCCTCATTTCCTTTTCACAGCACACACATAGAATTTATAATTCTCACAGTAACCATAAGAAATAAATTTCATTTTAAAAGCTGTTTTCTATCACTAGCATTTTCATGTATAAAATAACTGATATTAAGGAAGAAAATTGCATTTGTGAAGGTTGGAGTCTACTGTCAGAATACATCAAAGTTTATGAGAACTCTCATGAGAAAGAAATTTTGTAGAGGTCCGGTCTTTGATAGTGATTTCATCTGGAGTGCTGATGAATTTTTGACAAATATCTTTCTGATCACACAGGTCTAGGTTTCTCTCTTCCATGCTTCATTTGAAGAAAATATTTGAAAATATGACTTCTCTGAGCAGATAATTTGCAACTCTGTCTAGTCAATTAAAATCCCTTCAACTGTAACCTCTCTTTTAATCAATACACATCAAGAGGAAATAACAATTTGTTTGGATGCCACTGAACCATAAAGTTTATTTTCCAAGCAAACATTTTGCTGCAAGTGAAATACGTGCATCAGAGGTCAGCTTCTTTAAAAACAATTTACCTATTTCCTTCTTTCTGGCCATAAGTAGAATAGCATTTATTCCATTAGCTAGGGCAATCTACAAATGAAACAGGAGGAATTACTCTGATTGCAAATCACATGACTGTTAATGCCACTCTCTCTGTCTGAGCTCAGTCCTGTGATTACACTTACTAGTAAGTACTGAGGATCCCATTGACTCAGGGTCATATTCGGCGCCCACTTTTCTTCCACCATGTAAGAGTGTGTAAAAATTTCCACCTGGAAGAGGAAGGGACAACTGTATATGGAGAAGACTCAACCTGAAGAAGTTTGTCTCGGTCACGTCAGTGTGACGGGGAGAAAAAATAAAAGTAAGTTGGATTCTCTGATTTAGTCTAATTGCATTGACCTCAATAGGCACCTACATGTTTACTCCATCTGAGGCTCTAGCTTGTGATTTATAAGCAGAAACAAAATTGTCCCAACAGCCTTTTATTCAAAATTGTAGATTGTGCAACTCAGTTCTGCAAACACACTAATGAACTAACACAATCCCTGAAGAATACATTTACGAATTCACCGCCTTTGCTAAAAAGTGACTGATTTTTCATCCACTGTAAACTGTCCAGATGTTTTGGTCCAGCTGCACAACCCCTCAATTTGGAAACAGGCTGCCATCAGCCTTTTGATCATTTCCCTGAGAAAACCATCTGCTCTCTGTTTTCCCCTTCTTCTGCTCTTTGTCTCCACAGGCTTCCCTGAAGGCTTCCCTCAGCACGGTGTTATTTTGAGCCTTGAGTCTAAGGAGGATATATGGTAATTTCATCTACTCTCAAAAACTGGTCAGGCAGGATCTGTTTTCCCTGATGTAATTTCATAAAAGCCACAGGGATGTCTTCCCAAAGAGCCATGCAGACATCTGTGTTTTCTAGCTTGCTTTTCCTACTTCCATGCCTCAGATTTGTGCACACATCTATGCCCACAGGACCCCTAGAGACACAAAATGAGAACTGGCACATTATGGTCTCCACTGAACTCAACATCACCAAAGGGGACACCCCAGCATTGCCCACTAGTTAACAAAATATGAATCAGGTGAGTTACTGGAGCTGAAATCACTCTAATTTTGTCTCTCCAGAGGCTGATGTCTATGGAAACACACTCTTGAAGAGCACCCTCTTGTCAGAATTTGTTCCACCCTCATTTGAAAAAGCCTCAATGAGCTTGCAGTCCAAATTTCAACAAATAAACTGCAAGGTCCACTCAGCTCCCAAAGGGTAACTAAATGGATGAGAGTTGAGAAATCATTTAGCAGGGGAGGTTTTGGCAATACCTGAAATACAGTTTCTTGTTTGCGTTGCACTGCAGCTTCTATATTTCAATAAGTAATCTGCATGCCTCTGAGAGGCGCAAGGGATATATACATATATATTTATGTATAAAATTGGTAAATAGCACTCTGATGAAAACTTACATAAAAGATGCCCAAAGTGTTCACACAAAACCTCTCCCTGCTATTTGTAAAGATCTTCGTTGTGTCCCTAATTTTTACTGTGATCTGTGGAGATGAAGATAAACTGAGTATTTTTTATTTTAACAGAACACAGGAGGAAATGAGGTGACTGCTGAAATTCCTGAGCAGGCTTCTGGGACAATGATCGGGGAATGCTGTTAGTCAGGCCACCCTGAACTCTGCAAGGAGGCTTGTACAAGTTTATAGTGGGACTTCTGCAGCAAGATCTTGATCCCACCAGCAGCAATGGGAATTTTGCCACTAGCTTCAGAGAAAGCAACTATGACATGAAGGTTGGCACAAATTAGATGCATTCAGGAAAGCTCCTTTTCACGTGTCCCACTAGCAAGTCTCAGTGCTTTGATTTAAGAAGTTTCTTTTAAAATCAGAGGCATAATAATCATCAGCATGTACAGAAACAAACTTTATCATATGGGTCATCTGGACAAAATATGAAAGACAAAGAAGAAAAGCCATAGAACACTCAACTGAAAGTCCAAAAAATCTCACTAGCAAAAGTTCCAGCTTCTGCCTTCTGCGTAGTTCTTGGTTTCTTTTCAACCTTCCACCCGTCTGCCTCATCCTTGAAAACTGTCATCAGCCATTTGGCCACAGCTCAGTCTTTTAATGCCATTGTTGACAATGCTACACCCATATTGATTGTTGCTTTTAATTAGCATGGAGTACACGGGGAGGAATGAAATTAGTTTTTTCAGTTTCATTACACTCACAGCGTTATGTGATCCAAGTGTC
Source organism: Pandion haliaetus (assembly GCA_013401275.1). NCBI lineage: Eukaryota > Metazoa > Chordata > Aves > Accipitriformes > Pandionidae > Pandion > Pandion haliaetus. The sequence goes on along the minus strand of VYZV01039202.1, from coordinate 136,343 downwards.
AATAAATTATCATTCTTTTTATTAAACAACAACAACTCTCTTTATTATCTAAATTACAAAAGACTGCATCACTTGGTTGCAAAAGAAAACTTGCACATTAATAAAGGGATGTAACAGCAATCTCTCAGCAAGGTTGAATAGGAAAATGTTAATCATCTCCTCATAAATTATTACTCTTGGCATATTTTATTTCAATCTTGGAATGAGCTATTCACATTTGACCTCCTTGACAACATAAGTTTAAAGAACCAATAATACCATGTGACAGAGCAATCCATTTATAAATAGTTTATTAAAATCATGTAGGTATATACTAATTAAAAGTTACATACAGTCACTGTCTATGACTGCCTTAGACAGATGAATTTGAAACAAAACAACTCATCAAGCCACTGTGTTTTATGGATATTTTTGCCTGCTGAAGTAGTGCCCAGATTTAACTTCTGGTAAACACAATGGTCCCATCATTAACTCTGGCATTCCAGTAGGAGCTGAGAGACAGCTAGAAAATACCAGCCAGTAATTCTTTCTCGAAGGGCTTCCTCCTTGCTCCCACCAAAATGCCAGGTGAGTTCTGGGGGACCCAGACTATCCTGAAGGAGTAGGATTTATGCCTGCACATTGGTGTTGACCCATGCCTTGGGACAGGGCATGGGCTCTGCACTCGCAGAGGAAAGAGCTTTGAACTGAGGAGGCAGAAGAGGCAGAGGGACAGTAAAAAAAGAATGGGTGTGAACCGTAAGCAAGTCTCAAATAGAGAACCCATAAGAACTGTGTCTAGCTGAAAGTGAGACCCTCTTTACACACGTCAGTGTTAACTTAAGCCACTAGACGGTTTTATCTCTGAAGGCACAGTATTGGATACTTTTAGACTGTCTGATGCAGAGACACTTATGTCTGTTTTAAATCAGGACACTACTATTGAAAGCCACCTGTGAAACAATCCTGCAGACAAGATTTCTAGTTTTCTTACCAGAAAACACAACCTCTTTGCCCCACAAAATCTGCAGCCAAAGTGATGCCATAAGTATCTTCTGGTGGTCGGTGTACATGACTTCCCTGTTTTCCAAGATTCAGAGTACCATGGTGCCATTTCATATATGAATAAACCTCTTTCTTTGCTAGCTAAATAAATCGTTTCCCATATCATTCTTTTCATTATTAACTCCATTTTTATTTAGAAGATGGTACAAAGGTCAATATACTTTTCAAAATTAAATGTACATATTACTTGCTGCTATATAACAAACCAAAGGTCAACTAACATTCACATATTTATATTTCTTTGGAAAAACATCTCTATTTTCAGTATCAGTACTGAAATAATATACTTGTAAATGAGTTTACATTTTCCTTTTCTTTAAAGAACTGTGTTAAATTAATTGTGTTTCATGTAAACAACATTTTCAAAATTAATTACAAATAAGGTGGAAGAGCAATAGAATTAACCAGCTCATTGGGAGTGGAATTGACCCTGGAATAGGGCTTTAAGAATCAAAAAATGACACAATAGATTAATAATGCCTGTTATAAATGAGTTTCCATTTTCTCCATAACATATGATTAATCAACATAATTGCAAGTCACACTGTGAGTAATGTAGAAGTTTAATTTGTATAGGCTTGGTGATGAAGTAAGTCAAATGAGTCTTTCACCTTTGTTCAAAGCCTTTGTTTCAGACACAGGGTTAAATATGATTGTCTCATCCTATTCCCTCTTGGGGCACATCAAAAAAGCTGCCAACAAATCTGGAAAAGTTACTGGTACCTACTCAGGAGAAGTACTCAGTGATAGAGACAGATGTGTCAGAGGGACCTGTGCATGGGAAGATTGTAAAATACCAGATAGGACTGCTACTGGCATTCATTTGTTGGTCTAAAATGTACAAGTCAAAGATAAAAACTGTTTCAGCATAAATCGATAATCAAAGAATGAATATTGAAATATTTATTGTTTTTTAAAAAACCCATCATCAGGTAGAATATTCAGAAATCAATCTGTCTGTGAGGGTATCACCCTGGAGTGGGGTAGAATTGCATGTCCTAATGAAGACAAACATTACCAGTTAGAAACAGAATTATTCAAAAAATACACCTAGGGTATCACAAATGTTGTTACAGCCATTCAGGAAGTCATAAGGCATTTCCTATATTTTCATCAAAATTTTAAAACCACGTGGAAGACAGGACTACACCCCTAACTCCATTTGGAAAAGTAATATTCAAAAAGACACTCTGGGATGAGTCCATTCTGTTTCAGATACTGCAGAAATTGTGGTTCTGTCCAACAGAGAAGGATATAAATGCTATAGACAGGAGATAAATATTTATTCTATAAATATCAAAGCCCAAATGTTAATGCAGATACTTACCCCTCATCTAGAGCTGTAGCTTTCAAAAATTAACATATATTAGTGAATATTGAATTCGCCTTGAAAAGCTGCCTCATAAGACTGGATGAACATTTCTTCCCACCCTGCATTGACATATTTAAAACCAGACTGCATTCAGCATGGCTAATCTTCTTCAGGGAAAAAAGCTACCCTGGCAGGAGCAGGGACTGAGACATCTCTCAGTGCTTTGCCTTCTGAGTGCTTGCTATGTGAGTCCTTTGGTGGCATTGGCACCAAAGGCAGGAAAGCACATGCATATGTATGTGCACACACACACAAATGTGTGTTGGAAGTGACATGAAAAAAAAAAAAAAGAAACCTGCATGGAAAATTGTTAGGAGGGAAAAAATTCAAAGCCAATATTTTCTGCCAAAACTAAGAAAGCACCTCTGTTCCAGCAGCTACTGGACTACTGTTTTTAAACTCCAGGCACTCTCGTTGGAGCGAGCAGCCCATGATGCTCAGTAGCTTCCTTCCATGGAGCAGGAGAGTGTGGACGTGAAGCAGATGAATGACACCTCTTGTCAGGCAGCACAGCAGCACTTCCAAATGGCAATACTGACTGAAGTTTCATTACCATTTTCCTTTTCTGAGGAAAATCTGTTTTGGGAGAACATTTAAGGAAAGACAGCAGAAACAAACCCCAAAGCAGAAATATTTCAGGGAAAAATAATTTGCTGAGCAATAGTTTCCTACATAAAACCTGATATTTTTCAACCATTCGGACTATGTGGTGGTGAGTGAGTTTGTAACGCTTATCCAGCTAGGCGGTAGTAAGTCAGGTGCTGCATTATCAGAAAGGCAGGTAGTACAGGCTCATACCACAGCATGGACAGGTAACATAATTCAGAAACTGTGATGATCCAAAGCAACAGAACAAGTCCCACAGTCTCATCTTTAGAAAAAAAGAGATATATCTCATGTCAAAACTTTATTAAATTTAGTATACAGCAACATACATCAGACAGAGATATAAAAAGACAGCCAGCTCCCTGCAGATTAAGATAAATTCAACTAAGAGAAAAAATTAATTTTTTTTCATGTTCAGGCGTAAAATCTGATAAAAGTTCAGGCTTTATAGATTTGTAATTGGTTGAGAAAACACCTGTAGCACAGTCATGCTGTTCATATCCAAAGGAAGAAAGTTAACTACTGAAATACACTCAGCAACTTGACTACATTAAAGCACGACCAGATCTGTTGTAATTATTTTTTCTTGTCATTTAATAAGGAAAACAAAGCTATATTAAAATAAGTTTCATCAAAGTTCATGAATCAAAATGCTGTGCATTCTAAACAGTCTGTGGTTTGAGATCTTTCTGCAATAAATAACAAGGAATGTGCTTGCACTTATGGTGTTTGGGCCAGCATAATTGCTATAAAAATAATTACCAGCAATTTTCCTCTTGCATTAGATCAGTTGATGAAAAGGAATAACAAAACCCTTTTCTTCTCTTTGTAGTTCAACACACACAAAACAATAGCATTGAAAATCAAATCAAATGGGCAGATACAACCTTTATGGGAGGATCAACTGATAATACACAGTATTTTTTTTAAATAGCTGTGGTAACTGTTCATGGTAGATTGAAGTCCAGTGGGACTGGAAAGGTATATAAATGTTTATTTCTAGCTCCTTTCTGCATTTTGATTTTATAGGCATTTCAGATGACATTGAGCGGAGAGAAACATTTGTCCTGGTTATTTCATTCTTCAGACTGGTGGAGTACAGATTCGCATTGCTGCTATTTGATGCCTACCTATTCTCAGGAGGAAAAGAAGTTTCCCATCAAACTCCAGCCCAATTGGCTGGCATGTTCTTGTGCCATCTACATTAAAACTCAGCAAGGGAAAAACTAAACCTATAGTCCAAATACTACTACTTGGCAGGGAGTTGGAGGTGGACAGCTGTAGGGGGAAGAGGAATTCAGGTAGCGAGGAGAATTACCTGGTCTGCAAACATGAGAAACTCTCCAAGCTGGGATATTATGAGAAAAAAAATAACCTTTTGGAAAGAGGCTTCAATAGGCCCCAGTACACTTACAGCACTCAGAGCATCCAGCTTCCTAGGCAAAGGAAATACCTGTTTAGAGGTATTATTACAAAAATCTGTGATGTCTTGAAAGGGAAACACTTCTTCAGAAAGCATTTTTGTACACAATGGCTTCAAATTGGCATTTCAGGAACCCATGATTGTCCTTGAAGAGCCCAGAGCACCAGTGGGGATCAATAAGGCTCTTCTAACGGGGAGTGGGTACTGAACCCGAAGCTAGTTTGGATGGATGAAAAGTTTTGCACTGATTTCAGCAAATACGGAATAAGACTCATAGGGTTCAGGTACCAATTCCTCACAGCTGGGAAGGAGCGAGGTGAATACAGTTGCAAGCAGTTACCCAAGGAGTACAACCACCTGGAAGCTGGGAAAGGGAGAGTATTTCTGCTGTGTTTTCATTATGTGGGCACAAGTAGCACAGAAAGCACCAAGAACTTCTCTCCTGGAGGCTGTGCCAGTGCAATGCGTAGGATCTCACCTGACCTGGTTTTAGACATGCTATTTCAGAGATTGCTGGGGCCACAGAGGTTTCAGATTTGCTTGGGATCCCAGGCTGCTTGCCACCATGGCATACACGGTTACTACATTTTCACTGTGTTGGTACCAGCTGACATGGGTAAGCACCAAGGGCAGACAAAAAGGCAGGTCACAGCTGCTGGTATTTCCTATCTACATTACAGGCTGAGTGTCTTGGCTCATATTTGCACAGTAAACCAGTGAACACTTTAGTTGTCTCCTTCCAGATAATGTGCAACATTTAGAAATGCTGTCATTCCTGGGAATAAGCTACAGCATTGACTGGGCACCTGAGTCCTTGCGTAAAGTGTTTCCCTACTGCAGAGGGAAATACTGGCTTTATAAAAGTTGCTGATGGTTCAAAACCTCTCCTTGTCAGATCTGCAGCCAGCAGTGTATCCGAGCCAGTTTGCTCCAGGGAAAGAACAGATTTTTATAGAAATGTTCTTCCTCATCCAAAATACTGAGAGGAAAAAAAAAAAAAAAGAAACAAATGGAAAAGTACAAGTATTGGATAATTAGGAGTCACAGGGCAAGAGAAAGCCAAAACAATTTCTCCCATTTCTATCAAGTGGATAACATCCACATGTAACAAAGGAAGTAAAACAAAAGAAACACAAAGTCATTTCAAGTAATAACCTAAAAAGAAAAAATGTATATGTTATATCACATGTGACTCATAGAAGCCACAATGATACACATGGAATACATATAAAGTCTTGAATCTCATATTAAATACACCTTCTAGATACATGTGCGAAGCTTTCAGAAATGTAACCTAAATTTATTTAATTGACCTCCAACCTGCAACTGGGTTTACCAAGTGTATGGCTCATGTTTGTTTAGAAATGTAGTGTTTGAAAGACAAGACTAGATATATTGCTATATTTTTTTCTCTCCAAGTTATGGAGAAGACTTAATGAGGACCCAGACTTTAAAGAAAATGAGCATCTAGGTTCACTTCAGGTTTCACTTTTAGACTTGGGGATTAAGCCTCAGAAGAATCCTTTTTTTTTTTTCAAAGAAGTGAAAATGATCCAGGGACCAGATTTGAAAACACTGCCTGTTCTTTTCAATTCCACAGTTGTTTGCAGATGTAGACTAGGTCACTGGGACATGATTTACAGGTGCAATTATGGCACTTAATAAGCTGGATCGCATTCTTAAAATGTTGCCAGCGCAGAAAAGTAAGCCCAATTAAGACCAGACTCCAAATCTGGCCCTTCTCCTTAGATTCTTGTGCTGGTTTTACATATAATTTCAAATGCATTCTTCATTAGCCACTTAGCCCATAAAGGATTCAAGGTAGGAAAGGCTGGTTTAGTCTGTACCAGAGGATTGCAGAGTCCCAGCTGGCACAGAAAAAAAAGAAATTATGCCTCTGCACACCTAAAGATTAACAATAAACTTAATGTCCCTCAAATACCTTTAGCCTTTGAGGAGCAGCAGGTCAGATCTCCTCTCAGCAGCTAGTTCTGTCATTACCATAAACCACACACTATCCTAACTCTAATCCCTCAGAATTTGGGAATTATTCAGACTGTAACCCTTTTCAAACTGTTTTCATATGTAAGTGAAGCTAATGCAGTCACACTATGCATATATGAACTTCCACGTGCATGCATATGTATCTGCCTCCTGGAAACCTTTGAAGCCCTTGGCTAATATTAAACCAAGAATTTGGAAGGCAGAAAGGTATTTCTTTTTTTTTCCTGATTTTGTGCAAACAGGCTACCCAGTAGAGTCTTCAGTAATACTATCACTGGAGGAAAAATTGTACAGAGGCACCAGATAAAGCATAGAGGAGAGATGACAGAAATGTCTTTACCATGGGAAACATGTCAGTCAAAACTTTGTGCAATAGACCCCTTAACATGAACCTGTGAGATGCAGCCCCGACACCTGTGGAGCCAGCCCAGCCCCATGGTTCTCTGCAAGCAGCAAGTTTTTCTTGTGGAAAGCTCTGTACCCAACTCTTCCCCCAATGCCCTTCCAGTAGGCCTGAAGCTCTTGTGAGCAGAAAAGACACCTGAGAGCGCGGCACAGGCTCTGAACTTTCATGAGTCACCAGAAGCTCCCCTGAAACACAAGAGCTGGCAGCACCACAGTTGACCAGCACAGACCAGCCCTCCCAGGGCCCACTGGTCCTTAAGGCCAGTCTTACAGTCCTCAAACTACATTATACTTTTCTTATTAATCCCTTTCACTGGGTCAAAAGTTTTAATAAAGAAGCACAACCAGCACCACTCCAGGGTGCCAGTGGGAAAACCAAAGTCAGAGACAGTCAATGCCTATCATCATGAATCACGCACCAGCACTGCTTATTTTGGCGATGAGCTCCAGTTATCCAGAAACTGTTACTAGTGAGTGATTCAATTTTTTTAAAGCGTGCTCATATTTCTCAATATATGGGAAAAGAACATTTCAAATCCATTCAAGGAGCCCAAAAATTATAACTGTTTCCGAAGATCTATGGAGCCAGAATTGCTCTGGACAGCAAAGACAAGAGACATTAATAACAATTACTGCTCAATTAGCTGCTGTCAAATCTGGCCACCAGGCTCTTTGCTGCTAGAGACAAATACATACATTTCTTCTTTCCTACTGTGTATTTGAACTATTAACTTGACATTTACATTCATTTGTACCTTAATTTATTCATTCATGCCTCTTCTTTTTTATGGTGGGAAGAATTGGCACACATGCGAGAATTGCTTTTATTTAAATGTCAAATGTCAAATTTTGCCCGCTTTCTTAAGAGCCAGAAGGCTCACAGATATATTGTGGATAATTCAGCAAGAAACTCTGCACAAACCCTTTGTCTTTAAAGGTATAGCTGCAGAAGGGTGTTTTCAAAGAAACCTGTTCATTAATACCTTTTCTTTTGTGTGAGTAACACTGCAAAGCCCTTAATGGTTAATTTCTTTGCATCTAAGGGGTATTATTCATGGTGACAAAACCTTCATTTTCACTAAGGGCCTAAGCCAGGCAAGATGTGGTCAGACTTAAGTAGAGCAAATCACTACCTTCCAAAAATGCAGAAATGCAATAGGAAATGGGGCGGAAATAACAGGCAGACTTTTAAAAATGAAAATGCCTGTAGTTTTTAATGCTGTGATGGTCACCGTTGTAGCTGAGTGTGTTGCAATAGTCCATAGAGGAATACAGCTGCACATAACTGTGTTATGTACCTCTTCTCTCCCTAGAGAGAAAGAGGTGTGATCTGAGGGGCATTAAAGTTTGCATTTGACTTTTTAAAATATACTTGTTTTCTATGACTTAATGTTTGTGAAACTAAGTCAGAGCCTTCTCTTGCCCTTGGAGCAAAAAAATACCAAGATCTGTGATGATTCTTGAGGTCTTAACCCATTATGGCTTATAAAAATCTCTGACACAAAGAGGGTTTTTTGGTGGGACAGAAGTGCTTTGCCCAGTCTTAGGTTTTCTGAGCAAGGCAATACTTTGAAGATAAAGCTCAAGTTCTAGATATTTTATAGAAGCCAATGCAAATAGTCTTGATAATCCCACAGATGCCGCGGTCAAGTTCAGTGTTAGGTGGAGTCTCTCAAAAACTTTCTCCTGAAAAGACATCACACTGTCCTACCCATGTGCAAACCACTGAAGACCTGAGCAACAGCAGCAAAGTCATTAGCTGAGAGGATGAGAGAGAGTGTCATCAGTTGTTTGGAAGTTGAATATATATTGGTGCTTCAAAATGGTTAAAACTTGAGACATAGGCATGAAGGTCTGTTTCCAGCATTCATTTCTCCCACTCTAAGTGTAGCCTGTTGCAACACAGCACCTGATAACTATCTCTCAGTTTGTGTCCAGAGGGTGGATTTGGAAGAAGCTAAGTAAAATAGCCCTTCCAGTTATACTAAAATAAATAAAAAGGCAAGGACAAGGGGCCAGAGGAATGAAATCTCAATTATCTGCTACTCCTAAATACTTCCTGCTAGAACAATTTGTAAGTTGACAAACTTAATTAGCTTCTTTACCAATATTTTCCAGATGTTCAGATTTTTGTTAGACTACTTAAAACAGATGTTTTCCATATTTAATCATATGACTGTGGCAAATTTTTAGAGTCGCCAACAGACCAATAGGCTATGAAAACTAAGCTCATCCAAGCAGCTAATGCACAGACCAGTGCAATATATCAGTGAGCTAATCTCTAGAAAATGTAATTGTGAACTGTAATGAAGTCATACATATGTGACTATGGAAACAAATAACTTAGTAGTTGAACAGTAAAATANTCCTTTGAGACACTGAACACTTGAGGCAATAAATAAATAAATAAATAAATAAATAAATAAAATAAAAATGTTCCCTGTGATGGTTGACATGGGAGAGAGATTTGACACCCAAGCTAGAGAGAAAGAGAGAGTGCAGGTGCCACTTTCTTCTTTTGATAAACATAGTATATCCAAAATGGCAGTATCCTGTATTATTTTTTATCTTTAAGACAATGGAAGTAGAAGAGGTGTCAGACAAGACATGACTATTTCCAAGTAACAACAAGAAGCTATGAGCAGTTGTGAAAATAATTGCTGGCATGAATTCCAACTTCCTTCTGTTAAATGTTTCACTAATTAACATTATAGGTAAAGATTAATCCACCATTATTTGCGTTGCTGACAAACATCAGAAAGCAAAAAAACAATGATGAAGGTTGTGCTGTCTCTATTTCGAAGTCACACACAAGCTTTAGGTCAGATTGCATGCAGAGAATTCCCAAAGTAAAAGAGCAGGAATGTAAATCAGAAGTCTCCACACATCAACAGAATTTAATGTTTTCTTTCTCATCCATTGAACTGCATCATTAGCCTCTTTGAATATGCCTACCTATCTTTCCCAGCTCACTGTTTCAAGCATAGGCTCATACCCCAAGCTTGTGCTCATCAAGATGCATCACGTACTGAGACGCATTAAGTCCATTTAGACTGCACAGAGAAACCCAAACTGGCTACACACAAATTAGCCCCTAGACTAGAATTTGTAAAGACATGTGAAAAGGTTCTTTGGAAGGCAGAACAGACCCAGTAGAGCCAGAGCCATGTGAACACAAGTGATGAATTAGGGTAGGCTACACCAGCTGTGGTCATCTCCATCATATCCTGAGCCTATGGATCCTTTCTTCCTCTCTGCCTTTTTCTGTTGTGCAAAAACAAAGTTCTGTTGTGTTCCCTCAAACCTCCACAACGGAAGACAAAAATGCAAACAGTACATCAGGCTCTCAAGCATGGACCAAGTTTTAAAAAAAACCCCTTTTGTATTTTCAGTCTTTGAATTCTTGTGAAGTTACAGCCTTACAAAGGTGATCATGAAAACATGATTGCAGGGTGTGGTGCTACATTTTACCGTGAGAATTGGAGGGAGGGAAGAGAAGAGAGACACAAAAGAAAAATATTTCTTTTATTTGAAAAAGAACATACATAGAAATATAAGGAAATTAAATTTTGAATGTGCTATTGAAAAGGACTCAATTTTCTTTTGAAAGGGCATCATCATCTCCATCAAAATTGGTAGCAGTTAATAGAAAATGTTAAAAAAATTGGTTTCATCTATCACTAATAAAATGTGCCATGTTCTGAAAGCATTGTCATTTTCCAAACAAAGAGTGAACCCTTCCACCTCCTCTAGGTGAAAACAATTAACAATACCAGAAGGCTAATGATATGCAAATTGCCTCCATGGAAGAGTCGTTCATTTGCAATTCTTTCTCAAAACACCTTTGTTAAAGAGATCTAGAAAACAAGGTCTTCCCCTACTGTACAGTCTTGGAGAAACAGGTCTTTTTCTTGTGCATACTAATATTCCTCCTAGTATCTCTGGAACACTTCCACTGTAAAGCTGCTTATGGAGTGATTTAATAATTATTTCAATCCAAAATATAGTGTCCACTCTTTTGAATGTATCATTAGAATTTATCAAGCAACCTTCAGACATGATGGTCAGACCAGTCTGCCAAATGAAATTACACTCCACAGCAGAACAAGTTTTGAAGCATAAGGTTAAAGAGCTGCACAGAAAATCTGGTTTCAGCAACAGGTTACAGTGGCCTGTAAGGGGTGGCAAGTAGACTCTGAAGAAAACAATGTTTAAATAGAAGGTATTTGGTGGCATCACTGCTACAGCTAAAAAGCATCCTTTAATACCATCTGCACCCCCTTCTGTAATCTGTGTTGTGTTATGCTCTTGAAATGAAAGCCACTAATAACTCTGAAGAGCAATTCATAAATGCATTTTGCTGTGGTCCTACGAGCAGCTGGTGGTCTTTGAAACCTGCACTCAGCAGCCCTTCCAAAAGGTGTAGCTATGCTGATCCAAAAGTGGAGGCTGATTTTTTAAATGTAGCATCCCCACCCTGTGTCTCCTTTTATCACCATTTATGAATGTCCTGACAATCATGTTTAATTAGGAAAGAACAGGAACAAGAGGTGATTAATTTGTCCTCATCTCCTTTACTTCAAACGCTGCAGGACATGGGTCCAAGCAATCACTCTTTTCCAGTGTGTGTCAAAAACAAAAGGCAATAAAAAAGCACACATTCAAAACCAGTGTGTATGTCTTGTGAAACATTTTGGGCATTTTGAGGCACTACAAGTGTTTAGAGCCCATTTTACAATCCTGCTGGTGCCATCTACTGCTGAATTTCGGCTCTAACAGAATATGCTTTCAGAAGGGGAGCTGGGGGTCCTACTTGCTCCTGAGAACAGTGTAACTGCCCCTCTGTATAATTTTTAACACTCAATCAGAATGGCAGCACAAATCACATTTCTGCACCCTGCTACCTGGCAGAAGCTAAGCACCTCCGGGGACAGACCCTTAAACACTGCTTATGGCTAAGTAACTAAAGCAGGTAAGTCTTCCAGATGTGAAAATATCAATCCAGAAAATCAACACTGATGGAAGATTTGCCCAGAGAGCAGACCTGTAAGACCCTTTTTTTCCTCCCTAGGATGTCAGCACGCTTCCTGCACTTTTCTTTGTGTTCCTAATCTGTTAAAAATCTCTGTTTCGCGAGATCAATTTTTTAACAGCCAACCAGAATGACAAGTCTCCTCTGAGTCAGGTCACTGCACTTCAGTCATTGCGAGAGCCACCTGTGCATGCAAGGGATAGGCTGGTTCAAGTCAGCCAACTTAGTGAGGTTTAGCTACGGGACTCTGGCCCAGGACAGCAAGGAGTCAGTGCTGGGACCCAGGGCAAGAGACAGGCATTTACAGAACTCGTTATGCTATCACATCTGAGGTTGAACAAAAGACTCAAAACACACCCACCATGAACTAAGGCATAGGCAGTTCCAGAGACAACTCCCTCTGTTCCCTAGCGTTTGCAGCATAAGCCAGAAAGGCTTGCTTACAGCCTTACTGTCCTCCCACCTAAACGTGCTTCTCATCTCACAATTCACAGGGAGGGAAGCTGTCACAATATCAGGCAATTTGTGTCCTAGCTGCTTCTAGACTTTTATAGCATCTGTAGTTCCCAGGGAAGAGCACAATCCTTCACGCAATGGATTGGAGGGGAAAAGAATTGCATTTACAACATAAATGCCACCTATTTCTCTCTGAGGAGCCAAACGGTGCCCTTAGTGAATCTGTTTTGTGAGCCAGGAGCACGGGAAGACTAGTGGGATCAAACCAGAATTATTTCACCCTTCTACCTTTGCAGTTTGTCTTTGGGTGTTTTGGATGGAGCGCATACAGAGAACCAGATGGAGGGTAGACTGCTTTATGAACAGGATTAATATGGCTGCCTAAAATAGCAGGGAACTAGATTAGACCTATTGGGCTAGAAGACCTCACATCTCATATGTAACTAGAAATGGCTTTATAAGCCTTCTTCCTGAATGTAAACATTCCTGTTTGCTTTCAATCCTCTATCTTTCCATGCCACCCTCCAAGAAATTCCCGAGGCCTCAATGTGCACTAAAAGGACTGATCCAAACCCACCTGAAGTGCAGGTAGGTAGCTGCTGAAATGCGTGCACCAATCAACAGCACAACTGCTCCAGGTCCTTCAGACTGGCTGGAAGCTAAATTGTCAACAGTGCTTACTGTGATTGTATTTGAAAAGGAAGCTCTTAGTGACTCTCACTGGAGAGACAGAGAATCTCTACATCCTAAAGAGATGAATTTTCATACCTTGTTTCCCTGTGTTTATAGCTACACATTGCAGGAGAAAGAGAGCAACATATGAAGAACTGTCTGGCAGGCCAGCACACTTGGATGTGCAGACAGGAAAGGATGCTTTGCTCCAGGACCTTTCCAGTGTGAGACAGGCAGGAGCATAGGCAGTGCCCGAACCCTGCTGAAATTCCCAGGCTGCTTCATTTTGGGTTGAGTTCAGCAGTCTCCACCTTCCATCCTCAACCGTTGGCTGTTTCTCCTTATCTGTTCCCACCAGCAAAGGAGCAAAGGGAGCTGAGATACCATGGCTCTGATGCCACAAATACAAACTGCAAATACTCGTGTCTTATACATTTAAATAATCTTGCTTTGCCTGGGGCTCTACAAACACTGCCTTAGACAACAAGCAAGTAAAATTGGAACAGATGAAATAAATTATCTGTTGTTGACAAAGCCACCCACCATGGGCTGGTTCAGGTGGGCTGAATGATGCTGAGAACTTAATTGTCTATAAAACTAAACATCAGATAATTGAGGCTGCTTAAATTAATTTCACAACAACAAAAAAGATCAGCTTCCAAACAAAATCCGTGTTTTCAATAACAATTTTTTAGCTGATACACCCTCTAGTGGCAAACAGCCTTTTCTCTTATTGTAGTATCAAACCAGATGTGAGCTTTTCCTTTTTCCTACAAACATATCTCCGCCCCTGGGGATTAGGGTTACACCGTTCCAGGAGGAACATTCCTAATGTGCTGTAGTTCACATATTGCTTTTGTTATACTGCTCTAGATTAGTTTTGCTAGTGAATATCAACAAAAATGCAAGCAGGCAACTTGGAGCAAAAGGCTCAAACCCAAAAATAAATGAAAAAGGATTACTTTGCTGCACTGCACTGTAGCTATTCCAGCTCAATAGTAAGTAGCCCAGTAGGAGCCTTTTAACTAAGCTGTGCAATGTATTAAACTTGATCTCATTTTTAGATCTCCTGAACTATGCAAGAGCTATATTTATTACTCTGTAACAGCAGTCAAGTGCCGAACCAAAGGCAAACACCACAGCCAGCTCATTTAGTTCCATCAAAAGCCAAACTTGCAGCCAGAACTCCTCTTCCTCCCCATCTGACCTAAATCTGTACACTGTGGCACGTCTCTGAAGCAAGTCATACTTGCTGTTTGAAGAACGAGATCATTGGTTTTAGAAGTCAATGAGAGTCTTTGATACATTCACCGCTACCAGCATTCCTCTCCAAATGAGTAGCCCAAACCTCCAGGCTAATAACACTAATGTTTGTAAGAGTCTACCCCTTTTGTGAATTTAAGGCTTTGTCTGCCATTTGGGATTTTTTTCCTCCCTTTCTATCATGTCCATACCATCTTCCACACAAAAATATTTATAAATTATTTTCTAATGGAAGCGTATGAGGTTTTTTTAAAGAGCAATCTGCTTGTTCTAGGCTTCATACATTGATCCCAGAAAGAAAGTCTTTGTAGGGACAATGGGAAAGCCATTTTCAAAAGGAATGCAGTAGATGCTCACAGAGCCTGCAACCCTATAGAAGTCCCTCAGAAAAATTCCTTTACTTGCTCCACAGCTTGCTCAACAGACAAAGCTCACAGAAGTGCATCCAACTAAGATGGATGCTCAGGAAAAGTGTCTCCCTTGCAGCCTTCCTCTTATCCCCATCCCCAGCTGCTGACCCTGCTTCTGGCCTCCTGGGCAGTCAAAGAAACTGCTCTTAAGGGTTCCAGTTTCTCAAAGCCTCTTTTGTGACCCCTTAAAAAAATCTAAGCACCTAATAGTCTGATGGTGCAGTTATTTCTGGGCAACCCCTCCAGAAACTCTAATATGGTGGGATCTTTATTATATCAGGGAGGTAGTTTGTAAGCTCAATATCCAGCATGACTAGGAGACATTGGACAGCTAGTCCGCCTAGCATAAAGCTCCCAGGAAGAAATTACATGTACAGGGACAAATCTGAAATACTACAGGATTTTGAAAAAGAAAAAAAAAATTATTAATCTGTCAGCATTTCTTAAGTTTTGCTGTCATATCCAAGCTTTGGTTGCTCTTTCCTCGCCCGATCTTATCTTGCAAATCACATGCTCTCACTCAAGACAAAGTCATAAAATGCCTGGTGAATGAGGCATGCCTTTCATTGAGGCTTGAAAGCCAAATCACTCAGGTTATCCAGGCTACAGGATGATGACAGCTTCCAGAGAGGAGAATTGTCCTGTGTCCACGCTTAGTTATCAGAACACCAGAGCTGTAAACTTCAGCCCTCTTATTTGATCAGAGCATCTTGACATTAAGGTACAAGGAGTCAGTTGGTCTCCAAGGAGTGCAGAACCAAAATGTAATGAGTTTTAAAGCTCAAACCACAAACTCAGAATTATACTCCACCTGCATTTCATAAACAGGATTATGCCAGACTAGCCTATTTTGAAATATGACCACTTCTCATATGGCTGGGCCGCCCCAGTTCTGCCTCAGGCCTTGGATGTCTGCCTTCATGGGCTCTTGCTAGTTTGTTCCACCTTCATCATCGATTCATGTAAAAGAATGGTCATTAGGTTTCTTGTGAGTTTTCCCTCTGCTGTGCAATGAGTATCACAGAGGTTTCTAATAGAGGCTTTTACCAGTATCAGTTTCTACTTTGGGCTTGGGAAAAAATAATTGAGAAGGGAACCTCCTTCTCAATTGGGGTTGATTTTATTCCAGCCTGTAGGACACCTCTCATTTGAAGAAAACCTTTCCCATCTGGAACAAGGATATACTTTGCAGCCCTTCAAGAGCTGGGCACCATTTTGCCAAGTTACATTATTTGACAGAAATCATCTGTAAAATGCTTGCTAATTGCTACAAGATTTAAAAAGGAAAAGAACAGACCTGTTCAATAGGATTCCCCTGAAGCATTTTTGCTCAGAAGGGCACAGTGGTGGAACAGCAATGCAAGATGTGCCCTGCTCACTGAACACCAAATTACTGGGATCATTTTCTAACAGTGAAAGAAAGAAAAATATGTAAAGGTAATTATGACATTTTTCATTGTTTTCAATAAATCTAAGCCTCTAATTACCCAAACTATTTATGGGAGGGTTTAGATGAAGTGTGTTAGCTCTCTCTTTCCTCAGGGCTCAACAGTTATAGGGCTTGTTTCAGTAATCCCAGATTATTCTCTCATTTTACCTGTCCCCTTGCTCCTTTAACCTGTTTGCATTCAGAGATCTATTTAAAGAAGTTTGCGGCATTTACACTGGCCTAACGCTACTGATACAGAAATTACAGTTTCAGTCTGTCATCTTGGCCACAGAGCAGAATATTGTGTTTTCAGGAGCAACTATTTACTAGGCAGGATTCATCTTAAATTCTTTATTTTTTAACATACTCCATTCATTTCAAGTGGCAGTCTGGTATCCAGTTGGTTTCTGTATCAGTTTAGTAACCAAACCAGTAACCCAATTCAAAGTTAGTCTAAACCAGGTCCCGAGAGAGGACACCCTTCAACCCCTTAAAGTGACACAGTTCCACTGGAAATTGGTTTTCTAGACAGGTTTTCCTGCCTAAAGAGAGCTGACAGATGATGGTTCCAGCTTTGGACTTCTGGTGCTTCCATGTGTCTCTCATCGCTACACCAGACTGCAAGACTGTCTAGCTTCATTGCAAGGTGTGACGGGTGGTTGGGAGTGAAGGTCAGTGCTGCTGAGCAGGACATTTACAGAGGCAGTGGTAGGAGTTACACATCTCATTTATTCAGCCATGTTAGACAACTCCTCTATGTAGGTATCTTTGGTACATGGGTCTCAGGGACTCCCCTGGTGTCACATCAAATGATCAGAGGAACTAGGTCTGGACTCCAGAAAGTAGGAGGATCTCTACGTTGATGTTCCCCCTGTTTCTCAAGGATTTTTCATCCCCAAGGCATCCACACTGCATGAAGGTTTCTTCACATCCAGGTTCCTCTTTAGTGAACAACTGTGGCAGGGAGACAGATGGACTAAGGGACAGCACACATCAGTATCCAGACCTTGTATGGACAACAGGCAATCCACACTGCCTGGCCTGGAGGCCACAGGGTGAAAATATGTAAAATACATGCATTATAAGCAAGGCCAATAAAAGGCTTAGGGTAGCTACTGGGCTGTGCCTCCAGTTAAAATACAAACTCAGTGTCATGGTCTAGGCTCTAACCAGAATACACCAGTAATCAGATTTTCAGAGATAGGGATCTATTTTATATGGTGCTAAGCATTCTGGCCTTGATCAAGCAGATTATTTCTGAATTACTTTAAATCAATTGGAACAGTTCCTGGATAGACCAAAACCTCATTTATGTGCAACTGAAAGATTATTCCAATTGCATCAGCTGGCTTAATAAAAAACATTGGCTCTACCTACAAACCCTGACTTGCTTATGTCCTTAGACCATCATGGCTATATTGCTGCTACCACTGTAACACAGTAGGGCATGTGTATCTGCAATCATATGGAGCCAATTAGGTGACTCATTGACCATTAATACCCAACATTTGGATAAACGCACCTACATAATCCTGTGATTTAAACTATTGAAGGGACAGGTCTGAGGGAACAGAGTAAAGAGTTTATTCCCACCAGAAATACCGTGGTCCTCCTTCACTCCTTCCCTGAGAGCCTACTGGACTCCTTATCCCTGCTCCCAGCAAACCTCTAGGAAGCCAAGAAGTGTCTCATCTCCCACTAGTCCTGGTCCATGCAAAGGACACTTGAATCCTACAGCTCTCAGGGATGCTGCTGGCTCAGGTGGCAGGGCCTGATGGATATCCTTCCCACTCAGATGAAGAGGAGTCTGTTTTTCCTGTGTTTTCAGTTTACCTAGGAAGTTAGCCAAAACAAAATCAACTCTCTGCTCCCCATATTCAAAGGTTATTAAGGCTGCAAAGTAAAACACTCAAAATTAAGATAAAACAGTATTGCAGTTTGTAGAAGCATTTTGATCTGCTCTCTGTGCACATGTACTGTATATACAAGATCACAAGACACCTGCCTTATTGGTGCCCAAGATAGGATTGCTCTGGCATTTCATCAGGGCTGAACATCAAAACAGGAAGTTGTCTGTAAGATCTCTGCTCCATTTGCTGCAATTGGGGAAGCTCTCTAATGAATGAGGCAAAATGTTAAACAAAGGACATCTTTGTGAATAAAAGCAGTTGGGTATTGTCCCAGAAAACTGATTCTACCCCTGCCACTGCCAGTGCTTCCCTTTGAGCAAAGCAATTTGCTTAAACAAAACTTTTTTTGAAGTGATCATCCATTATATTGCTCTTTTTCAGGGACACAACACACAATCTGTGTGCTCATTTGCAGAAGTGCCAAGCACGAATACAGATAAAATCAGCAGCAATTGCATAAACAAAATGGTTAGTTGTAGCCCAGAGATACGGAGGAGCTATTATTTTAAGGAGATAGATAATTTCATGTGTCCTCAAAGTTCTGGATAAGAGTGAAGAGGATCACAGAATCATATGTCTGACAAGATCAACATTTTAGAACTTACGTTTCCCTTCTTCAATGAAGAAAAGTGATGGTACTTATAATGAATAGGAATCATTGTTACATTGGTCTCCACAGGAGGAAACAAGAGTGCAAAACTCAAATGTGGGGACACAGTGCACCTATTTCTGCTAAGATAGACAAATACTTCTTTGAAAAAGTACTTTTTAAAAAGTTAGAAGAAATTGTTAAATAACTTCAACGGCAAGAAAACAAATCAGCAAATCTACTATTTTTTTTCAAACTGAAAAACATTTGGTTTTGTTCACCAAACTATGAAAAAAATGTGTGTTCCTGGTTGGGTGTATATATCTATCCTTAGAAGGGGTCTCCTTCATATCAGAAAACCCAGGACTCAGAGAGTTCTAACTGCCATGCCCCAAAATGGCTATTGCATTTTTAAGATCTGGAGCAGCCTGGGCTGGTTGAAGAACTGGCAGCTGATTCTGCTTGGAACCAGGTCACTAAAGGACCTTCTCCCTGTGCTAAATGAATTAATTTTTGTGGATCCTTTATTCTCCTTGTTGTTCTGATCCAGTTAAAGTCACTGCAGCCAAATTAAAAAGGCATAACTAGCTCATTGGGTTTGGCAAGGGTGATTGGTTAAGATTTTAAAATCACATTTTACTTAGTTTAACTTATTTTAAGTTTTCATTTATGTTTTGTTCATGGTTTGAAGTCCTGGACAATTTTTCAAAGAACACTTTTAAGTTATCACCATTTTTATTCCTGCTAGTATTGATCAGCCTCAGGGGAAATAACAAGTCATTCTCTTGTGCAGAACTGTAAATGCAAAATAGCATTCTGTTGAAATACATAAACCTTTTGTGTCTCACCATGATCTGAGAATTATTAGCAGGGGTGTATCCTTTAATAACTTTGAAAAATGAACAAACTTATAACAGCTGGGAAAGGTTTTAACATACAGCTGTTATGGGAAATTTGCTGGAATTCATGATTTACATCTGAATTTAGAAACTGGATGAGATTAAACATTTTCTACAAATAGATCTTCACATTAAGATATTTTGGATTCTGGCTTTTGAACAAATGTTAGACTGTCATATATAATCTAAATGTTTTTATTGGCAAATGAAAGGAAATTGTGAAATTACTTTTCATAACTTTTGTTTTAATTAGGTTTCCACTTTCTCATTATAATAATAGACAGTCCCCCAAAACTTTAAATTTGGTATTTGTTTCCTTCACCCTCTGAATCTATGCAATCCCATCATATATGTTACTTCAAGTCATCTGGTACAAGCAAGAGTACAGCCAAATACAGCCTGACAGAATCAGACTACATTTACGGGTAAGCGTATACGCGGTTGAAGCTGTATTCCTTTGTGCAAATCTGGAAGTGCCTTCCAATTTACAGCCAAATTCTACATTAATTGTAAAATCCACACCACTTGCAGCAAAATTAATACCTTGAGGGTGCACACCTGAGGTCATCAAAGAAGTCTTCCTTTTTCAAAGCTGTATGGAAATGGGTTTGATGTGCAACCAAAGCCATAACTTCCGCAGAGCCATGGATAAGGAGGTGGTAGAACTGCAAAGCTGAAAAGGTCACTGACACAAGGACTGACATGCTGCTCTCAGTTTGTTCACCTTCAGCCCTTGCCCTTCCATATCCTCATCTTTCCTCCCCATTTTCACAGTCCTGGGGCTCAGGGATTGTCTGCTGGAACCACAACAGCAACAAATTGGAAAGCCATGACAGTGATGGGAAGAGAAATGCACAGAAAAGAAGAAAACACTTCAAAAGGGAAATGCAAATGACATGCAAATAAATAAGGATGAAACGGACTGGTTTAGCGACAAACTTGCTGATATACTGCAGATTAGAGAAGTTGCTGTGAACTGCTCTGAGAAGCATTTTGCTGACATTAGTTGGTGGATCTCCTCCTTCCCTCCTTATTTCTACAAGGAGAGTTGGGAATCACTGGAACTTGCACATTTCCTCGATTTATGGCCCCAGAAGCAATCAAATCCACAGTGCCTTATATGTTGGCTCAGAGCAATGATACAGAGCTCCCCATGGGCCAGAGACATGCACATGCTCTAACCTTGGCTGAACCCTTCTACCATTAGTCTTGATAATTGATGGAACCCAAGGAGAAATGACTGCAGTTTAATAACATTTGATGGTTTCTGGGTGACTAGTGGTGTGTGACTAAAGCAACATTTAGGTTAGGCATTACCCAATGCTTTTCAACAGAGGCCGCAAGGGTAAAGGAAAGCAGGAAATGTGGAGGAAGAAGGTCTCAAAAAAGTGAAAAATAATTTCTCCATACTTCTATTCTGAGTTTCTTCCTTATGAACATGGGCATTTTCTGACCTGCTGATGTGGCAGGTGACAGGCTTTGGAGAGTTTTCCTCAGGTATGAAATAATTGATTAAAACTTGCATAAATAAGCAAAGCAATTTTACATCTGTTTCCCAGGTACAGCTGGACTTAAATCTTCTTGCCTCATTTTCTGCTGACATAAGAGCAAAAGTAGATCCAACAATAATTATGGAAAATCTTAAGGAAACAGATTTATTAAGATCCATTATGCTGGCAACCTGTTTGTAATATCTTGCAGGACCAGAGCTCGGCCATGTGAAATACCCACCCACACACCCCCAAAGCCTCAAATATACCTAAGCAAAATGGATGATACTACTTTTTAACTTTCACTGCCATTATTCATATCTGCCACATGTAGATATAAGTGCAACATTATGCATGAGCACACATTTCACTCAAATCATGCAGAGCTGATCAATTTTTAGCGATCTGAATATTCTTCCTTTAGCCTACTAATATTACCAACATTGCATTGCTGTCTTTCATCAGCATAGTGAGAAAGTCAGGCCAGCTCTCCACTAGAAAATGTTTTTCACTCTAGCTGTAAGGTCCCTAGAATAAATGCTGCTCACACTGGCCTACTAAACTGTTGAACCAGTATAGTATGTATCAAGCTAAATAAGCTATCTGTTTTTTTCTTCTGGAATAACCATATGGTAATGGTATAGAAACAAAAAACCACATTTTGCACTGACAAATTCCCAAGAGATGCTCCCCATATGGGCAAATTTCCATCCTACCAGGGAATATCAAAGACACCAATACCTAGAACTTTGTAATATGAAAAAATATAGCTGAATATTCTGCACCAAATACACAAAGTCTGTATCTTTTCAGCTAAAGGAAAATCACCAGTGATTGATAGTTGTTAAGGACCATTAACATAGAGATGATAAGTTCTGTAACCAGCAGCATAAGGCAGTGATACCTACAGGGTTTAAAGCAGTCCACTGCAAAGGTTCGGTCCTCTTTCGTCTCTTATAGCTATATAATAGATATTTGGTCCAGAAAGTTGGTAGGACAACCCATGTACTGGGAGCTATGAAATACACAGCTCACAACACCTGGAAAATACCTACATAAAACCTTTGGTAACAGACATCAGAAATACTTAGCTCATAAGAACAGAGCAGAAGATACCACCAGCTTCCCAATTTCCTGCAACACTGGAGAATGTTTTTCCCTTTTCAACCTGAAGAAATACATCTTCATGAAAAGCAAAATACAGGATCATAAGAAATGTCAGAAGATCTCATGGTCAATATATTACCATGAGCTATGGTGAGGGGAGTGGTGGAGTAGAATGGTACTCATGGCCAAATTTTAAGGCACTCAGCATGCAAAATGCAGAGTTGCTTTAAAAATCAGGCTGCTTCTTCTGGAGTCTAGCTGGGAGCTGATTTCTTTTGAAAATCTGTCTGTAATAATGCACAAACAATGTTCTTCTAGTAAAAGAGCCACTGCTGGCTGCATGTTTAATTTATGTGTATTTAATCAGCCATGATAATACAGTAAGTCTTGTTGAGTACAAGATGTGAGATCAGACTGCTGCCCATATGTAGAGAACAAATTCATATTAACCACAGTAACACATATGCCTAACTTGGCTAAACCTTTTAGCCAAAATCTGGGACTTGCTAACGTATCAATATGGAAGACATATGTTCTTCAGGGTATAAATTATGATGCTTTTCATCATATTACTTGTGCAGTCCAGTTTATGGAGTAAAGCAGCTTAGCGGGGCTTGTTTGGATGGATGGGAAAAGCATGAATCATAAGTGAAATTCCCATAGCTCTTGTTTGATAGGCACCTAGTTACTCTGGGCAATGTGGATTAATAGAGCTAAACTAATAGTCAAGATGAGCAAGCCTTTTCATACTGTGTCCCATCTGGAAACACAGGTGACACAACTTGTCTGTCACAGACTTGCTGTCTTTATTACACTCAATTTAACCAGAGAAATCGGAGCTTCTATAAAACAGCTGCTGTAAAGACACTTGTATACATTTCACTAGACAATTATGAGCCTTCCTTACATTATTTCAATGGTTGCAGCAAGCACTTCTCAGGCAAAGCAATTAATTAAATTAATGGTTTAAAATACACAGGTGCTATGCCTTGATTTTTAAAATTCCTTCTTTGAGCTATTTATATGCTGAATATTATAGTGCTGGGACAACGGAGACCCTGGATACTACCGGGAATGTATGCTCATTTCCAGGAAATTTCTAACACCGCTTCCTTTAACCAGCATTGCTTCTCCAACCTGAAATCCAAAAGACCATTCCTCACAAATAGCTGTTAATTCTGAAGTACTTACAGATACCATCTGCAATTCCCATTACCTTAGTTGGGTAAGGCCATCATATATGGATAAAACACATTCCATGTCACATTTATGATTTGAGAAAAACAAGCAGTGCAGAGCTTCAATTTGGTATTAACTTGAACAGAGAAATGAAATTAACATTGTGGGTCCTGCCAACTCCACGTTGTTAAGAAAGGTGGGAGATTACAGTTTACCCAGCCCAGCACTATGGACCTTATGCTCATTATGCAGGGTTTGCAGCATAAAATTTAAAGACCAGATGGGCAGTCCAGAACTCCAGCCTGTATTCAACAGGAATGTATCTATCAAAGGTTCTTGTTGAAAGGCACAGAGACATAAAAATGTTGATTTTTCAGTATCCTTCACTGTAGATGCTCAGCAGATGCTTGGGTTAAGACTGGATGGGAAATGAGACAGTGTTGTATGTGCTCTCCTCACTGCAGGTATCTTGGCAGGAGGAATTGCGGGCAAACTACAGTTCATCCTCCAGCACCATCCCAGAGCTGAAAATGTGGGGCAGCTCAGAGCAGAGACCCAGGCATGCTGGGTGTTACAAGACCGATTTAGGTCTGGATGCAATGTACTTATGTTATCATGGCATTAATAGGAACTATTAATCCAGAAACTTCCTCTAGCTCAGCCAATGGCTTTCCCCGTGCACTAATGAGACCAGCTGAGCGTTGGAGCTGTGCTGCAGCTAAGCCAATGAACCTATGCGGTGCAGGCCCATCACCTCTTATCTCTGCTGCTTTGGGAAGCTCCGTGCAATTCCCAGTTCCCCAGCACTCAGTGCCCTTGAAAACTGACACGTCTCCTCACCCTTCTCAGTGTTTCTTGTTGGAGATTCAATGCAGCAAGCTTTTAAGCTTGAGCTGTTTCCCTGGTATAGCAGAAGAGTAGCCTTACAGCCATGAAAATACCTGGCATTTGCTTAGGTGTCCAGTCCACCTTCAGCTCTTTAGTTGAGGTAGGAAACATCCTGAACACAACAGGGTTAAAACCAATCTGACAAATGAGGCAAAGCATGGAAAATATGAAGACAGCTATTTGGTAGCACATCTGAACCCTAGCACAGAAATACCATCTGCAATCACTTAGAGGTGCCCCAGTAAAGCGCAGCCCGGAATGCCTGGCTAATAAAGTGTCAGCAGCAGGGGGATTACGAGGGAGATTTACAAGAGTGCATGAGTTTAGTTGCTGCTGGAGACATCCGATACACTCTGTGTTTGATTCCAGGCTTTGAGACGGCAATGAAATAAGCCCACGGACTTGTGTCAAAAAGTATTTTAAAGTGAACACTTCTATCCCACTTACCTGCAGGAGTCCAGGCAATGCTGCATCTCGGCACCTTGCTTGCCAGATGACTCTGAGGCAGGGTGCTACTCGCATCTCGTTTTTCAAACAGCTGCAGAGGTAGGCAGAAAGGCAAACTTCCTGGCTCCCGGGATGACAGTCCTAAGGGAAGAGCCAGGGTTAATGCCCTGATGGGACATGCAGCTTTCTCCTTTTCCCACTCCCTCCCTTAAAGCTTGTGTGCAATGGATTATAAAGCATTACGTTTGGCCTAAAACTTGCAAGAGCTATGGGGAGGTAAGATCTGAGGGTTTTTCTCAGGCTCATTTCTAATTTTTAAATAATGGTCTTAAATATACATGTGATTGCTATTTAAATCTAAATTAGATGAAGCATGAGTAAACACACTGTAGTGAACACATCAACCCTGGAAAGCTTGATTAGAGGAACAAATACTGCTTTTTCAATCTATAAGTGATGAACTGCCCAGCTATGTTTTCAAATGTGTTTTCCTTTTATGAAGTGGACTTTCCAGGAGGCAATTAGAAAGATCTGGGCAAAAACAAAGAGCAAAATATTTTCCCTTCATTGTCTAAGGCAACATAAATAAGTACTGAGCTTATTACTCACTCCCTTAGCAAATGAAAAGAGAAAACATTTTGTGCTTTGTTTCTGCATCTGACACATAGATGTAAAATGGGTAATAACCTCAGCCACAGCTATGTCACTTATGACAAAGCTGGCCTATGGCTCCAGTGGAATCACCTATATGATAAAGCTTTGTATGTGCTGAAGTGTTTGCAGGATGAAGCTCCTCACCACCTATATATCAGACTGCCTCTTGGCAGTTCATCAGACTGATGGCCCAGCAGCCCAAGTGCCCTATTGAAGATGTGAGTGACTATGAAAGCAGAAAAGGAATGGGAACAAGGAATGCACTTGCCCAACCTAAGAAAGTAATTGGAGATATTGTTCACTCTGGATATTCATCAAGCCTGGAGGCTAAATTCTGGCCCCATGGGAGCTGGTGGCAAACCTCCATTGATTTCAGTAAGGTCAGGATTTCACTAGTGATTTATGGAATGAACTAACATGACATTTTAACAATCAGTTTTAGTAGTTGGAAGTGTTATTCATTGCAGAGGTAAAGCATTGTTTGATTTTATGTGACAGTGTACCTTTAAAAACAGGCAACCTGCAAAGCAACAATATAAAATGCAGCACTTAAATTACATTATGATGAGGAATGACACCAGGGAATGAAACCAAGGAAATGTTCCCTTTCATTCCTCTCATGCTTTCAAAAGTCAACAGTTATGAAGATAGTGTAACTGGTAAATTGAAATCACCTTTCCTCAACTTTAGAGCTGTTTGTTTGCAATTTCTTTGATTTCTGGCAAAACACAAGGGCTTGTTTTTCAATATGAACTATGGATGTTTCTGAGAAAGCATAATGATCCACCAATACATGTGAGTTGTTCATGGGGTGTTACAGGACAAAGAAGAAAAACCAATTCTCCTACCCAAACACATCTGGCTGAATATATACATTAATAATAGCTATAACAGTATCTTTGTAAACACTGTTGTTAACTCTGCCATTCATAATAATTTCCATTTTCAGCTCCAAGTTAAAACAACACCAGGAAAATTGTATAGTAGGTCTTGGGACAACTTAAAAAATTTTCAGACAAAGGTCTGATAAAAGAATCACTTGCTTCCTGTAAAAATCAGATCTCTGTGGCTTGAGATTTTCTGCTACCTGAACAAAACCTGTTCTAAGCAAGGGCATAAGGGCATATTTACAGATAGACAATAACTGCTTTTATTAAAATAGCATGTTTTGATTTCTGATTTGATTTTTCCTTTGCTCTGTTTTGTTTTGGGGGTTTTTTGGAGAGCATATATTTGTCAGTAAAAATGTGACTGCAGGAGGCGGACTGGAAGGTAGTTCCATTTGACTTCCCCAGCTACATATCAGGACCAGAACATGTTTATCCCATAACAGTAGGTAAACGTGCCCATTTTTCCATGCTGAGGGTAGGTGCTGGTTTGGTTTCGAAGCTTTTCGGCAGACTTTCTTTCCAAACACTGTCAGCTGTGCTGAGTTCTGACTGCTCTGTTCTTCCCAGTCTCAGCCTTAGCTCTCCAAAGCAGAGCTTGCATGCTTACAGCAGCAAGATGGAGCAGCACAGACCCAACCAGCTCGCAAACATGCTTTGGCATTTGAGAAGTTCAAAGCCCATTTTTCCTTGACTCCTGAAAATCACAGCTTCAAATCGGAGAACTTGGTCTGACGTCCACAGAGGATAATAGACCTGATGAATAGAACTGTCCACTGGTGTTCATGGGTTTTGAAGGGACTCTGTCGGTCCTGCATGTGATGCTTTCTTGGCAAGTTTTGTTTTGAGGGTTTTAACTTGCAGTTCTGGGAAAAAACTGTCACAATAATGGGGGATGATCATGTTTTTTCACATTTCTTTTCTTAAGTGAATGTTTTGGTAGATTAACTTCTAAAGAAACTTAATCAGGAAAGCCCTTCATTCTGCCTTAATTTTTAAAAGAAGTCAGCAGTGTTCCCAGTTTTCCTTTTCCATGCCTGTTAGCTTTGTTTTTGTAACCCCACTATCATGCTTCTGCGTGTTAAGCCATTCCTGATCATCTATGCTGCATTTTGCATCAACACAAGACAAAGGAGCCAGCCCTGGCAGAGGCTCAGGCTTCCTCACTCTTAATAAGCACTCTCCAGCCCAATTTAGCTGTTAGTTGCCATCAAAAGCAGCCAATGATTCAGAGGATGAAGCCCTGCAAGCATGTTGATCTGTTAAATTGTTCCTTTCTACCAAAGCAGGAGCGATTCAAAGCAGTCACAGGTATGCCTGGATTCATTCAACAGACGCGTTCTTCCAGTCCTTAAGAATTGTCATTTTGGAATTGTCTAGGAAAATTTATTGTTTCTTTCAAAACAATGAGGAAAATAAAAGCCTCGTTCAAAATCAAATGAGTTTTAATAACCAGCTTTGCAGTAAGGCAAACTGCAGCCTGATCCTGCCATCTTGACTCAAGTCCTGGGTTTGCATTAAAAAAATCAACTCAGTTAGTGGGTAAGTGACTACTCCATAGTTTATATAATTAGAGCTGGTTGAAATTTTCCACTTAAAATACTTTTATTTCTACTTAAAATGACCCTTTGGAAAATAGACAAAATATCCTCAGAAGATTTGGGTTTTCTTTGTCAAAATCTAACCTTCACAATTTTTTTGCATTGCCAATATCAGGAGAGAGAAAAATCTTCACAATTTTTTTGCATTGCCAATATCAGGAGAGAGAATAATCTTATTTATTGATTGATATTTTATTTACTTGGCCACTCTCTAACTTTCCAAAATTGGCCAAGTTTGGAACACTCACCAAACATGAAACAGAAAAAGGGAAATTATCTAAACACCATCCATTTTGTGATGTGGAATAACAAAAAAGAACAAAAGAAGATGAAGTAGTAAGTCCATGGCATTCCAAATCTCAGAAAACTTTTTGAAATACTGAAAACATTATTTTTTTTCCTGAATTCCACAGAATACAAGGAGTTTTAGGCTTTCAAAACTTCCCATAAAATTTTCTGTTTCAGAGCTGCTGGGATCATAATATTAATGCAATTTCATGTAATTGATTAAATGTTCAGAAAGAAAGAGACCTGTGTTTGACTGCATTGTAAAGGTGGAATTTTTCTTCTGTTAAACAGAAGGGAAAAAAAATGTTGTCACAGAGGCTGCTTGGTCTGGGACTAGGGCCTGTGTGGGGTGCACAGCTTTTTATACCAGTTACTGGAGTCGATGGAGTGACTTGTAGCAGGGGCCTAGGAGAGGGATGGTGACACTTGGCTGGTGGGTTTTGAAGCTGTATGCCAAACGGCCAAGAAATGTATCCCCTGCCTCCCCTCACCCATCTCCAGTGCCTGGCCCTCACCCAAAAACCTGTCCCCTGTGCCACTTCCTGCCCTTTTCCTTGCACCTTTGGTCAGGCTCACAAGCTTCTTCAGACCTCCTAGCTCTACAACGTCCTCTCTGCTGTGTTATTGGAGGGAAACATTTACATCTTCTTCATGGCTGAGTCCCTTTGGAAGATTTTTTTTTTTTTTTTCTCCTCCATCTTTCTTATCATCAGGAGTAAAAGCGACCCCAGCAGCACCTCAGCACTGCTCAAAACGGACGTTCACCAAGAGAGACATTTCCTACCACGGGCTGGCAGACAGCCTTCACCACCGTGCCATGCAGTCCCTGCCGATAAGACCGACATGGCTCAGGCCGGCGGGTAGCTCAGTACCTTCACCTCTGACACCACCGAGCCGCAGGGAAGACCCTGCTTCCTGGCCCCTGGAGACTTTCTGACCACCCCAAGGCATTTAGGGAGCATCCATAAACAAATCCAGATTTGTTCATAAAGTTTCGCTCATAGTTCCCCTCTGGCCCAGGAAAGACTGAACGCAAACCCAGCTTGATGCCAGAACAAAGTGATTCAGATGAGCCCGGATTCCCAGTGGCACAAAGCATTGGCATCATCAGGAGATGACACGGCAGCTCGCCGTGACTTTCACTATCTGATCAGACAATTTCTTAATCACCAGAGACAGTGCTCGTTGTCAGAAAAATGTCGCATGAATCAGCTTTCATCTGCGGGGAACAGGTTCTGCTTTTGCAAAACTAATGGGTGTCCAGTTGTTTTCCATATTCATTGTGCCATACAGCACTTTCTTGCCGTTCCCAGGCTCTCCTGGCCCTCGTGGCTGCAGAGGCTCAGCACGCAAATGCAAACGAGGTTTCAGCAAGGGAAATCAAAGCTAGCCCGGGCAAAATTGCTCTTGTAAGTGGAAGCTGGATATTCAAGCACAGTGGGAAGGCTGTGATTATAAGCACCTGAATTGGCTTTTTTAATATTTCAGCGATAGGTGTGAAAAATACAACCTCTTATTTAAAAGAAGGGAGTTTTTCAAGTAACAGATTTGGTATTAGAAGAGTAATACATGCCAATAATTTCCATAATAAACATCCTCCGTTTAGAATTAGGAGTAGAAACTGTCAGCTTCGTTAACATAAATTAAGACACAATTTCTCAACTCTTCACGAGCTTTGGGTTTTGCTGAAGTAGTTTGTGAACCACGTTTGCTTCTAATAACGTACATGTATTTGCATATCACGACCACAAGAGAGAGCTTTAGTGTTGGATGTCGTGCACTGCTGTGACAGAGGATTCAGGCAGTTCAGTAGCCCGGTATTTTTAACTGGCATTTTTTAAGCATGATGAGAATACCAAAGCAAAACATCTAATACAGACAGCAAAACAGTTCCCCGTTTTCCACAATACAGGTAACCTTCATGTGTCCTGAAGCACAAGCGTTTGGGAGGCAGGTTTTCAAAATTGTGACATTTAGAAATTGCCACTTTTTGCCCAGCAGAACAAGATCCTCTGAAAAATCGGATCCTAAAAATTTACAAGCAGCCTCAAGAAGATGAGATTTGATGGGATGTTTCCAAAAAGAAGGTGTGACATCCATTTTAGGTCTTTGCAGACTGGGCTGGGTGACATCATCTTCTATATAACCTTATATATAAAATTTGTCTATAGCCATATATGTGTGTGTGTGTATATACATATACATATATGTATATCCAATCTTTTCCCTACACCACCCTTCTCTGCTTAAACAGCCTTCCAGCTCTGGCCTGCTAAGCAGCTAGTCTCATTCCATTCAAATCCTTACCTAAGACTAATTTCTCCCATGATATCCATAAGGACTTTAATAATAATGATTATACTGCAGTCCAACCATCTCAAGCTCTCCACCCATCTCCTCCCTATTGTGTATTACCTTCCACTCATTTTCTCCCAGATAAAACAAACTCTTGAGGGCAGAGACCTGCTGGCTCTTCTAGTCTTCTTCTGGGTGTTGTAAATGTAATAAGGCAATATCACACATAAAGCACAGTATTCAAATGATACTGAGTCAGATGTAAATGAGGAAAAGCAGGTCATTCAGAGTTACCTCACCATGAAGTGTCTAGCTGCATTGCATTCCTGCAGCTTCCCGGATATGGTATGTAATGAAAATGGTGAATAATCTTGTGTGTGTATTATACCTTTCATCCCAAAGAGTACTCAATTACTTTACTAATTGACTGTGCAAAGTGCCTACATGAGAACCTCTTTGCTCACAAGTGAAATGCAGCCAGAGCACCAGCAGCAGCACATGGCCAGCACAATTCCCTGAAAGTCTTGAGACAAAATCATGGACTCTGGGGAAGGCAGAACAGAGGAGGAAAATGAGAGATTTGCAGATGACCTTTAACTTGATGTTTCTCTGCCTTTGCCCAGTTTCAGCAGAACAACCATTTGATTGTGTGCGAGATGTGTGTTTGCACGCAGTCACCATTAAAGAGACCACATCTGCAGGAGCTGATGCGATACTGGGAGTCACTCCTTCCCTTTGCACTGAAATAAGAGGTCTGGGCCTGATCCTAAAACATCTGAGCACTTACAATTCCCTTGGATTCAGCAGGACCAGCCCTAACTGTAGCTCTTGAAATACCACACTACAGAGAGTATTGGCAAAGGTTGCTACTTGCTACAGCTATGTATTCATTTGTTTTTAAAACATAGCCCATAGATGTTTCTGAGTTACATTTTTTTATATTGTTAACTATTTTTAACTAACACCTCAAAAAGTTTCCTTAAACTTGCAGTGGCCTATTATGCATCCAGAAATATGAGAACAGTAAAACCTTTCCCTAGATAGAACATTTTTTCAAACCAAAGCACTTAATGATGCAAGTGATTTTACTATCTGTCTTACAAACAGAGAAACTGAGGCACAGAAAGTGAAATGACATATACAAAGCCAATCATCTGCTAAAATCAGACTGACCACCCAGGGCTGACACCAGGTTTTGAAAAGATGTGCTTCTTCCAGACATGTAGAGTACCAGCAGCTGCTTCAGAAAGTGCCTCCGTCTGTTGCTCAAGTCCTACTTACAGCGACAGGATTTTGAATAGTTAAAGGAATCTATGCTCGCAGATCTTATTGTAAGCATGGAGCCAGATACATCCTCTCATTTTATAACATGCATATGCATCTTCTAACAGGCATTGTCTATCTCTTCATCTGTACCACACTCATCAGATTACACTATCTGAAACTTCTTTTTCCCCCCAAGAGATCATAAAAGTTTCAGCATTTACTCAAAATGTTTTGTCGTGTTTTCAATTTGACAGACCGTGCAATGGCTCCAAAGATAACAGAGCAGCTGCCAGTGCTTCTCATGTGTTGAGCTGAATTGTAGATGCCTGTCTACAATGGCATGTTTCCTCAGTAGTTTTAGATACTCTGAAACAGAATTTTCCAGTCTTCTCAAATATGTAAGATACGGGATGGCCAGCAGCTATTCAAGTTACACAACAGTGACATTTTTGAAAGGCGAGACAAGGCAAAACAACAGTCCTTGCGGTACACAGCCTCCAGCAGAGCCCTCCTCCAAAGTGCCTTTGGTTTCCTCACCTCTATACTCTGCTCAAAGCCCTGAAGTAGCTGTTTGTTGCCCCTACTCGCTGCTTTGCCTCCTTTCTTGCCTTCAGAGGCTACAGTTTTTCTGACTCCTATGGCTCTGGGTGCTGAGGCTTCGGCAGGAGACTTGTGGCCTTGAGCTGAAGCTCTCTCTCCAGCAGTCTCTTTCCGAAGGTGCCTGGGAGTGGGATGCTCAAAGGATGAGATGTCAAGAGCCAGAACTGCCTGGGACATTTTTCTCTGCTTCCCATCCCAATATAACCGCCCAGTAATTTCTCCAGCTCCTGGAAGTCCTTCTGCCATCACATGGAAAGGGACTGTTTTCATTTATACGTCTCTGGTGCAGGCAGTTCAGCGCGGAGGCAGAGGGCAGGGTGCAACAGTAATTTACACACTATAAACTTTTGTAGGTTTTATTCACCTCATTGGTCTGGTATTAAACAGCATCGCGTGGTGACTGTGTAAGCTGGGAGCAATGGTGCCGACTGTTGACTCGGTGCATGCTCTGCCATGCAGGAGTTTACACCTCCCTTCCCCGTCAGCTGTGGCAGAGCAGCAGGCAGCGGGAGAGCCGCTGAACAGAGGAGAAGCTTGTGATGGAAACAAGGTGGGAACAGCACATCCACCACATAATCAGTCTTATATATTTATCACTGTAATACTTAAAACTCTGCTAGGAGCTGTACATATGTAGCTAGCTATATGCAAAGATGCAGTCCTTGCCAAAAACCAAAACTATGCAGAACCTTCCAGGAGCTAATAAAGGTGAAGGAAAAGCCCATTAGGAAGCATAAGACAGTGACTTTTATGAAAAATATCTCAGCATAGGTCTTTCCTGATCAGTGCAAAACCACTTGGGAATAGCAGTATTTTGTCCTCTTATCTGAGGTCTGTAGAGTGTGTTTGAAATGGGAGTCTAGAGAGGTGAAGAAAGTGTGATTCAGACTATTTATCCAAATCCCACAGGGTACATGGTGATTCACTTTCAGGGAATCCATGTATGGATTCTTTTGTCCCATTTGTGACACACACAGTTTAATAACAAGACCAGAAAACTAAAAGCAGAAGCAAAACAGGCTTCATTAAGGGGCATCGTCAGAAGAGCAAACCTGCAGAGGAGATGCAGAGCTTTACCATCTGCAAAAAACAATGCAAAACTTTCTGCTGGACAGGCTCCTGCTCCAGCGACTGCAGCTCCTCGTGGGGTCATTCCCCTCCAGTTCCTCTCCAATTCCCATAGAGAAAGGTCCTAAGAAACACTGTCTTGCCTTAACTGGTTAGAATTGCCTGTGTGAGTTGTAGATGATCTTTTCAGAATTTGATTTTGGCCAGTAGCACAGATGAGTTCATCCATCCACATAGGCTTTATGCTTTTTTTGCCTGTCGTATCCTAGCTAACATCAGAGGGTTCTTTTGTGAACCCTGAAGAAATTCTTGCCTAGAAGAAATTGGATAAGTGTATTTTTTTTATTTTAGGGAAAGAAAGGGAAAATGTTCAAGTATTATTAACAGCTCAGCCTTTTCTGGACCAGAAAACAACTTTAACGTAGAACAGCTGCATCTGAAAACAAAGTGGTTTTAATGCTCCTGCATTGCCTCACCTGAATAATAGCATTCAGGGCTTTGTTTCAAGACTTAATTTGTTATAGGAAGTTAAAAAAAGACACGCACGCAAACAACCCTATGGAAACTTTTGCCTACAATAAGTGTCAAGCAGAAGGAATGTTATTGATTGCAATAGATTTACACCCATAATGAATTTCACCGGCTGGTCAGAAGTCTAGTGGGTGTGTAAATGGGGAGGTGAAGTGGGGAATGACGTATGTAGTGGTTTATCTGGAGAACGGAGCCGCAAAATGTTGTAGTTACACTTAAGTTTTATTAAAAATGCCATTCTAACGAGCCCTAGTGGCCCCAGCACATGGAAAGTGGCTTGCTGTGTTTTGAATGGCACTGAGTAACACCCCAGGGCCTTAAATCAGTTCAAGATGTGTTGGTGGCGTCTGATGTTAAGCATAGAAGGGAAATTCAAAGCAATATAGATTTAACCTAGGGACCCTTCTTTTGCCTGATGCTTATCAATAATGCAAGCATAAGTAAAAGCCAGGAGAAATTTGGTACTGAGGCAGAGTATTATATGAATGTGTGATTTTATTAGTAATATTTTTTCTGTGAGGTTTGGATAACCAATCCAAGCAGCAAGACATTGAAATATGGACAACAAAGAGATAAAGCCAGATATTCCACCCTGTGTACTTCTGCAGACACCACTTGATGTACTGTGCTCTGGGAAAATTAAAATGGGGGAAAAAAAGAAACAACTTTTTTTACAAGGCAAATGCAGGAAGAAGAAACAGCCATGGAGTGAGCGAGCAGAGAAGTCCTGCTACACATCTCAAGCCAGAGAGGTGGTTGAGGGTTTTTTTTACACTGCAACAGCTGACCAGAGGACACTAAAGACAAGGAGAAAAAGGAAAATGTGAAAATACCGCTAATCCCAACTATAAGAAACTCACCTATTTCTTTGCATTTATGTGCAATGCCTTGCTAAGAAATTTAAGTGGAGTCCCCATGTCACAAAGGGTGGGTAAGATGAGCCCTATGTCTTTAATCCAGGGCCGTGCTTCCAAAACTTGTCATAGCTGGGACACTTCTACAATAATGTCACAATGTCTCACCTGTTTTGATGGGACAGTGAAAATTATGGTTTCAGAGGTATTACTAATGCCAAGAAGGATTTCCCACGTATTTGGATTTCACATAAGCTGCTCATATTTGCCACCTGCCAGAATCAAACCTTTGCATTTCAGGCTCTGGAATGAAAACCAGAAGACTGAGGTGCACCTCTAATGCCATATGGATGGCATGATGAGCTGGATGGTTTAATTTGTCAATGGCCATAATGGCAGCAGGAATTTGAAATCTGCTGAAACCTTGTATGTACTTTACTCTCTATCTATGTGGTCTGGAGACAGACAACCATTGAGTCATGAACAGCAATCACTAACTTATGAGACGCAATTAGAAGGGAACTCCAACAACCACCTAATGAAATGCCAAGGACTTGGCACAAATACCTCTGGTGATACAATGAAGAAGGAGTCTTAAACTCTTACCTTAAGCACTGCTTGCTTCCTTCCCACATTGACAGCTTTAGCAACAACGTGACTTAGAGTATCTAATTATAGGATAATTATTGTTGTTGCATTTGTAAAGGTCAGTCAGTAGAAGCTAGGACCCTAAGGGAATGGAGACAAGAAAGGTGAAGAAGGAAATGGGAGGAGCAAGGTTCATGGAGTTTTTGACCAAGTGGAAACAGGGAGATATGACCTTTCTCTGTAACTGGACCACAATTTGTAGTTGTGTAAAGTTAATGGCTTGTGCTCACGACTAAAGGCCAATCCTCTCCTGGTATAAACGTGAGCTAAGATTCAGGCCATGTGTCTTGCCTTTCTCCATACCTACAATGTCAAAGAATGACGCCACTGTGGTGATATGGCCAATTACAACCCAGATAGGTTGTTGCATCTGCAACCCTCTGCTTTCCTTTCCTGCCTCCACGCTGCCTCAATACAAAGGAGGCAGTTTCTGGGCTGAAGCTTGATTTTTGCTCCTGAGATTAAGGAGGAGGTAAGAATGGGTGAAGGAAGGAAAGATGACCCCAAAGGTAGCTGGCATAAAAGCACAGGGAAGGTGGACTCAGAAACTGAATAGCATATTATTACTCCCATATTCAGTGACTACGACCTCAGAAAGCAGAGGACATAGTTCAGATTGATAAATTCAGTCTCCTTTCAAACACACAAGAAAGAAATCAGCCATGCTATAAACACACTGTTGATCTTCTTCCCCTCCGAGCTTCCTGCCCATATTTTGACACAGGGGGTGGGGGCCACGAAGCAGAGGATCACCCACGCTTTTCAGCACATTTGCATTTGAGCTTGCAAAGGGAAGGCTAACATTTTTCACCCAGGTACCGAGTGTGTCCTGTAAGCTATAGTATATTCTTAAACGCTATGTCATTGGAGGGAAGTCTTCTGTGATCCTAACCAGTAAGTAATGAAGTAAATAAATAAATCTGTGCAGAGATGCTGATCTACATCCACCTCAAGAGCTTCAGATTTCACTAGGAGAAAACATGAAGCAAGACTGCAACTAGCAGAAAGAAATACTTGGATTCAGGTAATCATCAGGACAGCAGTAGGAGATACTCATTATTTGGACTCCTATCCCCTGTATGAGTAGTTGCCTGATCCCAGAACAAATAAAATCATTTATTTGGTGGCTATAACAAAATCATAAATTGGCAGCAGTAGTGTTGTCAGGAATCTTGAACTTGTCCTGTGCAAATGGGATTGGCACACCTAATTTATTTTTTGTAAGACTTCAAAGAAAATAGGTCAAAATTCCTCACTGCAATTAGTTCAACTTAATATACGCATCTTTGATCTGTTAAAATATAATTATACTTCTCTAAATTATCCTCATTTCATTGAAACTGGCAAGATATGAAAGTATGGATGGATCTGAACCTAACTGAGGTTCTCCAGGGAATTGTCTTGTATTAAGCATGTGAGGTGACAGCCAGGGTAAGTCCATTGCTGATGGGCCAATACAACTGCTTTATTCCTGCAGTATTCATTTAGTATTTCTGTCACTTCCACACTAGTAGGATGAAAAAGCTTCCTAAAAAAGGAAGTATATAGATTTTAGATTTGTGAAAAATAGGTTGAACATTAGTTTAGCTTGAATCGATCTGTATGATTTTAGCACCCTGTAGGATCTGTTTTCTAAACACAGAGCACATGGTCACAGAATACTCATCTGAGTAGCTGATTTCAGAGCACCTTAGGAATTGACATTAATAAGAATTATCAGATCAATCAGACATAAATCCTAGCCCTGCTGCTGTACTCTTCAGCCACCCTAAACTTTATTCCAAATTCCAATTGCTTTTCTAAGGACATTCCTAACCTTCAGCATTGGACTACATTACACAAGTAAAGAGAAGAAGTCAGCACCATAAAATGAAGAGAAAGGAAAGTTTCCAAGGTAAAATTTAAAGGGCTGAAACGACTCAGTGGGAAGAGGAACAGAAGAGTTCTGGGTAGATCAGGGAAGTCAAGGAGAGAAAAACTTATTTTCAACTCTCAGGGTTCATGAGAAAGGTACAGGAATGAGACCTAGAATGGAGAAAGAAACAATGTATATGTACAAAGAGAATCAACCAAGGGGATTAGAAGTCTAGGTGAGATACAAGTATCCTCATTTTCAAATATCAGAAGTTATTTATCAAAAGATGATAAATTTTTGTGGTTGTAAAAAGCTTTTCAGGTAGAAGATATTTACCGATCTGATCTTACAGATAAAACTGTAGGGGAGGGAGATCGTAACCTATGTTTGCCATTTCTGAGTCCACTTCAGTGTTCTCCTTTGGTACCCCTATGTGTGTGTCGAAGGAGGGAAAGGGAAAGAGTAAATGATCCAGGCAAACAAGCACATTGTGCAACACTGCATCTGGAAAACTGTGTCAGCCTTTAACTTGTTTAACTGGCCCTCCTATGGCAGTAACACATCATTACTACTTTCCGGTGTTTATTAATGTCATTTTTATGGTTTATTTGTAGCAAGGTTCAAATTCCATGCAAATAGATGTTTAAAAAAATCAGGGGTTTCGTAGCCTTCGTTATTATATATTGTAACAAGGAGATTGCATTCGATATGGATGGGGCAGAGAAAGAGGCTAATGGAGCAGCGTTTTGAATAGATTTGTGGTCTTACACAGGATCCCTACCTCATCAAATTCCCTGAAATCCCATAGCTACCAAAATAAACATTCCAGTCAAACCTGCCATTTCAGACTAAAGATGCTCAGTTCTGCTGCACTAAGGATTTTTCTCCATGCCGAAATGGTCAACACACTCTGAAGAAAATTGGTGGAGATTCATTCCCAAGCGTGGTCAAATGTCCAGGACTTCTCAGAATTAGTAGTCATCATTCCTTTAATAATAGTGTGCAAGGCAAGACTGTCATTCCCAAGCCACTCCTGGCCTGCTGGCACAGACGGACTGCAGCATGCAGTAATGCGATTCCTCTGTTCCCTCCAAGGGAAAGGATGCAGAAGACTCAAGCATCCCAAATGACTAAGCACCCACCAAAAAGGAAAACTAGATGGTTAGTCATGAAACTGAGAGAGCAATCATTCCCTGCATGGCAAGAAAACTGATTTCCTGAGCTCAAACTTAATACCCAAGCCCTGTGGAGAGCCAATAGGGAGCTCTCCAGCATTTTTTCCTTATTTTTTTCCCTCTTATGGAATTTGAAATATGAATATATGCATATCATCTTCTGCATGTAAATCAGTATAAAAAGCTCACTCTAAGGATGCTCGTTTCTCTACAGGAATGCAAAATGAAGCATTTAAAAAGTGCTATATTTGATTGAATTTGAACCAATGTATTCAGTGAGTTCACCAAATACCTAGGAGACGATACTGAGACTTTCCCCCCTTGCCCCCCAGATGACTCCCAACATAGTTTCAGTGATAAATTCTCAGTCCATAGGTTGACCATGGTCTGGTTTCATAAATAAAATCCAAGCCTCAAAGTGGGAATAGGTTATGAGAGGATTAAACAAGTGACACTTGTTACTGGTATGAACATTCATCGCTGCATCCCAAAGGGACAGTCTTGCTGCAAAACTTGTTTCTCCTTTTATTCTTCTCATTGCAATTAAAGGAAGGACAATGCATTTATAGAGTTTTCTTTACAGCTAAAGCACTCTGTAATACCGGCTCTTGGCAGTAAGGCTTAGCTGGGATAGTTAGGGAGAACCAACTGGGCAAAATCTGCTGGGGAGAAGAGCACCAAGGCTATAAATTGATTTCCAGGGAGCCATCTTCCTTCTACTTTCATAGCTCAGTTAGGTCAGAAGACTGAAACTACATAGGTGTTATTGTGGGATGGGGGGTTTCAATATAGTCTAGAGCACAGCTTGAAAATTTAAGAGGGGTTTGCTACACCCTAGAAACTTGGGTGGCTGGGAATCTTGGTTTAGCAATTCTAGTCATCTATTTCAGGCCTTCTTCCTTTAAAAGTTTACGTCAGGTTTAAAAGCCCATTTCCGTCTCAGGACCTCAATATAGGAAAAGAGCTACTTTCTAGGCTAGACCTCTCTACTGATAGAGATCTGGCAACATGACTATGAGAGACATATCCTTAGACTGAAAGCTATCAAGTTTGGCAAGTGAAACTACTATGTTTTGTTATGACATTTTCAGTGAAAATATTCAGTGTCCCTTTTTGGGTTACCTGAGGTATCTTTGAACCAGCAGATCTTCACGTACCGCTTTCTGTCTTCAGTGCAAGAGGTGCTCTCAACTAGCAGGGAGAAGATGCACTTTGACCTCATGATAGCTGAATATATGACTTTGGGTCTGCTTTCTCCTATTGTTTTTTGTTAAAAAATCACATTTCTGTTTCTATCAATATTCTCTGTGCCTCTTCCCAGTTACCTGTCAGATCACTCAATGGAATACTTGAGTGTAGCAAGCAAAAAGGATCTGAATGCAGGCAATGGAAACAGGCTGAGGATTTTCAGTCATGCCTCTCAAGTATGCTATGCTCACCTGGTCTGGCCGAAGGCTGCATCATTCCAAAGGCAGAGATTTGTAAATGCCCGTTTGCTCACAGACAGGCACAGGGGGTTCACAGAAGCTCTGCTAGCAGCACTGAGGCAAGGAAAGAAAACAAGCATGCTGTAAGGCACAGTCCTGGCTGTGAAGGCAAGACGACCTCCATATGTCCCTTTCCTCTCAGGATGAAATAGTGCTAGACCTCCTCCCAGATCATGCTTCATTCCATCGGCAGCCCTGCTGACTTCACTGTGACTATTCAGTCTGGTTAGAAGACTTACAGTCTGGCCCTAATTTCTCTGCTTCTTAATTTAGGGATGGCAAAGAGACTTAGTCAAAATATCTAAAAGCCCTATACAGTTACTACCAATTGCAACAGAAAAACTTTGCAAAAGTAGATCAAATCTAGCCCTGTTAGCCCTTGCCAGCCAATGTTTTGGCTCTGGGTATTTTTTAAGTTCCTTTCTTGTCACTCTAAGTCAGATGATTCACGCTGGTAACATGTTGTATCGCTTATCCAGTAATGCAACCTAATAAAACCCTGCTTAAAACCATTTTCCTTAAAGAACCAAAAGAATTTGTTCCTTGCAGAATCAAACCTGTGTTCTTAATAAAGGCAGATTGAATAAAACAAGCACTGTGAAGTAAAGGGACTAATTTAACAGCTCGCTGATGAAAATCTGTGGCTAGCTTCCCCCTCCCTCACCCCTTGCATGAGAACAGATGGTTTAACACAAGTTTTGAATGCAAAGTTAATTAAAAAAAAAAAAAAATCCATTCCTCTTACAATCCTTGGGCTAAGACTTTAAAAGTTCCCTGCTAAATCGGAATGCCAATGCTCTTATTTTGAGCTCTGTAATAAGGAAACAGACTCATTAATGTTCTGCAATTATTGAAGTAGAGTGATGGTCATGGATTAGCCCTTGAATTGAGCACGGCAGGCTCCCTTGGCACCTAGACATCAGAATGGAATTTGAAAACCTCTGTTTTGTTCCATTTTCTCCATTGCTCTTAATCTGGTGCTGGAAGCAGGTACGGTCACCTTGATGGCAATGTCCCCAGAGGGAAGGCATTCAAAATGTAAGATCATTTCTCATAACAAGAACAACAGCAACTTACATGTTAGGATTTGATTTCAATGAACTCTGGAAAAAAAAAAAAAAACAAACAAAAAAACCAAATTATTTCATCTTGGGCTGGGATACAGCTACTTCTGGGATGGAAGGTAATAGTTTGTTAATGACAGCAACCTTGTATAAGAATCAGCACAGGACATGAGAAAGCTAATATTAAATTTGTTTGTAGTATTGCTACAAGCTCCTGCCCCAAAGACCTTCCACTGTGAAAAGTCACCTTAAATAACTGGGAGGAGTTTGGGGTAAGTGAAAAGTAATTGCCTGAATTAGAATCATCTTGGCTTAATGCATTTAATACTTCACACGTCAAACATCAGAAGATCTTTAAACAACCAACTGCACCCGGAGAAGAGCTTTGTTTTACCTCTCATTTACAATGAAGGCATCTCCCAGCCCTGTGCCTGGAGACTAACTGCAGAGGAAAAGTCACCCCTAAAGACTCAAAAATGTTTTCTTCTGTCATTTTCTGCACCCAGTGTTCTACCCAAAAACTGATTCAGCCCAAACATCCTTAATACCAGCTCTTAAGAAATTAGAAATTCCCAGGCCTACAGGGATGCCTTCTGATTATAACAAGAGTCCAAATGTATGGTGAATTTGAACAGGATCAGGTAATTCTAATCTTGTTGGGATCCTAATCACAATAGTACCAAAGCTAGTAGTTAGTGAAGTCACTCTTCAGTCCTTGTTGAAGCATAACTTGGAGGGAGATCTAATTAGCTACCGGGAGGTAGAGTCTTTCTAGTTACTTTATCCATTTTTTATCATATCTTTTACAAGCACCAGCAGCAACACTCAGAATCTGAGACAAACACTGAGCATTTGTTTCACAAATTGTACTTAGAAAACAGAAATATTCAGTCATCAATATATATCCTATGAATAGAACACATAACTCTGGAGTTGGGCTTGTTGTTGGGTTGTTTGGTTTTTTTAAGTCAGTGTTTCATTTTTGCACCACTACTTGACCATGGATTGCAAAACCCCAGGAGCAATTAATTGCAGAGACAAACTCTTACCCTACTACAGTCTAATTCCTTAATAGCATCCTTGAATCAAAGAGATGTCTAAACATTATTGCACGCACCTGTGATTAATAGCTCCCACAATCAATTACAGATGCAAACATGCAGGAGCAGGCTTGGCCCATAATGTGAATGGATTGAAGGTACCATATATGTGACTGAGTCTTCAGTCTATTTATCACCTAATGCTGGCATTTTATGGAGCCAAAGTTTTTACAGTTTATCTTGAACTGAGCAGACTAGAAAACAGGTTTAAAGAGACTAAACATGATCCACAGATGATGGCATAAATATTGTTAATAACATTATATCCCTCCAGCTCAGGTGTGGCTGATACTCTACCTGATGTTTTAATTGGCATGAGGGCTCATGGTAATCATGGTTTATTGGAACCAAAGGAAGTCTTTTGGCTTCCAGTCTATTTTTTTCCTTCTTCGTTGCTCCTCAAGTGATTTTTCTCCCTACAGTAGTAACTGGTAGGACTTCTGATGGACTGTGGTGAAGAACAAAGTGCTTACACAAAAACCCCCGGGCATACAAAAGATGCAGTAATTAGGGCTAAGTTGGTAGCTGGAAAGCAAAATGGGGCAAAGCAGTGTAAACCTCTTCAATGTGAGCAAGGGGTAAGTGGGAGTTGTCTTTTCTTTCTCTTCTTTCCTCCTCACCTGTGCTCTCCTTGTGACGTACCTTCCCTGTTGTTGAGACCAAAACTCAGTGACTTCCCACCAAAACCACAGAACCACCAGCCAGACTTGGCAGATCCCAGTGAACCTATCAAACAACACAGGCTTACTTAAAATGTACAACAAAACCCCAACAGTAGTTGAGCTTCACATGATTAAATGCTTAAGCAAAGAAGTTTCTCACAACTCCAGTTACTGTTAAACATCCCCTCTCCCCAGCTCCCTGGCCAAACTGTTAGCCAAAGCACGTGGCAGCAAGGTGCTACTGGGGAACAAGCCTTTGCTGTCCCTCTCTCCCTTCCCCCAGCCACCTTAACTTCTCAAGATCTGGTCTTGCATCATACAGTTTTCCTAAACTGCTTCATCATTTTCAGAACTGCAGATGAACGAAAGGGATTTTCCTTGCCACTAATATTGTGGGCTCGTATGTGCCTCTTTAATTCCGGGCCTTGCACTGCTAATCCCATTTTCTAAAGGGCAAATCATTCCCATAAATGTTAGCTGTGGGCTCTGCCTCATCTGCGCTGGTCTCCACTGCTGCTATCTCAGGCAGAGTTGTACTTGTAGGGAATTGTGGCTGGCTTAAATACAACCCCAAAGTGGTGTAGTATGTATTCTCCAGCTCTGCACCTCCTTAAACATTCAAAACTCAGGCAGAAAAAGCAAGAGGTATGCAGACACAATGTCTTCACACTAAAGAATTCATTCTTAGCAAGAAAGTCATACAGAATTGGTGGCTGCAGAAGTTCTCTAGGTTGTTCTCCAGACAGCAGCGTTAATGACTGAACAGCATAAATGAAGGGCTTTCATCTCGGCAAGTTTTCTTTTCACTGATTCATTATTATTAAGGAAATGGATGAATCAGCTAGAATAAAGCATGGACTCATTGTGGACCTTCATCTTTTATTGGACACCTCCTGACAGAGCCTGACTGAAGCCACAAAACTGAGGTCTTCACCTGACCTTGCACCCTTCCCCCACCAGCCAAGGGTTGTTCAGAGCTCGGGTTCTTGTTTTAGCCTATGATAGAAGCTACACATAACACAGGGCAGCTGTGAAATATAGATCCCAAGCCAAAGTCTGATTTATGAAAACCTCATTCAGAGCGGTCTGTACGTAATGTTTTGGGCTGCAGCCATCTTTACCCAGAATTGGCACCAAGCACCTCTTAAAGGTTCCATAAGAATTTGGTTGATTTTTTTGCTTGTTTTGGTTTTGATTTTCTCTTGCTGACTTCCCATATTTATTCGGTCTCTGCATATCCTCGCTTTAACAGGAAATAGAAATGGAAATGCTGAAATACCCTCAGAAAGGCTTTGTTTTGCTTTGATTGTTAAGGTATTTCAAGCTCAACAAGAAGCAAAAATATTAAAAACTTCACAAAGAAGCTTATAAGGCAAGAAAAAACCCCACTTCTTTCTCAGAGGTATCCTTACTAGATTTAACTCCTAGCGACATGAAAAATGTGGGGCTTCCCAAATGTTAAATGATCTATAAAATGCCCAGGTTTGATTGAAGCTCTGAACAAAAGCCCCAGCATATGGGTTCAGATACAGAATAAATCCACATTTACCACAGTCAAATTAGTATTTGCACCTCCCAGAACGTGGCATCACTCTGTGCTTTGGGAAGGAGAGACAAACTGGACTCTCCACAAAAACAAAGATATCTGCTGTTAATATTGTTAGGCGGTGAGAGAAATAGTGAAGAAATTGTGGAGTTTCAGTGTTTGGGGGGCCGAGATCCTTCCTGGACTCTAGTTAGAGCACACATGCTGATATTTCTCCACTTGCATATGGGCCATGCAGAATCCCAATCCTCCACTGGGGAATACACACCATTAGTGCACCTCTCATTAAGGGTATTTATGCCATAAATTCAGTTGTCTGCCAAGGGATTGTGATTCACACATTCTAAAGAGACTGAGTAGTGTGCAGCCTGCTTCCAAGGCAGAGCAGGGTGCCTGGTGCTTCTTGTGGGACCATTTTAGTCTCCATCGTTGTGAAGGACAAGATTTCAGGTTTGAGTAACTTGAAAAATGTTTCCTTTCCCTCACCACCATATCCTCAGATATGTTATGTGATCTCTGAGAATGCTGATGTTTGCTTAATTTTGTGTACTGGAAGGCAAGAAGGGGCATCTCTTTCTTGGCATATAGAAAGAATTTGACCAATTTGCCCCAAAAGCCCTATGTGGCAGCTGAGCATCTCCATTCACAGAAAGACGGGTGGACTATCCATGAATCTGAAAATGGGACTGAAAACAAAAATGGCTGCAGAATTCTGCATGTGTGAATTAGCTCTTACACT
This sequence comes from Pandion haliaetus, assembly GCA_013401275.1. Lineage (NCBI taxonomy): Eukaryota > Metazoa > Chordata > Aves > Accipitriformes > Pandionidae > Pandion > Pandion haliaetus. The sequence goes on along the minus strand of VYZV01039202.1, from coordinate 91,398 downwards.
TTTAGAGTGTTGCCTTATATAGGCAAGACCATGACATTTGAAAAAAACAGTAATAAGTTCTAGCTTCCTGTATATATGTGGACGCGAGCTTAAAGCTCCACTACAATGCACTTTCGTGTTTGGCCCCTACTTTAACCCTTCCTAGAAAGCTAGTAATTTTGCTACAGCACATGGACTGTACAATAGCATCAGTACAAAAACTTTGTTTCCTCTTAAAGAAAGCTTGCGATGTAAACAATGATCAAAAGGAACCAGGAACAAGCAAGAGTAGCTCTATGGAAAATGTTTGCAATGCTCTTTGGTGTGTTCACTTCCCTAAGCCCCTAGTGTTTTGCTGTCGTGGTTGGCCTGTAATTTTCAGACACTTTTGGAAATGATGATGAATCATAACATTTTATAGATCTCAGAGGGAAAAAAAAAAAAACCAACAGTAAAAGCCTACAGTAGCATTTCCTGGTTAAATATACCTTTGCGGCACAACATGAAGTGCTGGGTTTAACGAACAGCTGCAATTTACTTATCTTTTGAATGGATCACTTTAAATGCATGTTGGAAAGTACCTTTCACCAAACTGCCCATTAGAAGTGAACTACAAAGTAAATGGATTGTGTATGGGAAGCATGTCTTATCTCTGAGAGTGCAATACATCGCCTGCAGAGACTTTTTTTTTAAGTAGAGGCTATTTAATGATGCCTTTTAAAATTCAGATAAAATTAACATGTTTTATTTTCTCCCTGCTACAAGAAGAATGACTAACACTTTAAACAATGGCAATCTGATGGGTACAGGCACAGATGTACTAATTAGATGCTTAAAATCATAGGTGAGATTCCCAATTAAGTATCTTATCCTGCTCCACTCTTTTACTTTAAGACAATTAATACTACATATTATGGGACAGCTGGAAAAGAGTGTGTTTGCTTATACTCAGCATGCCAGATTGGCCTCTGGTACTTTCAAGAGAATACACTGTGTATTTCAAGATTTGGTGGCTTGCCTTTGCTTTTTGGGAGAGGAAGGGAAGGGTCTGGATCATATTTATTAAGGTTTGCTCTTGCTGAGCACAGCACAGGCAGTCAGTACTTAGTTAGAAGTGGATTATGACAGTCTATTTTTTAGTGGTATTTTGCCGTCATGAAATATTCTAATGTGCTGTTTCCCTTTCAGCTCACTATGGTCCTGGATCTAATGTCACTAATGGTAACTGTTGAAGGGGCTGAACTACCTTTGGAGACTGCAAAGGTCATCTCCATATCCACCACTTGGGAAGCCCATAGTTCCCACACAGTTGGAAGTTGTTTTGATGTAAGGCATGGCTCAGGAGGAGATTTCTGGTCAGAATTCTAAAACACAGTAAATGCCTGGCCAACAGAGTCTGCAAAAATAACCACTGGGATTTTACTGGGCAGTTCTGAGTTCCCATCTTAGAACTGTCTGCTCACATGCATTTCTCCCAAGGTCCTTTCCGAATACAGTAAGGGTGTTACCAAAGCTACTGCATTGCTGTCATCATACCACAAAATGAAAAAAAACAGGTTTTTTTCATGTGCTTTGTGTCTTCAATTTGAGCTATTAATTTCAGGCTTCCTGACTGCCCCAAATGGAGGTGTAGTCATTTGGCTCTGTAGCCAGTACAAATAAAAAAAAAAAATAAAGAAAAGCAAATATTCTGATTTATCCAATTACTTCTACAAAGCTGTTACGGCTGCCACCTTTAAAAGATCATACTCAACCATTAGCCTGGCATTGTCTTTGTGATGGCACCAGAAGCAGACACATGGGTCAGACAAGAACATCCTTTCCTCCCTGCACATTCTTTTCAAGCAATAGCTATTATCCCAATGACTCATGGACAGTTAAACTGCCATCACCATCTCAAGGAACAGAGCAACAATATCTGTTGTTAGGCTTGGCAGGGTCCATTAAGCTCAAAGTGATGTGTCCTATTTAGTGATGACAGCCAAGTTCAATCAAGATCCATTTGACATCTCTTTGGACGCTTCTCCAAACTTTATATGACCCTCTTGGCACTGTAAATCTCACAGAAGTGGTTTTCTTCATGAAATTTGTCTTATAATTTTAGTTCTAGACAAGGCTGGATGTGAGAGTGAGCACAACCTTCCACTTCATGCACTGGCACTCCTGCTTCTAGAAGGTCTAAAGCAAGCAAGAAGAGGAAAACCGCTGGACAACTTTAAGAAGAGGCAGAAAAACTTGTGTTTTGCTTCATGTTTTGGGCAAAAGATCATTTTGGGGGACAAAGGGAACGGCTGTCTTATTTTACCTGAGCTGACTTCTCATCTGCTATTTGAGCCTCTCTAGTTTTTCTCCTCACTAGGAAACAGCTTGGCTATGGCCGTTGCCTGACTGGTGAAGTCAGGGTCAATTTTTGCCATCTGGACTGCATTAAGCATCTTCCATTTGCTCATCTCCCTCCCCCCAAACCACGCCTGCTCCTCTCCGGCCTCCCTTGTAATGCTGATGTGCTGCCAGGCATGTTCCGTTTCACCCACAGCCAAAAGGCAGCTCCAGTAGGATCTCATTAATTCACACTAATGATGGGGAATTTGGCAAATTAGTGAACTGACTTGGTCCTGCCATTATTAATAGCTTTGCCATTGACTTCAGGCAGAACCAGATTGAGTCCTTGAATTGGTAGCTCTCCTCAGACACCAGAAAGAGATTATATTTGATGAAATAGACTGATTTGTGTTTGGATAGTTAGGGTTTAGTGTTATGCTGGTGCATACTACAGCAAAAGCAATGCACTCTAATTAATGTGATGGCTCACAACAGCTTTTCAGCTATTAAATCTCTGTAGGAAGGAAATGAAAGTAAAAAGATAAGGTTTTCTTCCCAGTTAGTAGAATGCAGAAACTTTCACACTGGGAGTCACTGGATGTCTGTTTGGCCATCAAAAGGTTTAGCCCAGCAAGGATTTAGCTGATGGGACTCTGCCAGAGATTTCCATGTGACTGGGGTGAATTCCTTATTCTTTTTGTGCCTGAGCTGCCTTCTGGAAAAAGAAGATATTCTTTCCTTTCTACTGTGCTTATCTATGTCACTTGGCTGATAATATCTTTAAATCTCATCCAAAAGAATTCTGTTTGGGATATGAGGATGCTTTCTGAGCAATAACAGAGAAATCAGTGATCCACTGGTCATTTCTATGATCTCTTCTCAGCTGTTACGGGTTATGTCTAAGTTTCCAGTCCAGCCATAAAACGCAGTCATGTCAGCCCAGGGAATGTCTAATGTTACTATGCCAGTGCGAGCTTAGCAGCCCCCAGTGACTCTTATGCTCTTGTGATATCACAAAGAAGCAAGCTCAGTAGTGCCAGTTGAAGGTCTGCAGGAGTAAAAATTACTCTGCGTTTCTCAAGGTTAATGTATTTTAATTTACAAAGAGTAAAGCAAATATACACACAAGCCTATTCTCTTAAAAGCACCGAAGGAGACAACTAGATTCTCCCTTTGGTGCTTTCCTTCCTAGGGGCAATACTTAATCAACTTTTGGTCTTCTCAACAGTTTAAGCTAATAAGCCAGGCCGTGAACTGGAGCAGCTGAAGCACAGGCACATGTTACCTTCTGCCAACTTTTGGGAGCAGGGTGAGGCAGACAGCTGGAGGCGGTAACGTCTTAAATCACCTCCATTGCATGGAGTCTGGGTGCTATCAGGGGAGAAGTGAGGGTAGGGTGAGAATGAGACTACAGTGGAAATAAATCAGATGTTTTTACCTCTCTCTGGTGATGAACGTTATTTCATAGGCTTGAGCAAGTCAGTGGGAACCGGAGCTGGAATCCACCTTGCTGTTATTCCAGCCCCACAAGATGGGAAAGAACCGCCTGGTCCCTCAGACAGACTATTGGTAAGTAATATCCCCGGAGCTTAGAGGAATACAAGAGCCTTATTCCTCCTGACTTTACTCCAGGAAGAGCAAGAAGGCAGGGACCTATGCCTGTCCTAGAGATCAGAAAGCTAACTCCCAGCACCCAGAAGTAAATTACATCCCTTAAAGACAGTGGATTGGGATTTCTAAGCAGACTTTGTTTTTCCTCTATGGCAACATCGTCACATGGTGCTTCCCAGTAGCTGCTCTTCTTTATGTTCTTGCTGTGCTGGACAGAAAAATGGTTGCTCAGAAATAGCCTTATAGACAGTCTCTTGTTTCCTACAACATACATAATCTTTCAGTCAAAGAGCATACTACATAAAACCAGCACTTTGCAGACATCATACTCTCACAGTTCCCTGTTTACAATCAAGACTAGAGGGAAGATTGGGCCTTGCTTCATAACATGTGAACATGTGTGAAGTCCAAGTTAGAACATACCAACAGTGATTCTAATATGTTCGGGATTTTTGTTCACGTGGCTTGGAGGACAGAAATTAGGTATTGAATAAATAGACTACTTCGGATGTTTAGGGGAGTTTTTGTGTTTTAAATTAACTGGTGATTCCACTTCATGTTGTGCGATTTGATCTTTGGCCTTTGCTGCTCCTTCACAAACTGGTTCCCACTCCAATTTCTGTATATCCTAGTGAGGCCAGCCCTTGGCTGGCTCCATGTGGCATTTCCATCTATCTCTTCTTGTGCATTGCTCCGCATTTGTAATGCTTTTAGGTTATTCCAGTCTTGCATACAACAGACTTTCATGGCATTCTCTGTTTTCATTCCTTTCCTTCCCCCTTTACCTCAAAGAGCAAAAAGTCTTAAAAGAAGGAAAATGGTCATATCTGGGGGAAAAAAAAGGAAATCTGCCAGAAGGGATTAGCTGGAGTATGTGTAGGCAGCTGTGTGCTCTGGAAGAAATCCAGTCATATTTGTTTTCCCTTGTTCTATTTTTCCTAAGTTTTCCTTTAGTTTATCCCCAATTTGGCTGTGTCTGATGCTAAAGTTAGATGCCATTCAATAAGATTCTTCAAATCTTGAACTCCTGTGGGTCGTGAAGTACTTGCTAGTTTGATTGCCTTCCTTAGGCTTCAGAGTTAACAATCCAATGACATAGAGTAAAATAACCCATTCTCCCAAAGGAACTGCAAGACCTGGCTTTTCTACAGGCTCAGAAAATCTTCTGCATCTTGTTCATATTACATTAATTTTCAGAACTGTCAGCACTGGGAGTATTTTCCAATGACAACAAAAACATTCGTGCTTTTATATTTATAAATGACAACTCAGATTCTGAGACAGCCATGAGCTGGCAACATGGCTAGCTGAGCTATTCCAAACTGGCCCAGTTTGACTTGGCATCAGCAAGGAGGAAATGTCTCATTCTGCACTTGGCTTGCCAGGGAAGGTCTCATGGCTTTTGTAGCCGTGTAGAATGACTAGCTACTGCCCTTTGCTGCAGAGTTATGAATCGTGCTCTCTCTGGACTAGGAAGTCAAGTGTCTCCCGTGAATGGGTCTATTTGCGTGTCTACAATACCACCCACCTTCCTACTGGCATCATCTGCCTAAACCTGGAAGCATGGCAGCACATACCAACCTCAAAAGCAAAAGACATGTAGCATCCAGCTGAGTATTAATTGTATCAAATGTGAATTAATAGAACTGCTTTTCAGGCAAAGCTGAGTGCAAGAAACAAAGACGCCTTCTTACAGGCAAAGCTATTGGCTTCAGTTCCATAGTCTAAATAGAACTGTTTGTTCCTTGATCTATTTTACTACTTTAAAATAAAAAGTCAAGAGCCTTATTTGAGGCTCATCAAAGTAGCTGGGAGAATTTTCATTCTTTCTCCCCTCTTTGCTACTTGACAGGATTTGAATCAATCTGTTAAAAATGTAATGTGGCTTTCCACATGACTCTGAAAGAGATAACACAGACCATGATGAGGGCGAAGCCTTTGTTGTACAAACTCATGGACCACTCATCTCCTGACCTCCTGGGCCACTACCAAGCCTCAGACTTCCTCCAAGGCAGCCCAGGGAGGTGTTTGTGCAGTTTGCTACCCTGGATGGGGCTGTTAACCACAGTATGGGAACCGTCCCAGAAGCCTCTGCCAGTGCCTAGACCTGCCTGTCCTTTGACGTTCTGCTGTTCTCCAAGTGAAAGGGCAGTTTGGTCCAGAAAGTGGCAAAGAAAGATGAATACAACCAATAAGTATTTCCTCAAGCAGCGAAACACATGAAGCCTACTTTTTGGTAATTGTGCCTCATAGCTGCTGTCTCTAGTAGCCAAGGTAGAAGCTGTTGGGATATTTGTAATGTTGCGCTTACTCTCATTTAGCTTCTCTGGTGTTTCTTAAAAGTTGAGCTCTGGTTACAGCCTTAGTGGGGATTTAGCAGGATCTGTCTCTCTGCTATCCAGCAGCCTATTTTTGCGAAAATCACAGCAACCTGATTATTTCTGAGACCTCTGCCCTCTTGTCAATTTTGATTGGAGTTAGCCCAGGAGTTCAAAAGGCTGTAACAGTTTGATCATATAATCCTGGCTTCCTTAGGAAACCAAGCTAAGGAACAAACAAACAGAAGTCCTTACAGAAATACTTCCTTGACAGTTGAGGGTTTTTTTTAATCAACACCTTGACTTCTATGAAGATTTTTACCTTCACTTCCCACAAAGATTGTCTTGCAGATCAGCCACCAAATGTGCAGAAGTGGCTCTGGAGTGGCACCATTACAGGCAGGTTTGCATTAGGCTTAGTCTGTATCCCAGTGGGAGCCATGGGAAACCAGCACGGGACCCAGGTGTCCTACCAGCATCACCCCCTACACCTAGTGCTGAAGATGACCACTTGCGGAGTAATTAGCAGACATGTTTAACTGGAGCAAAACTCAAGAGTTGATCTGTTCAGTGGATGGGCCATGCAGAGGGAGAGGATTTCCCCAGATGGACAATTCCCTCTGACCTGTCCACCCGGCTCAAATCCCCCTCACAGTTGCGTGTTGGATGGTGTAGGAGTACCAGCTCCATCCCTGGGATCCTGGGACTAGGGATAAGAAATGACACCTAACCATGGTCCTGGCTGGTTTTCTGTCCAGCTTGGGGGGGTTGCTTGCCCCAAGGAGTGCAGGGAGCTCTCTGACTCACCGAGGACCCCCAACTCAGGCACTGGGAGCAGAGCTGAGCAAAACTCCCAGCAAATCACAAGCTTTGACACATCCACCTCGGTGCAGCGTGACTGCAGAGCAGGAGCGCCTCGCTCAGATTCTTCCAGGTTAGCGGCCAGCTTCTCCTCCCTCTGCTTTCTTTTCCCTTGTTGCTCCTTCTGTGAGCACTGACAGCAGATCTGCTGAAGGGGCAGTTTTACAACCTAATCCCAATAAAAGACAGCAGCTGCCGGTGCGGAAACTGTGGACAAGAGCAGTCTGAAGTAATATGTTTTCGTATTAATTGCAAACCCTTTTTGCATCTGCCACTTTCAAAGCAGTTCTTCAAAAAAAAAAAAAAAAAAGGAATGGCAAATATGCCCAAAGCGATTATTTATCACGTTCAGTGTTATTTGATCTCGGTCAATTACTACTATGTTCCAAACAAGGGGCTGGAAAAGCAAATTTCCCCCTCCTCCCTTTTTTTTTTTTAAGGAGATCGGGACTTACATTTTCACATCGTCAAAAGCGATGACGCCTCTACTCCACTAGCAAGGGTGTTTCAACAGAAAACACGCGTTTGAGGGGAAAGCTGACTCAGTGGCCGCACGCTGCAGGGAAAAAGAGGGGGAAAGGGTTTGTCCGTGGAGCGGGACACGGTGCCGGCCCTGCCCGCAGCGGAGGCTCCGGCACCGTGCAGGGCTCCGGGTTTTACCGGGCTCTCGGAAGGCAGCGCCCACATCTCTCCTTTCTCCAGGCAAGGGGAACAAGATCTCTCTTTTTTATCTTTTCTTTCTTTTTTTTTTTTTTTTAAACATAGCTTTTCCCTCTGTAAGAGGTGTATGTTTAATTATAAAAGGGCCTTTTTCTGTTGTAATCTGTTTCCAGTTCAATTCCTTTGCTGGATAAATCCCTTAAACGTGTTGTCATTCCTTATTTATTGATTGCAGGTATTTGGGGTTTAATTGAGCAAGTCGGTCGTGGCCCAGGGCAGGAGTGGCGCTACATGAGCAATTAAATCTGATTAGCCCGAGCCCTTTAAGCCCCAGCTGGGTGATTGATAACCGAGACCAACATTCTTCAATTGACTCGCTACATCAAAAAGGAGAAAGGCTTAGAGGAGAAACGCATGGGTCCAACATGAAAAATAGCAAAGGAGCCGAGCAGATTAGATTTGCAAAGGAGCTGAGCTAGCGGCGAAGGGAGCAGGGAGAACAGTCCTGGTCAGCCCATAAAATAAATCCGTAAGTGTCTCCTCCTTTAAAACTCAGTCAAGGTTGCTTTTTNGACACCTTTTTTTTTTTTTTTTTTTTAAAGAGGCTAAAGTGACCCGAGATGGAGCAGGAATGGGCAAAGGTGGCGGAGCTTGGATTTTAACACCCCTCAGCCCTCGGAGCTGGGCTCCATCCATAAAGCTGTCGTCTGTTTGTTAGTGTGTTTGTCTGCTCCGTCATTACACTTTTTGCCCGGTAGTTTAAGAAAATAAACTAGCCGGGAGAACAGGAGTGAGTAACCCCCATTTATCAAGCTGATGGATATCCCGTGTCTCCC